>JAQMYM010000010.1:3751340-3765828 GCA_030014255.1 Parauchenoglanis ngamensis
GGTGTACCCCGCCTCTCGCCCGAAGATGCTGGGATTGGCTCCAGCTTCCCCGCGACCCAGATGGATAAAGCGGAATAAATAATGGATGGATGGATGGGCCACACCCATTTCAAGCTTAAATCCAAATATGGATAGGATATTTGCAGCACTAAACATATACAGAGGCAGATACAGATAGTGCCATTTCATTACACCCCTACACCACACACATATACACAGTCTTAACATCTCCCTAGAGGAAGCTTCCAAGTTTATTTTTGGCGACTTGCCTTGCAGTTTAAAGCCATGGGTGCTGTCGCCAAAGTTATTCGTGGTGCCCACATATAATTCCAATCCTGGTTCTCAGAAGGTGACCTTTCCTGTAAGTATGCCATGATCCTCTCTCAATCAACTGTAATCCTCTTCAAAACTGGGAAACTGAATTAAAGTGCAGATAAAGTGGAGATAGGGCTTGAATGTAAGGAGATTAAAGATTCAAACATGTAGATTAATTTCAGACCATAAAATTCTGCTGATGGAGAGAGAATGCAGTGCAACAGTAAGGAACATGATGGATGTTTGCCATCATGATGGATACACAAGAATGAAAATTTTAATATATTGTATACTGTATACCGTATGTTTGTTTTCACTGATTTTAATAACGGAATATCATACTATAGTCTATAGTCATATTTTGCACGTATCTCAACAAGTAAGTTTTAAGCATTTTATAATCTGGTTAAAAAATACTATTAAGCGTATCATCAAGTCTAATTTGCCTCAATCCCCAGTGGAAAAGCACCTGGCTTTGAGCTCAAAGGTCACCTCACTGCTCTCCAAAGATGATGACAGAGAACTCATTTAGTCTCGATGTTAAAGGAGAAAAGGTGATAAACGAAGTCACAGTGCTGTCAAGTCAGTCTCAAACCAAACTAATCAAGTGGAGAGCGTTAGGGCGGACAGGCTGCTGACTCTTAAATTTCCATATGCAAAGACTTCAGGCTGTCATGTTGAGTTTATGGGACAGCCCTGGAAGAACTAATCAAAGGAAGACAGACCTGGTCTGTAGGGTTTGGACCGGGCCACAGATTTCTCACACTAATGGAATGAATATAGGGAGGAAAATGGCAGGGCATATATAGGCACACTGAATCAATGCCTCAGTCACTCTTCTACAGCACTGACTATTTGAGCTTCTGAAGGATATTGTACATGGCTTACATACCTTTGTGCAGCCATGAAGAGCCTACAGCCACATCTGCCTTGCTTGTGGTGTTATTACGTAGGTGGTACACCTGATTGCAGGAGTTAGATGAATACTATTAATTGACCAATCCAATCTCATAGAAATTGTGGGATATTATAATCAGTGGAAGCCATTTTGTTGAATTTTGCATGAATAAATTCATAGAAAAACCTACGACCACTAACCCTGTGCTTATGAGAATTTACAATAATGATACCCTGCTGAATGGACAAATTCCGGGTAAATTACAGGAACTGCACCACTGCAAAAAAAAAAAAAAAAAAAATTAAATAATAAGACACAAAGGCATTCAGCTGTGCAGAAGAATAAGAAATAAAGACCTAGATCTTATTCTTAGGTTGCTTCAAATTTCTTCAAAAAAAGAAAAAGAAGAGTGCATTCACTAACATTCTGACACATTTTAGTAAATCATATGCTTCTTGTTTTTAAAACAGATGTTGCCTACATTAAGAACATTATCTGTAAATCTGTCAGTGAAAGACCCAGCACATGTCAAAAGTGTCAGCACACATTTACTGAACAGCAGGCAAGAACAACACAAAATCATTAGCACTGTCACTTTATATCCAACATGACAGGCGGTTTTTTCAAACAAAGCACAGGACTCTGGAGAGTGGTGTTGATCCAAATGTTTTTTTTCCCCCTCACAAATTCAAAATCTATGTCCAGGGTCAGGAAGCAGGCAGAGAAAGTTATCTTAGACAAATCAATAACACAAACTAGGTAAAACGGGCAAGAGTCAAAACAAGTCAGAATAAGAAAACACCAGAAATGAATGACTAGGGACTAGAGGAAAAACAAGCGGGGAGTTCATGAACTCGAAAGCAAAAATAGAAGTCCTGCTCAAAATTGCTGTACAAAACCTCAAAGTTAATCTGAAACAACTATCGGATAATATAAATGATAAGAATGGGCCTTGAGTGGGTTGGGGGACACTTAAAGCAATGTAACCAAGACACAGGCATAGCAGCAAGGACACATAATTCTGGACACATACTTCTGACAGTTGTTTCTTGTTAACTCTGTGCTTTTCTAGTTCAAGGCCTTGGACACATATGGCAGTAAAGAACATGGCATGAGAGTGACACTGAGGAAGGAATGAAAGACTAAGACAGATCATGACTGGGGAAAAGACAGAGGCTTCAACCCACACTGGGGAAGGATCAATGAATAAAGTTGATATGGGGAAAAAACACATTTTTGACTGACACCAAAGCTATGCCACAGGATGGGATTAGGATATGTAACTGACAGTAAAGAATCCTGAAAAGTCTCAGGAGCTGAATTGGTTCCAGAGGAGAGCTCAAATCTGGAGTCAGGCTCAGGGGTAGTCTCAGGAACTGAGCATCTCGGGGCCCTGCTCAGGTACTAAGCTTGATACCAAGGAAGGCTCAAAGGTTGGGCTTAACAGTAAAGGAAGAACACATAGAGGGCTTGATGATAGACTCCTAAGTTCCAGCTGTTCAATTTTGTCCTCTCCAAAGGACATATGTAAACTTATTTAGCTCCCACACCATGCAGGCTACTGAACTAATGTCCACTGGTCTTTAAAGAGGACATTTAGGACTTTTAAATGATACCCCTTTTTTGGGGGTGGGGTTTTGGGAACTTCCAACAATATGGTGTCCATCACCAGAGGCGTATTTAATGGAAAGGATAGAAGTAAGTGCTTAATTGTTTTAATTTACCAATGTTTGTCTTGAAACATTATCTTTTGTATGGATATTTTTTCCTTGGACCTCAGGAAGATAGGAAAAGTACAAGATCTATAACTTTAGAAGACCTTAGAAGAAAGAACAACTAAAAGTAACTAGACCTGGAGATGGATACAGGGTCTGAGTCGAGTCAAGTGAGGTCAGGAGATCTTTATTGCCATTGCAACTATATACTAAGTGAAGTACACAGTGAGATAAAATAATGTTTCTCCTGGACCCAAGGTTCAAGATACACGTAAGACGTACACAGTGCTGACAGGACATAATTAAAATACAATAGGAATAAGAAGCATGCGGAGAGGCAGCATGAGGAAAAAGTGGTGTGAGTATATAGGGGGGTAGTAGAGCATAACTACTCCAATGACAAAACTTTTAACATGCAATAAAACGATACATTAAACACAACAAGGTCTATAGATATGACTTGAAATTAACTTAGGTTTAAAGTGGAAATGCAGTAATGGTTCTAAACCTGACATGGATGAATTTAAAAGTATCTGTGATTGTGAATTTATACAATCAAAATGTTGCTGTGCAGTAAACAGCAAGTCTGAAGTCATTGCAGTAACTACGTGAACAATAAGTAACAGTACAACAGATCAGAAACAATTAGAGTGACATGCACGTCATTGTCATTTTAAAGGGGACGGTATTAGTTAGATTCCAGGGCAATATGTGTGGAGGTGGGCAACACAGTGCATGGTCTGACAGCCTGGGGATAGAAACTGGTACCCAGTCTGGCAGTCCTTAAATGAATGGTGCACAACCTTTTGTTGGATGGCAGAGGGGCAATAGATTTTGGGAGGGCTGGGTGGGTGGGAGCGATGCTGCGTGAGTAGAAAATGTCCTGAACAGGGCGTAGAAGTGTGCTGTCTTGCGAGCCAAGATGTTCTAATTTCCAAAGCAGTTAATGACGCAGTGGGTCAGGATGTTCTTTATGCTGCTTATAGAACATGGTAATGATGGGTGGGGGGATGTTTGCCCTCTTCAGGTGTTGGAGAAAATGCAGGCACTGCTGGCCTCTCTTAGCCAGAGATCTGGTGTTGGTTGTCCAGGTGAGGTCTTCCATGATGTGAATGCCAAGGATCTTGGTTCATCTCTCTCTATTGTTAAACCATTTATGCACAGGGGGGAGAATAATCAATGCAGGACTTCTTAAAGTCAGCCATTTTTGTTTGTCTTTCCAAGGGAAAGGCATAAGATTTAAAAATGGCTCAGGGGCAGTCTCAGGAACTGACATCTGAGCACTTGGGACTGCTTGGGAGCACTTTTGACTTAATGATAAGGAGATCAAACAGTACCTGATACTAGAAAAAAGACAGGATCTATGACTTCACTTTGGGAGGAAACAGCACCTAAAACTAACTAGACATGGAGGCAGATAGAAGAGTGTGAACAGAAATGAAACAGAGGTGGCCACCTTAGCAAAGACATTCAAATAAAACTGGGGCTTTAACATAAATAGTCATAGTAGTAGTTCAAGAACAGAGAAAGCAACTGTGACTGGGTGAGAGATCATAATAAGAACCATAAACGATGCTGAAGCATGTAGGTCTGCTCCACCAAATCCAATTCTGGTGCAGAATTCACAAAGTTTTCTTGATGGAAGGCTGAAGGCAAGGTTGGTTGAAAAGGGAACACACCACAAGAGGCATGTTCAGAAAACATTCAATCAGATAATGTGTTAAGTCTTACAAGTGGTGAGTTTCGATATAGTATTTTCCAGCCAAAATAAGTCTTTTCACCTGAATGGGAGGCTGCAAAGGATACAGAAGCTGTCACTAGAGCTGCTGTCAAGGAGAGCACCATTGGCGCAATATCTTTGGGGGGTATTTGAGTTGCTGGGGAAATACTGTGCATGTGTGGTTGGTACTGCAGAATCCAGTCCATCTGTCAAAATCCAGATCAAATGGTTGGAGTACTCTTAGGAATCCATTTGCCTGCTTTATGTTGTGCTTCCAAACCCCATGGATCTGACTATAGAAGGGGTTTCTCCATAGTGAGATTCCCAGCCCACTTACACTCTCTTCTGACTCTCTTGAGAGCATAAGGAAAGAGACTACTGTCTCTGAAAGGTATGAATTCTCTGCATCTCAATACATTGAACAGTCAAAAATCTCTGTAGATCTGTTTCTCCATTGTGCTTGTGAAAGGATGAGAAAAAAAGGAGGGAAAGCCTTAAAGGTTATAACGAGGTTTGATGTGAGCTTACAAAGTGACAGACTTTTCATAACTTTCATGTTTTTTTTTTTTAGATTACATGAGAACTTGTATTTCCAGATTCTTTTGCCTATGACATTCAGTATAAAAATTAAAAGGAAAAAACACTCTCAAAGGATGCTTTTGATTCACTTGCTTTCACTCGAACGTCCACACAAAAACCTGGTATTCACAAGAAATTTTGTTTCAGTACAGGAACTACTTTGATTCCATGCACACATTATGATTATGAAAAGTAAGACCTTGAAACTCCAAGGTGAAACACAAGTGTTGATGTCTTTTTCCCCAGGTAGATGTTAGTTACTCAGAGACTTGACTCTCAAAAGCTACACTTTCACCATAACTATGCAATAAGGAATGTGACTGCGTGTCTTCTAACATTCTAACAATCTCACAAATATTTAATCTTATTCTTGTCAATGTGTTCAGTATGTCATATCCTGGAGAGTGTTTTGCAGTTATAACATACTGTGCTTGATAGCTACAAATCCTTCTGCTCTCCGGACCTAACTGATCCATCCTGATGCCCTACTTCTGGTTAGAGTTCTCTTTACTTGGAAACCACTCACTCCTGCTGAGAATGACCCCTTATGAACATTATGCTTTGAAACTGTGAAGATGGCTCTGGATTGCTGTATATGCAAGCAGTTTTGCTACAATGGCTTAGCCCTACGATTGCCAAGATAATTTAGGACTTCAATTGCCACAAGCAGTTTTGCACTCAAGTCTCCATCAGTGAACAGTTGATAACGTCAACAAAAGTAGACTTTATTTTAAAACTATAGCGAATTTCATGGCTACGACCATAAAGCACATGGTTATAAAAGGGAATTATTTATAATCGCACTATCTGGTGTCACCCAAATGAGGACGCATTCCCTTTTGAGTCTGGTTCCTCTCGAGGTTTCTTCCTCATGTCATCTCAGGGAGTTTTCCCCTGCCACCATTGCTAGTGGCTTGCTCATTAGGGATAAATGTATAAAGTCATATGTTTAAAATGAATTCGCAATGAATATATTTCTGTAAAGCTGCTTTGTGACAATGTCCAATGTTAAAAGTGCTATACAAATAAAATTCAATTGAATTAAATTGAATCGAATTGAACTACATAATATGTTTGATCATTACTTGAAAATTACAGAAATGGTGAGATTTCAGAGTACTTAGGGCAGTAGCTGCCCAACAGTTAAGGCTCTGGGTTACTGATCAGAAGTTTGGTGGTTCAAGCCCCAGAACTACCACTGTTGGGTCCTTGAGCAAGGCCCTTAACCCTATCTGCTAGTGGCACTGTATCATGGCGACTCCACACTATGACCCCAGCTTTCTAACGAGCTAGGATATGTGAAAAAATATTTTCACTGTGCTGTTCTTCTTACTTCAGACATTACCAATAATAACATTTTCAATCTGATGCTGTTAAATTCTTGATTATGGTTGTTGATCAATTTTCTATAACAGCAGCCCTGACAAATGCAAGGCAAATCAGATTTACAATATATTAATGTGCTCATTTTAACATACTCTCATTTCTATAGTAACAACTTGCACAGGAACCTGTATGGAGGGAGGATGCTTCATATAAAAGCATGTAATTGTTTATATGAGGAATTTTCTATTGAGGAGATGACATTTTTGGAAGCAGCGTCTACTATCAGTGCTTTATACAGTCAGAAATCAAGTGGTAACTTTAAGTTATCTGACACAAGAGAGTCCTCATGAGGCATTTGCTCTTTACAGTTTCTCTGGAACATGACAAGTGGTTGGGGTTTTCTTTTTGGTCTTGTTAATTTCAAATGAGAGAACAAAGAGAAGCTGGTGAGGGAATAACGGTTGGCATAAAATTGGCCAGACCTTACAAGGAACGTTCCCGGCTGTTTTATATTTTTTTCTGATTTTCACTTGCTAGTTATTAACTATTAACCTTTTCATCTAGCATTTATAAGTGTCAACACATCTTCCCCTGCCTTATACAGTCTTTTGGAAGACACACTGCCTATCTAGCATTTGGTTGCTCTGAAATCCCTCATCTGCTTTATTATTCTTGTGGTGTTGAAATGTCAGGCCGTATTTTAAGGGGGAAAAAAACAACATTAGTCAGTCATTCACAGTTGTTTCACTTTGGACACTTTTGTGTCCTTACACCCAACTCCAAAAATGAACTGAAATTAATTATTTTTTTTTTTACCCAGTTTAAAGCAATTAATTACTCATCTTTTCCATGACAACCATTCATTGTCCCTTGTCACAAAAAATTATCTGTAATTATTTAATCACCACCAAGATTATAGGTGTCTACAGTAAAGGAAGGCCCTGTTAGCAAGCCATGTTCAGACTTTTATGCATTCTACCTGTCATGGCAGAGGACAGGAGGTCGGAATGCTCATCGACAGAGAGAATCGATATCTAATTACCGGGTGCGCATTAGGAAACGAGGGGGGTAAAAAGCTGCAGCCATTCTCGTCTTTCCTCTCCGAGCTCAATAGCTCATTCTTGGATTATTTCTTAACCCTGCATTTGCATGGCGTCACTGAGGGACTGCCTTAAGAAACCACCGTTTTCCACTTTTGATTTCCCTGAGTTAGCTTGCTGCGATCTGGCAAAACTGTGTTCGATTTACAGCACAGCACCGCTAATGATAACATCGCCATGAAGATTGGCAGGAGTGAGCGTTGTAGATTTTAATAAAAAAAATAAAAAATAAAAAATAACTCTGCCTGGTTTGATCTGCAGCTGATCTAGGAAAGTAAATTGAAGCAAGTCACATCGATATTCTCCAGCTGCTTTACTTTCATACAGGTACTTCAATTCAGACAGTCACAGCAGGCTCGGTTTAGCTCTGTTCTCCTTGTGTCATTGCCACTGCAAGTCATCCAACATTCCCCACCAATTTCATAAACATTAACATTACCACTCTTTAGAAGAAGTGGCAGAAACAACTGCACTAGCCTTGGCTAACTGTGACAGGATAAATAAACAAAGCTTAAAAAAATAATGAAATGTGGAGGTTGCTGCAGGTGTGGCGTTGCAGCTCCATCAGGCCTCTGTTTGAGATTACTACCCCATATGGGCTGATAATTAAAGAGGCGAGCATCTAGTGACCTGGATCCTTCAGGGTTCGCTAAAAGATCTTTAGCAACGTGTATGCCCCAGCTGCACCAGAGAGAAGAGCACCTTTCAAAGCAACCAAGAGGGACCCTGCATCACTACTGTTAATGGCTAGTGCACTTCTGCTCTCTTTCCAAGGATAGCGTCTCCTTGTGCTGTTTCTATTTCCTCTAGGCTGGATGAAAAAAGTCAAACCAATTAAACTAAGTTTGATCATTTTTGTGCACTGCTCCGAGTCAGGATCAGGCTTACTACAGCTAGCATTACCATCCATGAAAGCTAACATGTGTAAATGTCTGTTTCTGTAAACACATATATCAAAGATTGCCATAAAAATATCTAGTCTGATATAAACTTCCATGTTCTCACACTTTCATATTTGTTGGCTTTTTTTTTTTTTTTTAAAGCACAGCGCTACTTTTTGAGATGACTATTTATAGGCACAGAGGCATTGTTCTGAAGTGGAGAATAAATCTATACAAAGCTGCTTTGTGACCTACTTTTGGCTAAAACATGGCATGGTTAAGCTTTATGCCTGCTATATGTAGACATAAGGAAATACAGGACATGGGTTAATATTAGTCTTGTATGTATGTTAGTATGATGTAATCAAGTATGAATATTATGTCAAGCAAACAGATACAAATGCAGATATAAATAGAAGATTTGTATCTAATAGGAGTATCAAGGAGACACTATTTGTTTGTTGTTAGCTTGTCAAAAAGGTTCATAGGGGTTCCTGTGGGGCACAAAACATCATGGGCAGGAACAAGAAAAATAATAACCGTGTGAGTTGGATTTAAAAAAAACAACAAAAAAAAACAATAAGAAAATATACTTGAGCATCTCTAGTTGGGACCAATTATGAACGAAGTAGCTGCTGCTGATCACCTGTCAGAGCCAGAATTCATACACCATGTTCACACTGCTGGAATTTCTACCTCTGGGTTTAGACCAAGCCCACTTTGGGATTGAATCCAAAACATGTACAAATGCAGATAGTGGCATTGCATCCTGGATGTTCATGCAGTGGTGTAAATGACCAAAGAATAAATTTTACAGCGGTCGCCATTTTAATTATACACCATCTAACATAGAAAATAAAATCCATTCATAATAGTTCCACTGACAATAATTAAAATGTTATGCAAGCAATACGTGTACACTTCTGGTTCTCTTCCTGCAGTAAACCTTCATCACCTGTCACTTCAATATCCCTGAGGTCAGAGTGTAGTTATCTGTAGCCACATAGTAGCGTCAAATGGAAATGCTTAATCCTGATTGGTTCTTACTATAGCAGCTGATATAAAATGGTATACAATAGGATTAAGCACCCAAGCGATGAGCTCATTTGAGGTTAAATATGGAGGAATTGTAATGACTTTGTTGACATTTTATATGCAAGACACGTTATCTGACGTATATAAACAGCTATATTCTGCTTCACACCTATGAATAAGTATCTAAATCAGTCAAAGGATATTTCAGTGGGGTTCTAACCCAAAATCCCCCTACCACACTGTGTGTACACATATTATATACCAAAACATACTATTTATGCAGGATGGCTCACCAGACACAGTGTGTATGTGTACTGGCGAGCAATTTACGTATGCATACATATTCATGCAAAGTCGGCATGTGGGAATATATGCATATGTGTGTATGTGTGTGTGTGTGGGGGGGGGGGGGGTAGCACCTGCTGACCCAGTTTCCCAGACTGAAGCAGGCCTGTATGGAGTCAGCCCAGCTGTTAGTCTGAACCCTGCACAGGTGCTGAAGTACACAGAGGACAAACACACAGGGACACGCTAAACCTAGCCAGAATACACAGCACTACAAGAGCCATCACCTCCACTAATACTACTTTCAGCTCTGGATTTAACTGCCTGAATTTAATTTCTTACTACAAGGAGTTGCTGACGTTGAGGGGAATTCTCTCGAGTTGGCAGTAATTCTGCATTAGTGTGGATGCAGCAAGATGTTTTATTCAGCACTAGTTCAGCTCTCTGGCCAAAACGCTAGCCAGTGTGTAAAATCCACGTTTGTTAAACTGGCACCGTACACCAGTGATGGGGACGAGACCATCTATATCGAGTCCGAGTCAAGACCAAGACCTTAAAGGGTCGAGTCTAAGACAAGACCAAGTCTCTGGAGGAGGCGAGACCAAGTCGAGACTGAGAGCTAAAAAAGGCCGTTTTCAAGCACTTGGATTAAATCAGATTTATTTACCATCACCATCGTTAAAATTCAAATGCAAAATGTCTCTTGGGGAGATTGGGGCTTGTTGGCTATGGGGCAGTTTGGCACACTACAACGAACGTAACATAAATCATCTACACTCTTCATATGAACTCTTATATTCTGTAAAAATACCTGGAGGTTGTAAGGTGCTCAGCTGGGGTCAACCTAAACATTTTATGAGGTTAAAAGTTAAAAAAAAAAAACACCCAATATGTTGTAAAAGTCTATGAGAGAGATACTGAGCTCCTTTAACAACTCAAATTAATTAGTAATTGCAACGTAATAGGATTTCATATTCCCAAAGTGTGGCATTTAATGGTTATATAGCTCTCAACATCAGTGAACACGATTCTACACTGTTTTTTTCTCCGTTAGGCACCGCACACCATGCAATGCAGTCAGAATTAATAATTAATGGATTCATTTTATTGTTTTTGAATGTGCATTATAATTTTGCGAGTATGAAAAGTTTATTATTGGCACTGTGGTGGGGGAAAGAAAGTGGTCTGGAAACCAAGACTACAAGACGACCATACTCATGATGCATAAAGATGATTCCATCCATTGTTTCCTATGGTATTAACAGTAAAACATATTTTGCCCCATTTTTTCCCCAGAATTCAGTCACAGAAGCATTTCCCAGCCATCCACAGATTTGCATGAAATGCACACAGACAGGGGGAAATCACTTATTCGAAATGCTTCATTACTAGTCGTGCCAGGCTGGCCAGATCCTCCAATTAGCCTGAAGGAGTTGTGAGCAGCCACGGCTGATCTGCTGGAATCTGGTGCCAAGTCAGCATGTGTGTTGTTATTGGCTGACTGCTTCTGCTCCCTGCAAATCTTAAGCAAGGCTGACTTGATAGCCCATATGTTTCAAGCCAACGCTTGTATCAGAGTATTAACTATACATTTTGAACAAACAGTGGATTATGCTGTTTGCCATTTATTCCTCACACACAGGGTTCAGGGCTTTTACGCGGAAATATTTCATAGCTCAGTTGCTGAACCTTTTAAAGATTTTCAGTTTAGCCTGGCTCTGTTGAATCAGAATTTAAAGCTTTGATATTCACAGTTTTGATGATGTCTGTTTAGTTTTCCAAGTTCTCATGAAAACCTGATGGTGTAACCAAAGAGAACTTCTCATGGACATAAATAGCACACTCTTCATATGCATAACAGCTGTACTATACATTAAGATCAGATCAGATCATATTGCTGCAGATTTTGATATGCAATACATTAAAATAGGTATTATTATTATTATTTAAGAATACTAAATAAGTGCCCTACCAAGATCTGCTTGCATTATTTTGATTAATCTTTGTTGAATTCATCATACCTCATATGAAACATCTGTAATGGATAATGCTAATGCAAAACATTTTATTAGACAAGTTGGATTGGCTTATTTGCATATACTGTAAAATGCATAACTGTTGATTTACAGGAACGACCAAATCTACATCAATATTTTGTACAAGACTTGAGCACCATTTGTTTTTGGAGAAAGAAACTGCTGAGATCAAAAAAAGATATTTTGGTAGAATGTTCCTTGCTTCTTGGACTTACTTTTGACTTTGTAAACTGTTACATAAAAAGAAATTTAATACCCAAGCTTGTGTTATTTTGAATCACATCACATGTTTAAGATCTATCCTACTTTCCTCTCCTGCCTGCCGCCAAATCCCTGCCATGATATTATTCATGATAACGTTCCTTGTCGTGCTCTGTTTTTCAAACATATTTTGCAGTATTTACATGAGAAGCTTCTATTTTCCCATAATAGAATTCACATGTGCAAGTTTATACAATGTTGTCCTTGATATTCTCATGAACCTTCATTTCCTATGCCTGGCACGGTGGGCAGAGAGATTCTCGTCGTTTCCTGTAAGTCAACCTGAAAATCACACAAACTTCCTCCACGCTACTCTTCCAAGGATAAAGCTGGATACAGTCATTTTCCGAAGGGTCCATCGATCACGACCCAAAAGTGAAGCAGATATGGGCCGGGCTATTCTTCTCCCTTGTCAGCCTGTAAGACAGGGGACACCCGAACATAAATCTTCAGCTTGTTTGCCGGAGGGGGCTTTAACCTGCAACGCTGATCATTTCCAAGCACAATCATTGTCTTGTTTTCTACGACTCGAATCAATAACTGTTCTGGCGGAGTTATTATTTAAATATAAAGTGACAGTGGTTGATATCTGCAGGGTGGAGATGGAGAAAATGAGTAGTAGAATGTTTCTGCATAGGTCCAGGATGAGGACACATACACATACACAAACACACACACACACTATGAGCAGCCGTTATAACTGCAGCACTTTCACAAATTCTGGCCAAATGTTTTGCCTGTTTTTTTTATTGAAATCAATGTAGCGCATTACTCTTTAGCTCTGGCAAGAATGTCTATATTTCCAGGCTTGCAGGTGAACACCCCTAACTCCGTCACACACACTCACACACACACACACACACACCCCTGTCTCCTCCCACTCCTTGACTGATGAATATAGTAGATGACACTCAAATTTCCAAAGGATGCTCTTTGGCCCATTCTTCATCACTGGCTCTTTCCTTTCTGTCATCTCTGTAATGATGGAGCGTTGGCTAAACGTGTCCCCTCACACACACACACACACACTCATTTACACACAGATTCATTTAACCTGCGTGCCAGAGAAGTGTGCACAGGGAGCTGAGATGAAGGTCACGACAAACAGAGACAAGGTCGCCGCTCCTCTGCGTCCTCCATTTGCAAATATAATTGCTTATTCAGATTCTGTTGTGCTCATCAAAAGAGGGTCTCTGATGGTGTGCTCGTGTAGGTGTGTGTACGCGTATATGTGTGTGTTTCATGCCCCCATCACCAGTTAAGTGTTAATAAGGCCTGGTTATGTGAGCCACCCCTCCATTTTAAAGCAAATTACACTATTTTGAACTGTAATGATGTCACTTTGATTAAGCATTAGGGTCAGCACTGAAGGACAAGTGTCTTGTGAATCGTTGCTGTCATGAATTAAAAAAAAAAAAAAAGAGAAAGAAATAAAGAACATAGAAAAACCACCACTTCTAAAATGTTGAGCATCATTACAGTTCGTGCATTTGTTCAGGGCACCATCATGTTCCTCCTGTCATTTATCTGACACAGCTTCCATATTTCAGGGATGTACAGCCTGTTTATCTTAGCATTTAAGTAGACTTTCAGAATATATACCTCCACATAGCCAACAATAACAACAGAAAATGATATCAGAATGCTCCGTAAAGCATTTGAAAATGTGTAAAGTTGTAACCAGGGCTGTTTCTGAAAGTCTAGGTGACATCCAACTTAATCTTTCTCTAAGATGTTTAGTTTTTATGGAAGGAGTCTTCAGTGTCAGCGCTTTGTTAGTACTGTTTACAGCTGCTACAGCATGAGTCATAACAGAATGTTGTCTCACAGATGTTCCATGACATTAAATGTAACTGTAAATGGATAAAAAGTTATGCAATATCATTCCTTAGTGAATAAAAAATTGCTAGTGTTGACAATTTGCTGTGGTCTATGTGGAATAAAACAATTTAGGACACATAGGAAAATAACTTTGGGGTGGAAACAGGAATACTGCGTTATTGACTATTTTCCTATAAACAGCACATAGAGTTCATAGATATTCTGGGGCCCCCAAATAGTGCCAACACTTATAGCTAATAATGTCTCTGGACATAATGTTACAGATTCAACATTATAAAACATCTGTCGATTCTTTCCTGCAATATTTTTGCCATGTTTTAGCAACCTTTTGCCAAACATCAAGAAAACATTATGTAAACATTCTGCTATTCTAAAAATCTAAATTGGCTCTCTCTCTCTCACACACACACACACACACACATCCATCCATCCATTATCTATACCGCTTTATCCGTCTGGGTCGTGGGGAAGCTGGAGCCAATCCCAGCATCTTCG
>JAQMYM010000010.1:3811423-3826330 GCA_030014255.1 Parauchenoglanis ngamensis
CCTGCATGCTAACTTTTCTAGCTCATTGTAACATCTTAACTAAAATGAGTGAGGGGATTTTTTAATTAAAACTTGTACCATGACATGTACTTGATCTGAATTCACCATAGTATTGAAGTAATAAGCAAGTCCCTGTTGTGTGATTTGTTATTTTTTCACAACTTCAGGGAGTTAGCTGTGGCTAGTTCGGGCTAGCTTGGCAAGGGTTACCCAATGTTAGGGATGTGGTAGAGCACACAAGCCATGCAAATATTATATGTATACGGTTTCAGGAATATTTGTTTCATATGTTTACAAGCCTCTGGACGTCTCATCTAAAAGTGTTGCCCAAAGCTATTTCCATATTTAATATTAAAGCCGCAAAATCAACCTGTCTTATCTGTAGGGTTTTACACCATGCTAAAATGGAATGAGGAAAAAGAACCAAGGTGTTTTTTGATAAAAAAAAAATTAAAAAAAAGTGTATGGCATGTCTACTTTAAGATGTTTTCTGTATTACATTTTTTAGCATTTGTACTTGGACTTGTCTCAGTCTTGGGAGTTGCTCTCAATAAACATGGTCATAGTCTGGCCTAACAGTTCGTTTTTGTATTGACTTGATCTTGGATAGTCCTAGTCTTGGATTTGTCAACGGTGGTCTCGTCTACAGCCTTAATTCAAGGGTTTCTCGACTACACAATGTCTATACTTTAAATGATGTATTCTTCAATAATGAACCTTGGCTTTTCATAAAAGTTGGAATACAAGCAGGTCTTGGCAGTGAACTTCCAAAAAGCATTCTCTAGTTCAAATCAAGAATCAGCTCCTCTTAAACCATCAAGCAGTTTATTATGTGATGAAAGGCAAAAACTGATCATATCAGCAATCCCAAACTCTCAGAAAGCATATTTCAAGCTAGATAAGGTTCCTGAAAATGAGGCTTCATGATGAATGGACGTTCTCTTAATGAGGTGGCGGTCAACATTTTCCATTTCTGACATGTTTGTTGGCATTATAAATGATTACATTAACTCCCCACATTTACGCACGTTACAAAATAGAGGCTTGCATGATTGAGGCCCATCCCTCGCGCTCATCTGGAGGATCATTACGCTTTGGTCTCATCATATACCCAGTGTGACAGAGGAGCTGTTTCACTGAGGTGGAGGAGAAAAGGTCAGATAACGTTGACACATGAGAGGTGAATACATGCACACCAACACACCCAAACAAGAGGTAGGATCTGCTGTTCAAGGAAAACTTCATCTTGGAACATGTTAAATATGTTTTAGAATGAACGAATTGTGATCCCTTTAGTGATTCCGGGGCTAATTTGGTGGTTGGTGTTGTATTTTTGTTATTCGTGTGAAATGCATTCCACGGTGATGTCACAAGGCGATACTGCTAGAAAAAAAAAGACATTTCAACAATCTCAGCTCAGTGTTGACGGTGGTATTAGCATGCAAGTTGAAGCATTAGAAGCTGATCGGATTGAGCAGTGTCCAGATGAGGAGGTGAGAGAGCTGAAAGCACTAAAGTGCTGCCGCATCAGTCTTTTAAAGTCGAGGTGAACTCCACAAGCCAGCAGACTCCTGAACACTCAGGGACTGGACTGACACACACACACACACACACACACACACACAAATGAATACATTCAACTACCTCTGCAATTTTTGCACATATGACTTGGATTAGCGCTGCACTGTCTTGTCCTGTGATATCTGCAGTGTCTGCAGTGTTTGCACACTTGCACTTCATGTTCTATTGTGTTGTCTTCTGTTGCACATGTGCACTTTTGTACTTCTGTGTTGTCTTATATGTAGCACCTTGGTCCTGGAGGAACATTGTCTCCTTTCATTAGATACTGTATCATCTGTATATGTCTGAAATGACAATAAAAAGTCACTTGAACTTGAACATCAACTGGCGTCACTGTTAAAGGCGTTATTGGTAAAGTAGGACTTTTAACCAATATGAAAACAAATCAACATCTCAAAGAAAGTGAGTTCAGAATTAAATAAAAGATTAATATGTGAGTTGTTCCATGTGGAGTTGCCTTTTAAAAACCTGCAAAAAAAAAAATCAAATGAATGCATGCATTTTAGCCAAAATGTACATATTTCAATTAATAATTCAATTAATTATTTTACATGTAGCAGGCAATGGAGCAATGTAAAGCTAATCCCCACCACTAGCGAAAGAGGACACACAGATCTAATGCTCCATTTACACCAAAGTGAGTTCTAGACTAAGGTCAATGGAGCATGAGGCCAATCATTACTCCTGAATAATTCCTTGCGGCTTGAAAAATGAAAATGCAGCATATACGTGGTGGCTCCCGAGGCAGTGCTGCAACGCACACGGCCATCAGGCCCATTACTCTCCAATTAGACACCCTCAGCTGTGCCTGACGTGACATCTCCCGCAATGCCGTGCATGAAGAAGACCAGCGCACAGCCGTGATTCTGTTTGACAGCTTTCCTCCGCTCTGTGACATGGTGCTGCGTGATCCACAGCAGAACATCGTCTCTCTCTCTCTCTCTCTCTCTCGCGCGCTCGCTTTCTCTCCTTTCCTTTCGCTCAAGGGCGCAGTATGCATTTGCAGACGTTTACTCCACTGGACTGCCTCTGCATTGGCGTATCGAGAGGAAGTGAGTAGAATGAAATGGGCTCTCTCAGGGGCACTCACACAGCAAGGTGACACAGGCACGAGGGAGTTAAGTGTTGTAGGGCTGCCATGCTGTGTGTAGACTAAACGTTTTTCCCAAAGTGGTATAGTAACCGCAAAATAGAGACTCTGACCCTCACTGAAAAGTTGCACAATCTTCACTTTTTAGGCACTTTGCTTACACAGATTTTCACATATGATTTTTTCCCACGATTCATTCGTTTTTGCATGTGATTTTCTTTACAAGATTCATTTATTTTCAATATGATTTTTTCTCACATGATTCATTTATTCAAAGTGATTTATTCACATAGAGCCTATTTAGTGTCATTTTCAAACAGGATTCATTTACGTTCAGCGTTTTCTTTTTCAAATGATTCGATGATTTTGTTTTTTAGCATTCTTTGTCATGTTTTTTTATACAATTCATTCATTTTAGTGTGGTTTTTATATATGATTCATTTATTTATAGAGGCTGCCTCGTAGACGCATTAGACAGCATGACCAGCGCATGACGGAGTTTGACAGGGGTTGCATCGTGGCTTTGCATGATGCCAGGTGGTCGTATCGTGCAAATGCTCGGCATGTGGGGCATACAGATGTCACAGTGGCCCGGTGTTGCAACCAATGGGCCCAAGACAGACCACACCAAGGGAGGATCGTCGCATTGTGTGCCAAGCATTAAAAAGCTCATGACATCTGTGCCTGACATCTGGACACAGGTATTGGACTCTCTACAACACCCCATGTCATCCTGCACTGTCTCGGCAACTGGCATCAGCCGGATATGGATAGGCTGATGTTAACACCAGCACAGTGATGTTTGGAGTGGTGCCGTAACCAGGACTGATGACGGGTGGTGTAGTACCATGTTTAGCGATGAATCTTGGTTCTGCATTAATGCATAATTTTTTTTTAATTGATTTATATTTATATACAGTTCATTTTAATGATTGTCTCACAGTATTAATTCATTTTCATGATTTTTTCACTTGATTTCCACGTGATTTGTTTTTCACATGATTTTCCAGTCAGATTTTTACTCATATTCCATAGATTTTCATGTTAGTGTTACACATAGACCTTGTGGTATACAAACAAAAACACAGAGCTGCTATAAATACTTGGTGAAATGAATGTGTTATTTTAAGGACGCTATTCGAAAGCACTCAGAGGGAAGAGCTGAAGAATGCTTCAGGGTGCTATTAGTCAAATGCAAAAATTAATCTGAATCTTTAATAAACTTTTAGTGTACAACATAGTTCTTTCATTCTTCTCTCATGAGCTTGTCTTCACACGTGTGTGTGCGTGCGTGCGTGCGTGTGTGTGTGTCAGAGACAGAATGAGAGAGAGTACGTACAGATGTGAAAGTCAAACACTTAAAGTAAACATGTAAGAGAAGTATAAATACCATCCTATCCACACTATCAGCAAAGCTCTACTTTCCATTATCATCTGTAAATATTTCATTTTGCGCAAACTCTCTCCGAGCACCATATAATCCTCTGTACTTATGAGGCGTAATTCAGTCAAACATATTTTATTACATCCTGTTATTCTGAAATGTCAGTGAAGTGCAATCCTTTTGTTTTTGTTCGTGTGGAATCTTTACAGTTAACATTTTCTTTATCCTCACTTCACTTTTCTGGCTATAAGACTATAAGACCTGAAAGATGATTCCCCGACTCTTAGAGGACATGCTATTTACGAGGCGTGATGCATTCGGATTTTGTGTTCATTAACATCACAGAAAGCGAGATGGTGGCGAACTGAAAATCAATGCAATCTCCTGTAACTGACGGAGGGGCCTACGCCTGCTTAAGCTCTTAACAGCTCCTGATTACTTCCTCAAGCAGCCACGTATTCTAGCATGCATCTTAATGCCGTGCTTGCAAAAAAAAGGCCGTTTTTCTGCTTGCATCATTATTAAAAGAACCCTGAGCCTCGCTGCCGTGTGTGACCTCATTACTATCAAGACAGCCAATCTGCTCTTTCCGGGTCTCTGTATTACGCTCCTTATGGCTCATGCGACATGACTGTTCATTTGCTGCTGCAGCTTTTATTAGGCCTTTATTAAACTATATTAATGCTTGTACCCAGACGTGACTAGGTCAGAATTTAGATGAAAGTATTATAATTAAATGGTTCTGCTTGTGTAAGAGTCTAGGTACCTTCCGGTGCGGGCCAACTCTGTACCAATTAGATAACCGTAATTACACAAATCCGACATTTCCTTTCAGGGGTCTGTTTTAAGAACGTTATGTAATGGGTTTTTAGGGCTTGGATGAATCTGATTAGAAGAAAGTGCATTTGTGATTGAGATAGAAAAAAAATTTGTACAAAAAAAAAAGAAAACAGAGCCCCACCTTTCCATCCTCCATTCAATCTTTCTCAAGTCCTCATTCACAATTTCATACATTTCAAATTATTCTGAAACACTAATGATCTTTTGAGTGACCAGTGGTTTAACAATAATGCTATTTGACAGATATAAGCTGATGTACCGTTCATATGATTGCCTTTCCATCATGGGGCAGCATGCTCTCTGCCCCATTTATCTCTGTAGACTTATTACTGCACCTAGTGGTCAAAATGTGAAACTACAACACACATAGAGGCCTATTGGAGCAGGAATCCCACTGCCCTATACTCAATCCATGAATATTTTCATTGGAGGAGGCACAGTGAATAGGATAATGACAGTTCATGGCAGGGTTGCCAAATTGGGTTCGATCAACAATGATGTGCGGCTGTCAAGAACTTGTTTCATAGCAATCTGTGTTAAATGTAATACATTTTCAAAATGTAAGTTGAGACAGTGTGTGTACAGAACTATTTCGACTGCAATGTATATTGCGAAAAAGAGTAAAAGTGGGATTATGGAGTGGATCACGTCCGTACGTCCCTGACTGGAAAAGAATAAAAGTTCTTTTCCGATGCTTGAATGCTTTAGACTAGTTTTAGGTCTTTTCAGGACTGGAAACACACTTGCTGTATAAAAAGCTGCTAAGCATGTCCAAAACCACTCAAAATGAGCTGCTAGACTGTCCACTGGATGACCGGGAGTTGTTGACTATTAACTGCTTGTCCCTTAAAGGAATACTCCAGCATTTTCTTAATTTAATCTCTACCCAGCCCAACCATGAACAAGAATTTACACAAAATTTCCTTTTGATGAAAGAGCTGAAAATCAATTCACTCTGAACTGTCTAATAATGGATGTCTAAGGGCAGTTGTTGAAGCAACCAAAAAAAATGTTTATGCAAAATACATTTTGGCAAAGTAGCAAGGGAATGATTGGAGTTTATCATGTAAGGAATAGGCGGTAAGGAAGAAGAGGAATAGGAGCTATTGCAGCTACGCTTATCACCCCAAATCTTGTTAATGTTTAAGAATGGCATGTCCTGGAGGGTTTTATTCCTCTTGCACCACTGCAATTTCTCAACATCCTTAGATTTTTCGTAATTTGTAATAACATCAACAAAAACATGCTTTTTATTCATTAATAGTTGAAGAATAGAAGCCTCATTCAGCACTCGCCCTGCCACTCAGTCAATGCGAAGCGATTTTCAAACTGTGTGAAAACATGTTCATCATCTGTTGGGATTTCTGAAGTGTTTCCACCCTGAGTAATACCTTACTATTCCTTTTCCTTTCACTCCCAGCATGTAAAAGCAGTAAAATATATAGCGCAGAGCTTTCAGGGGCTGTGTGTGCACGAGTGCCCACTTACAGACATGCTAGTCTTAGCATTAATGCAATTATGTAAACGCAATCCCATAATAGAAGCAGGAAAATGATAGCAATCTTACCATCCAACATGCATCGAGGTTTCATTAGAGCTAACGTGGTTCTATATGTACACTATATTTTACAGTAGAAGAAAAAGTCGGAATGACACGGAGCTAATAAACAAGTCAGATGCTTTGGTAAACATGGATGGATTGTTCCAAATACATAGCCTCAGGCTTTTCTCTGATCAGGCACAGCGATAATCAGCGAGTCCCCGCGAGGAAGGCCAGCTCGTAATTGCTGATTTCTGATCCTGCAAATTGAAGCCGGTGATGGAGAGCAGCTCCCATCAACATCCACGTAGGAGAAGTGCACTTGAGCACAACAGACTATGAAAAGGAGACGTTGTTGTCCCAGAGCCGTAAGGAGACGCTCTCTCAAGTGTTTGTAAATGGACATGATGGCTGCTGCACTGATTGCATGAATTACCATCTCGGAGTGTTTTGGTCTTAGCGTGATGGGGAGATGTTTAGTTTTAATCAGATTGCTCACTGGCATGTCAAATTCAAGCTAGGTGCCTAGCTGGATTTAATTTGGAAGCATCCCCTTTGAAATATCTGTAATTCGGGTACATTCATGACAACGTAGTTAATCCAAAAGTTGGGTCCGTATTTGCATGTTACGTAAGTTATGAGTATTCAGTGATGGGTTACGCAGCTGCTTGACTTTCTGGGCTCTGGATTCACATTTTTTTTAATCATCTGCATGTAGAGCACTCCTATAAGGTTGCCAGATTTCTCTTAATAACTGAGATGTGGTTTTTCAACAGGCTCTAGACCATTGCCTTTAAACATAAGTAAGTGTATAAAAACATAATACACGGGCGGTGTATTTCTGTGTAAAAATAGTCATAACATTAATTTGGATTAATTTAATAACATGGCTTCCAGCTTGATGATTCATCAGCTTATAAAATAGCACTTGATCCACCACAGCCTATTATTATGCCATTATTAGTTGTTGGTTTTTTTTAATTGTGCTCTCATAGTTACAAGCTAATGAAGCCATGAGCATTGAATTGTGGTCATAAAACCGTAAAATGTGGGGAAAAATATAATCGGATCTATTTTATTTTAGTTTTACTAATAGGTTTTCATTTTATAGCAGTTTTAATTTGTTATTTTGAGTTGTCGTATTAATAAAATAATATCAGTGGGTTAGGGTTAGTTGAACTACAGGAGATGCCAGAATTCATCATTATTTTGATTTGATATTGCGTGACAATGTCTTCACGCAAATAAATCCTCCATGGCAAACGAGTCCATATTTCAGGCCCCACATATGCTATGACTACAAACCCTGGACTGAATTAATAGTAGCATGCCAAGAGAGTTCTAAATTCATTACTTCATTCAGCGATCTTTTACAAAATACCTGTAAAACCATCTCTTGTTTTCTCCTCCGAGTCTCATTCCAGAGATTACTGACCAGCCATGTTTAAAAAAAAACAAAACAATAATAATGATTCGCTTTTCCAAAAGAAGAGCGAAGAGATTGCATTTTGTTTGGCAAGAGTTCCTTGTCATGGGGCGTTATTAAAATGACCTCCAGGGATCGCATGACTGATTGAGTTTGTAAGCCCGAGACAGACCCGTTTGCATTTTGTGAGTAACCCAATTTCAGTTCATCTGCCGGGCCACTGAAAAAGGTGCCTTGCTTGGCTTGGGTTATTCCTGAGATTCCCCATAAATCATCGCTTGTAGTTTCATCCCCTGTGGTAGAAAGTGATATGGCAGAAAAATAATCACTTGCTGCCCTTTCGTCCTACATAGCAGTCCTGTCGATGTGAGAAGCTCTGAGCTCTGCATTAGTGCCTAATTGCAGCTAATTGCAGTGTCACTTGCTCTGCGGTTAATTTCCCTCGCTTGTTTAGGACTTGGGCTAATGACTCTTCTAATATCATCAAATGTGTGTTCGCCTTTAATCGAGACGTTTATTAAAAGAAAAGGTGAGAGACGCGTTCTAGCGGTTGATTATCTGTGCTAGTCGCAGCATGTTGCAAATGATCAAGCTAAATAATAATATGAAGTCAGCATCTTTGATCAGATGCAAGTACAATCTATACTAACCGCAAAACGTTAGACAAATTCCTGCTTTAAGGCAGCTTCCTTTTAAATAGGTGTAACAATATTAGCATAACAACCATAACTGGCCTCCAAAATTTTGCATTTTTCTTGAGTTTCTTCATTTGCTTGGGAACCATCGCACGCACGCATTTCTGATCATCATTTATATCATCAACAGCTGTTATCCTGTTTTCCCTCTCTCAGTCTCAATGTTTAGCCTATTTACCTGACACTCTGACTGTATAACCCGAAAAAAACATAGAATAAGAGATAACTAGCCTACGTCCTCATAACATGATGGAACAAAAAAAAAAGTACTTTCCCTTTTTTCGAGGTGAGATTTAATTTGAAAGATTATTTTATTTGCTTCAAAACAAGATCTTGGTGCCCGTGGAATATTTTTAAATTCAATTTGCCACCACAGGTAAGTCTTGAGGACAGAGGAAGGGAATGATTGTTTATTGCTGCACTTTGGGAAATGGTGTTATTAGAAAATAATCCACTTCAGAGCGGTAACCTCTTGATGCAAAAACGCTGTTGGTGATCATTTTCCCATAAAAGCTTATTTGTCCGTATTGTTACAGGTAATAATACTTTTATTATTAACTTTTTACTGTTATTTACTTCTATTCTCAATGCTTAGGTTAGATTTTCCTATATACAGCCGTGCCAGAAAGCTACTGGAATTAAATGAAACTGAATTGAATTAGGATGAAATGGATTCTGGTGCTCATTGTTTGCTTAATATTAAAACTACTGGCGTTGTCGTTTCATGCTCGACACTTGTTAAATCCCTGACAGTTGTTGGAGTCTGGAGGTGTGAACTGGCATGAAGCTGCTGAGATAAGGATGGATTATAATGGCATTATAAGTAGCTGATATGTGATGCCACAATCCCTCGCCTCGAACCCGGGCTATATTTAGAAGCCACTTGCTCATTTGTGCTCATCACAGCCACCAAACTCGCTCTGCATGATACTGCAAAGACATATGTTGATCATTTAACATTGAAAGAACTTGAGGCTGTTGGCCTGCATATCCAACTGAGAAAGCCAAAGTGCATCATTGACTGCCAGTGCTGAAAAAAACGCACAACAGAAACTTGCCTCTGGTGTCTCATTTAGCTGAAAGGACACATTATCAATAAATTGAAACTCTGGCCCATTGGTGAGACCTGATAAAAATGTTACTATTTGCCCAAATGCTTCTATACAAAGCAAAACTCGAAAACTACCTTAACTTAATAGCTTCAATTGCTCGTAATCTCTCACTCACTTTGAGTAACGGCTTCTCCCGGTCAAGGATGAGGTGGATCCGGAGCCTGTGCCAGGAATACTGGGTGTGAGTCAGGAATACACTCTGGATGTCTGGATTGGACGCTATTTTAGCACACCTGGATGCATGGCAAATAAATACCAATATTAGCATAGATTCATGGGTTTGACAGCATATTATGCAATTTTAAAAATGATTGGATTGTCTAGTTGCATTACTTGGGAAGGAGGATGAGCGCACCCCATAGAGATATACTCTTTAAATTGATTTAGAAAACTATTGGATGTGCTTTTATAGGAAAATAATCCTCTTTGTGCTTAAAAGTTAATTGGGTTTGTGTGTAAAAATGATTAGTATTGTTGTTAGATTACAGTTGACGTTATTTCCAGGCATAATAATGTTTCCATCACTGTAAAAATATTAGAAAATCACAGATTTTCCCCTGGTTATGTTTCACAGACCCCACTTGATGAACCAGTGGAACCACCCTTTGTTCCACATATCATCACTCAAATACTACATTGTACTTGATTGGACATGCTCTTATAGGAAAATAACCAAACTGAAGTAGAGGAATGCATCCCAACGTGAAGCAGACTTACCGTCACCAGAGCTGAAGCAAGAATTCAAGAATGACGCAATCAGTACTTTTTTTAATAGTTACGTTAAATGTTGTGGAACATCCACGAAACAAGTCCCTGTCACCGCAGCAATGGCTTATAGAAAAAAAAATGCAGCTTGTCATGTTATGGAGAGACAACAGAGTGCAAACTCTTCTGTCCTGGCAATTTTCTCATGCTGGAAACGTTAAAGTAACAGCGTTGCCTGCTCTGACAACGGAGACTCCTTCCATAAAATCTGGAACAACGCATTTTGACTAGTCAGAATTCAGTGTTGTGGTATAACGTTTACTAAACCGTCGAATGTTTTTGTCCTCTTCAATTTACGTAATGATTCTGAAGCACTGAACACCTGGCAAACTTTGCATGAGCATCAAGTCTGCACTACGTCTCTTTTTTGTACATCAGATCTCATGCAAGTTGAAATGACATAATTATCTCTCATTGTCTTTCAACATGCCTTTATCTTTTGCCTGGCATTGGTTGCTCATGTTCTCATAATTGACTGACATTAGTCAAATGTGCCAGTAATTGGATAGCTGGGGGAAGTAAAACGCTTAGAGAAACGAGCGCATTAAAGAGACACAGCTGCCTAACCAGCTGCTAAGAGCTTACGCCGTATTACTGTTTCAGGCGCTCACTAAGACAACTGGGTCACTGCTGGCACACACATACAGGCAGCGTTTAACCTAGAGTCAGGACACTGAGCCCGTACAGCTCTGCTTTGAGATCAGATTTGGAGAAACATCGGTGCTGCTTGGGGATCGTTTGGTGAAGGTTAGCTGCTCCCAGATCAGCAGTAATTGGTGAATTAACCACGCTGTGCTTAATCTAATAAGGTCAGCATTGCAAGGGTGAATTGATGTGCTGATTCTTGTACTGCAGCGCTCTCCTGTGAACAGTGGTGTCGCGAGCACAGCTAGCCATTAAGAGGAAATGAGATTGTTTGGCTCTTGCTGTGTATGAAGACTCATAAAAACACTGTCGATTCTTCATGTAGACTTTGAGACGTATTCGGAGTTGAGTTAGTGAGGATTTAATACCAAATTCGGGCACATTTGTATTCAGAGCGCAGATATAATTCCACACTTAAGCACTGTTTAGATTAAGAAGCAATTTCCTGTTATGCGCAATTCTAAAGCCATTTTCTTATGTATTCTGTGACAGCCACAATAGTAAATACAAAAATATGACACTAGCTATTAATCAATAGTAAAAAAAAAAAATCCCTTTCGGATCCACAAATGGATTTTTTTACATGTAGGATGTAGGAGCAGACAACAGAATATTTATCGATATTTTTCAATGAACTCATTTAAAGCGAGTGCTCAAATCAAATTAGCTTGGCATTATTTTACAGATTTGACAGCTCACAGGAATTAAAAGTGTGATAAAATAGTCTACATCCTGCACAAACACATTTTTGACCACATATCCATGACCTTGATTTTCTATCTCATGGCTACACCGAGTTACTGTATGTGCACAATATTTAATGAATTAAAATGCAAAATAAACTGATGCGCTGGATCAAGTGCTATTTTTAAAAGCTCCTGCCTAATGAGAGTATAAGTTATTGTTAAAGTAATCCAAATTTGTAGTGATTAATGTGAGCATTATAATTAGACTCCTGTTATATGTTTACTTCAACGCCTCTCACTGATGTATCTTCGTATTAAGTCTTTTTGATTAATGTTGATGTTAATTTGCTTCTTGTTCTTTGCTTCCCCGGTCCGTATTTTCTATCCCTGATTATTTTTGCACTCAAGGAAAGTGCTCGTGTTTAAAGGTCGTGGTGTAGACAATATTGAAAAAAACTAGCCTTGGACACGCCTACTCAAAACAATCTGGCAACATTACTATTTAGATTAATAATTAATTAATTAATAAATATAAATTAATTTTGCATAATTTGTATGGAAATCAACTAGCAGCGTAACCCAACTCTGAATACTCATAACTTGACAAGCATACATACTGATATACCACTTGGACTGAAGTCTGGGATTTTAAATACGGAAAATGGGTTTGCGTTTTTAGAGATGGTGTCTGAGCTGACACTTGGTTGTTTTTTTCTGACATAGTCTCCCGTCTCCAGCCTTTATGTTTATTCTTAGAGAGAGAAATTCTTTCAGTGATGTTCTCTGCGCTATTGTGTTCTGAACTTAGGCCTGTTCTTGCACTGTGCTTCAGGAAAACATTATTCCATCTTTATAAATAACACAGTCACATAATTTGCTGCAGGGTGATGTCTTTTTGAGGTCCCTTCTCTTGGATGCGCAGTGAATTCTGAATTGTTTGATAAACTGCCGCTTCTTTATGTCATTGTTTGGGCCTTGTCGTTCATCAAACAGCCTCTTTCCTGTTTGCTACCTTCAGACTTCAGATTACATCAGACACTCTGGAAATGCCGAAGGGACAGTTTCGGTTTAAACGCATCAGACTTTAAAAAAAAAAAATAAAAAAAAAAGGCTGTGACAAAGAAAGAAACAGAAAGAGAGAGTTATGTGAAAGCCATACTTCTGACATTGCCTATCCAGAAGGAAATTGAACGTTGCATCACTTTAATATCGGGAAACATATACGTGGGTGTGAAAACCTCATCTAAGCCGCAGCTCCAGCATTTCCAGAGGTAATGTAGACAGTAAACACTCACAATAAGAAGGAGGGACGATTTTTCTTTCCCTGTACAAAAGAGAAGATCCTTTGGAAATGTTGGATCCAGGTTGATTTGTAGCTACATCTCAGCAGACTTTCCAGCCGCTCCGGCTGCCTCACAAGGATGGCTCTGGACCACCTTTATTTATTGAATTACCCCAGTGAATCCATGCGCAACGCCTCTTTACAAAGCAAGCTGGGTTCCCAGAGCTACGTCTTTAATCATGGTGAACTAAACCTCGCCTCGACAACATGAAATGGTAAAAACAGCAGTGCATCAGGAACTAATGGTGCTGTAGCTCAAGCTAAAATCCACTCCTCGAAATGAAATGCACTTCTAGGCACATTACCCTTGTGAAATGCTCGGAACATACACACCTCATATTGTGTTCAAAGTTTAAAGCTAGACAAATGTTCAATAGATCCATATACCATATATCATAGTAGGGTTCCCCAATATACGCAGTGCAGTGCTGTGATTATCATTTCAATTAAGAATGTAAAATTAATTATTGACATGTTGGTGGGGAGAACTAAAGTACTAAGCAATTCAATTTTGCAGGTCAAAAGAATTGCAAACACCAAATATAAGCACCTAAGAAATATAACTACATTTAAAAGACTAGATGCAAGCAGCGATTAAGGGGCCAAGCAGATTCTGTCCTGGCTGCTTAGTCACACAGGTAAACCAGAAAGCCACTGGGATGAGTTGTACCAAATTACATTTCAGTAGGTCAAGTCATTGCGGAGCTAAGTCCTCGCTTCCTATCTCACAAACTCGCAATCAATTTTGTTCATGAATTATGGGTGAACCAAAAAGTTTTGTTCAGCATGGCTTGACAATTCAATGGTTCAAATTTCACAAAGATTAGACCCATACCTAATAACCCAACATTCAAATCTATTCACTCAACAAAACTGCATGAGGTAAAAATCTTCATGTAAAAGACATGAGATATCCTCCACTGAGATCCACTCTGCTACAAGCTGGAAGATTTTGGCTTGAGGCTTCAAAGTGTATGAGGACTTGTTATGATGGAGCTTCACTATACACACAGCACAGAAAAATGTAATCATGCACTGTGTTGCTTTTTGTAGTGCTTCCAACTTGTATAATTTTCGAATTATAATAATATCAAAGGCACCATAGAAAAGCTGCGATATGCAATAGTGCCACTTACAGGCACTTCCCAGTGCTGTAAAAATTCTCGCTTCTGATTGGCCAGACGGTGTTGATTAATGTTCTTTAACAGCAGACAGTAAGACAGATAACGGCTTTATTTTGATGTGTTCTATAATAGCAGTTAAATCACAGGGACGTGTATGGTGGAAGCACCACATAACATAAGATTAATAATAATTTGATTTAAAACATGCTGCTATGTTTACTTAACATTTAAGGAAGGAGTCTCCAGTGTCAGTGCTTTGTACGTTTTACACTTTCTGGACCTCTGTAACATGACAAGCTAAGGTGTTTTATCTCATAGCTGTAATAACAAGTGATTTATCACAGTCATGCAGAAGGTTTGGGTGTTTTACCCAGAACTTCATAAAAAATAGTTTATCTATAAGTTTTGAAAGAGGAATTGTAACTTTTCCAAACGTTACACACACAAACAAAACTCAAACTGAGAAAAGAATTTATTTCTTACTACTTCAATTCAAATTTATTTGTATAGCGCGTTTAACTGCAGACATTGTCACAAAGCAGCTTCACAGACGTATATCCATCCATGCATTATCTATACCGCTTTATCTGTCTGGGTCGTGGGGAAGCTGGAGCCAATCCCAGCACCTTCGGGCGAGAGGCGGGGTACACCCTGGGCAGGTCGCCAGTCCACCACAG
>JAQMYM010000010.1:3842534-3859324 GCA_030014255.1 Parauchenoglanis ngamensis
TATATATATGCACTTTGTAGTCAAATATAGGTCCATAAAACAATCTTTTTAGTTTGTATTTTATAAACTGTCTTCTAACCTATGAATATGCATAGGAATGTAACTGAATATAATGATGTCATTTGAATTCAGATTCAGATAGGAGGTGCAGTTGTCAAACACGTGATCAGATAAAGTGATTAAAAAAATTAACATGAACGTGATACATTTATAACAGTCATTCATTCATCTTTAGGATCTGCCTGGTCAGGGTCGTGGTGGGCATATTAGGGTACATGCTTGTTTATGATTTGGGAAGCTAAATTTGTGAGAAAATATCCCAAGCAGGCTTTAAAAAAATAATAACTGCATGAGTGGGATTCCAAAAAAATAGTCAAACTTAATTGGTCCAATGAAGACCAATTATGAGCCAACACCTACTTCAGGTTTAAATCCAATCCAGATACAGATATAGATTTCTGTGGCATTAAACAGGTACAGATACATTAGCGGCATTGTGTTACATCTTTTATTATCATTATTTATCTTTTACGTCTTATTATTTCGGTTCATCTGTTGTGATTATTGTCTGAATTATGAGCCAGGTCGCAAAAAGTTATTCAAACACAGGCAAGCAGTTGTCAAACAACTTCAGAACTAGAAACTATACTATGAAAACTAAATACGGGAAGACCGGGTAGTTATGGAGTTTAACAACTCATGCTAATTACCAAATATTCAGCCTTCGTGGGCTATGCTGGTCTGACATTAGCCTGATGCTGTGATTTTATGACTTGCAGCCATGGTTGTTGGCTGTCTTACCTCTAATTACTTGTTTTATTGTCTTCTAGTTTTGTAGTGTGGTTCCTAGTTGTGTAGTTTCTGGTTTTCTTGAACAAATAATTAAACCAATGCACATCAGATAATTAAAGATGTCAGCGTAGCAGGAAACACATTTCAATAATTTGACTCAATTACACACACACACACACACACACACACACACACACACACACACACAGGCAGTGCAGCCTGTAGAATTTACAATTCATTTTCCCTAATCCAGACCACTTCTTGTTATCTGATGCAAATTTTTTACATAATGACTAAGTTGGTTGGAAGCTGAATGAATAAATTGGCAATGGGGAAAATGTTTCTGGACACACAGCAGCAAAACTGATCAACCTAATAAATAGAATTCATTTTTTATCTTTGCACAAGTGCAATTAAAAGGTTTTATTGCCAGGTTTTCTCCAATATCATGCCAGAATCTCTGGGTGGGCAAACTTGATAAGGGGAGTGCAAGATAAGTTATATTATTTTGAATGCTGTGTTATACGGGTAAATTACTTGGTGTGTGTGTGTGTGTGTGTGTGTGTGTGTGTGTGTGCAACTCTTAAATGTGTGCAACAAACAGTACCTCCTGATGGATAAGAGAAGAGAGAATATGACCCCATTATTGGACATCATGCTGAGTGAAAGTTGGGCCCCTTGCTGTTTCCCAATTGATTCGAGTCTACACACAAACATTACTGTGCACATTACTTAAAACAGCAAATTAGTGACCAGTGAAGCATGTAATTATCGCTAACTGTAAATAGCATTACCATTGGATTGAAAACCAATATGCCTTACAAACGGACCCCTATATTGTCAGTTTTATATTGTTGACCAGTGAAGTGCAAGATGAAACAGCTATAGACTGCCATCTAAGCTAGTTAGAGATGCCCTCTATGCTCTTATTGGGAACAGAGGTCATCTGAATACATAAAGAGAGAGAACAAATACTTTGGGCAGTGTCCTGATGTGTGAGGTATGCCTTCATCTGCAAGAGGCAGTGTAGAAGCATGCAAAAGGGAGAGTTAGTTTCATAGCACTGAGTATTGGGTGTACAGTGTTCAACCAGACAGTGGATGACAACAAACTGGTTCAATCTAAGGAAGACAGGCACAGTATTTTAAATGACAATGAAGGGTGTAGGGTCAAGGCCAATAGCTGGGTTGCTTTTCTCTCCTTTAGATTGCCCAGGCATCAGCTGCCATGAAAAAACCTTTCTTTTTCACAAACCTGAAATGAAAGACCAGTCTAGTATATTCATGAGAGAAAATTCTTTAAAGAATGAGGTACTGTAGCACCACCACTGGAGGAGAATGAGGAAAGTTGTTACCTGTCAATTACCCTCAAAAGCCTGGGAACGCTAGGGTGGTCTTTCCCTCAAGCTCAAGTGTGCTGCTCACCTGACCAGATGTTTCCTTGATTCCTTTGTACAGGAGGACCACAAAAACCTCTTGACGTTCTTGTGGTTCAAGAACAATGATACCATAAAAGTTATCATGTACTGAATGAAGGTTCATGTCTTTGGTAATAGCCTTTTTACAGCCGTTGCCATCTACGGAATCAGACAAGCTGCCAAAGCATGTGAACGTGTTACATTCAGACATGCACCAGTTCACTTAGAGATATTTCTATGCTGATCATACGCTGATGTCCATGCCCTCTGATTAAGAAACCATTGACCTCCAGAAGATAACTAAAGTATTCATCTGAATCAAATCTTCATTTGCATAAAAGTGCCTTCAACAGTCCTGCAGTTATGAAAGCTTTTTTCCAAAGGACCATACCAAAAGCATAAAAGACTTCTGTCCTCACTGCAGATGTTACGCCTACACAGCACAGCTTGAGGCTATTATGGGAAACCGCATCAGATACATTTCATTTCAGCATGTCTGTTGGCAATTGTTGGCATGGTGTTTTATTCAAACTAGACATCCTCTTTGACCCCCTCTGGTTTGTTTCTCCAGTGAAGGTTCTAGCGACGGCTCTGCTTTATGAGCTGACCACTGGGATATTCATTACCAGAGGAGATGCTTAGAGAATGGGAAGATTGGCAAGGTTCACTTCAGGAGTTCAGGCATCTACAACAATATGTCCATTGCCACTTATCTCTCAACAGCAGTATGTAGCGTGCCATATTTTTTGATGCACCACTAAATCCACTGGGCCATAGCCCATATCAGGCTTTAGTCAAGTTGGAAAAAGCAATGCAGACTTTATAATCAGTAAAGCTAGGTTGGCTCACCAGTCTGGGCCCACTCTTACACTTGACCAATTGAGTTGGTAAAATGTATGCCTTTGAGAGAATTAGCAGTAATTCTGTTAGTTGTGCCACTAGCATGTTACAAGGCATGTTTTTATCTTCACTCATCCTTAATAACTGTTTTATCCTGGTCAGGGTCATGGTGGCTCCAAAGCCTATCCTGGGAATGGTGGAGTGAGCTGGGAATACACACTGAACAGGATGTCAGCTTGTTTTTAATATACACTGTAATTCAGTTGTTACTTATGTATACCCAAACCTTGTTTATTTTATGTGGGATTACATGTTAGTAACTCACCATAATTTACATTTCAGTTTCACTCTTAATTTACAAAGTGAGGGTGAATACAACTGTAGCAAGGGCAACGTCCTGACTCGGAGCCTTTGTGAATAGAGTGTCTGCTGTTTAGTCTTGGTTGACAAGAAAAGTACATGTTGAGATTATTGCCATTCATTTGGTAAATAATTTAGTTTCAACTTAAACAGGGTTTAAAAGCATGCAGAGATGAAATGATTTTGAAAGAAATGGCAAACATCAGTCTTTTCTTCTAAGATAAACAGAAACGAGTACCGCAATTTAGATAGATATGAGACATACTTACTGTAGTCATCCTGCCACATGCTTTGCATCGGATCCTGCAAAAGCTTTGAGGATATAGAATATTGGATGAACAGTACAATGCTTTGACAGATCCTTGATGCCTTGATGTCGTCTATCTGCCTTTTATTGTGTCCCCTGTGCAAGCAAAATCGTCCAAAATAGTTCAAAATTTCTTTCAGTAAATATTGCAGTATTCCCTCTCCATATGACTCAGAGTTCACTGTGAAGTTTAGTAAGAAAATAAGATAAACAAATGTGTGTACTGGGATTCTGACTGAAACGAGACATACTTGCTCTAGTCAATCTATCTAAGCTTTCAAAAGATCTCCATATTTAGCCTCTGCACTTGTCTATTAGATCATGTTCAGGAGCAGACAGATGACTGGATGGAGAGGTAGGATTTATCTTAGCATGGTAGGAATCTTCTCACCAATATAAGGAGTGTGTTTGCTCACGCGGCGGAAAGTGGTGATTAAGGCCCCTAAAATACACAAACCCCAAACCACTAAGCCACCATAGCCTTAACACCACAGAATACAGGTAAGACTTTGACAAACTCACATGGCAAACCAAGAAGTATGTATGCAGTCATTAACAAGTAAATGAACAAGAAACAGGTGCCGATACTCGGTTAGGAATTTGCTGTCACTGGTGATATGTTTGAATATTTAGAATCCTGCATTTATTCATGTACTCCTCTAACTCTGGCAATATAGGCATTTAAGGCTTAGTTGTAAATAGTATTTGCAATTTTTAACCTGAAATCTACGTTTTCTGCTTTCTTAGCTGGAGCGGCGGTCAGCATAAACATTAATAAAATGTGTCCAATGGATTGACTGAAGGGGAAAGGATGCAGATATTCACCCCTGATAGAGGGTACTTCTGCTTTGTGCCTCGGTCTTGGGAGCCAAAAGAAAACTGCAAAACAGGGCGCCGGGTACAAAGCACCGGGTACAATGTGCTGCATATCATTTACGCTATTAGCATGGCGCTATCGCCACCAAAATATGCTCGGGTATTTGCAGTAACATTTTGGGTCCTTGGGGAGAACTTCATGGGGTCACAGCAAGAATGTTCCGAGCTCAATAGCCGATTGAGGTATTTTTTTGGTCGAGTTTGAATGTTCTTCCAGCGCCTTCACGGGTTTTCTCCCACAGTCCAAAGACATGTTGATTACTATTCTAAAACTGCCCAAAGGTGTGAGGGTGAATGGCTGTTTGCCTCTTTGCTAGCCTTGCGATAGACTGGTGACCTGTCTAGTGTGTACCCCACCTTCTTCAGTTTTCCAGGTGACCCCCAATGGAGAAGTGGCATTAAAAATGGATGGCTGTATTTTCGGTCCTTTTTATCTTTGCCTGCTAGAATTTTCTTGTTAGCAATGTTGGCAGCTCTGCACTCATTTCTCTAAAATGGCCTGCACCAGTAATTTACTGCAATAATAAGGCACTCAGATGCTGACAAAGCTTTAAATGTTACTAAACATATTTAGCAGTTCCACATAGGCGCATGGTGAGCACTCCGTAATCATTTACCAAGGCTCAAGTATAAGCATTACAACAAGACAAGAAACAATTCCAGCAATGTGATTATATTAGATATTACATATGAAAGCAAATATCTCAACACGGATTTTAATCCTGACAGTGAAAGTCGACAGGCAGACACCATGTTAGAAAATATTGATTTTTATTAGAAACGTTGCAGAAAAAAATTATATAGGTGTCCAGCCAGAAATATCATCTATCACTTAAGGCAAAAACCGCAAACAATATAAGACAAACTATTATGTAGAATCCTACACTTCACCCTTGAATTATTGACAGTTGAAGGGCCTATGATGAATATCGTAGATTCAATATACAAAGGTAACTTTATAAATTTCAATTTGCTTTTTTTTTTTTTTTATCTTTGCTTGCGCATCGAAGCGTTCTTATAGGATGCAGAACTAAAATATTAGGGTTAATGATTTTTTTTAATATCATTTATAGTTTATTTTTATTTACATTCATTCACTTGCGTTGTAACCCAAAAATATCACAAGCCTGGCACGATACATATTGCTAGCATATGACAAGTAGAAATATCTAACATATACTTCTTTACAAACATATCCAACTAATATAGCAAAATCCACTGCCTGGGCCATTTCTTTTGCCCTTTTTTTATTCTAAACAGTACATTGCTGGCCACTTCTTCAGTTCAGGCAGTGGTGCATATAACAAAAGTTATGGGAATAATAATACAGAATGAAGCAGATGGTGTGAATGACCTACAGCTGTTGGGGACATAAGATGCTGTATTCAGCTGTTTTGCAATGGCACCTGGAATCAAAGCACCATTTCTCTGATTTAGAACAATATGGAATCAAATTGAGAAACTTATTGTCAGATCATGCTTGAGCAACAGCGACAATGATTTTAATGCCTTCCTATTATGTGAGTCATTAAAATAAAACCAATCCCATTGGCCAGTGCTTAGATTCCAGGTGACTCATTGTCCCTACCATGAGAAAGACAATCTACAAAATCTCGACTCACCACGAACAACCAATTTGCATCAACACTATTGTAGATGGTTTTCCTCCATTTTTTAAGTCAATGCATGAAGCTGGTTTTGAATAAACTACATTGGCAGGACAGAAAGGTGAAGGACCACTAAGAGCTTATAGTGTGTTGAAATAAGTATTACTTTTTTTTTCTTTTTTTACTATTGTAGTTGAAATGTGAACATGAACTTTCTTTGAAAAGTAAAACAATGATAATGATTATGATCGGTATATATACAGTCACTTCAACAAAAAGCACAAGCTTGTTAATAGTAATATTTCGAACCAAAAACAACAATAAAAGCATTTGTAATTTCTTTAGTATTGGATTTGTAATGCACAGCTATTTACATGATTCTCATCTTTACAAATTTGTCATAAATACATTTCAGGCTGGGAGATTCTGTTCCCTTGTCCAATAGGTGTCGGAAAAGTAGATTTGTTCAAAATTCAGTGTTCTTGCACTATTTGATATAGGATAAACAGTACCAAGCTGTACCAGATCCTTGCTTCCTTTAACCATTAGCTTCTAAGTGTCCCCTGTGCAAGCAAACTAGTCCAAAAGAGTCCAGAATTACTTTTGGTAAAATATTCCCACTCCACTTGGCTCTGAGTACAGAGTGAAGTTTAGTAATATTCACTTTTTCCCCCACAAATGGATCATATTGGACTCGTATATTCTTTAAGAAGGTGTAGCAAAATAATCTTATCCACTGAGAATCAATCTCCAGGTGGAGCAAATTTCCAACCATGACTTCAGTCTTAAGTTCACTGCCAGGAGTAACCCAACCCTGACTTCCTAAGAACAGTACAGAGAGGAGGTGGTAGTCTGAAGGTATTCCGAAAGCGTGCAGCTATACCCTGGTGGTGGAGTGAGCGTGGGGGAGGTTGGTGCTGTTCTGAGTTCCAACGAAGGCATTGAAATTGTGCAAGGGCTGCATGGCACCAAGCGAGCTGGGAATCATGGTGATGGTGCTGGGCGCCATGAGCGGCACATCGTCAGGGGATCGGCGGAGCGTAAGTGCGTAATCAGGTGGGCACGCGAGCCTCAGCGCCTCACATTCATGCCGGTGCTCATTTTCAAGCTGCTGCTCCAGTTGTTGCTGCTGCTGCTTCATCTGCAATGATGCGAGTTCATCACTCTGCATCCGTGAGACATCATTAGCATTGGAGTTGGCATTGCGTTGCGGGCTGGTACCACGACGACCAGACTCGTGGCGTCGTTTGTCTTTCTTGTAATAGAGTGCGGCAAAGGCCAGGATATTCAGGAAGAGCAGTGACGCACCTACCGCAATGGTCACACTCAGTTCCGTTGAGTAGTCACGCTTGGTCTCGATCATCACAGCAGAGTCCTCAACGAGATCATTGCCTTTGCGCTGGTCCGTGGTTTGCTTGGTATTGGAAGGAGGTATTCCTGGATGGCGTGTTGTGGACGGCCAGGTTTTACCTAGTCGTTTGGTATAAGGGAAGGGCGTGGTGTCCTGAGGCGGGATCTTGGTGGTGGTCGAGACGTACTGAAAGAGTTCATTGATGTTGTGAAGGTGAGGCACAAGTTCAAGCCAGAAGGCCACCTTGGTGGCACGGTAGTGATCTCGAACTCTTGGCTTCAGGCCGATGTGAAGGTACAGCTGATCTTTGGGGTTGTACTTGGACCAAGCCACTTCTTCAAAACGATTGGGTTTTGTGTGTATGAACTTGGTGTCCTGTGGTACTGGTTGATTTGGATCTCTATTCAAAAGAAAAGGTAAAAAAAAAAGCATAAGTCTTGAGTAGTACCTTCAATAGATTAGAAATACAAGTTAGTAGATCACTTATCGGTGTTAGCATGAACTGATTAATCATGTTAATCAATTACGAGATCCAACTTTTATACATGACAACCTTCCTTGATTTCATAATCATTTGCAAAGGAAAGTTTTGTAACTGTCCCAAGGCTTTCTAACTACCCTAAGAGAGTTAACTTATTTTTTAAGACAACCGCTTTAGCAATTGTACATTTAATTCAGAGGCTAGGCAAATACGGCAGAGAGGTGTAAAAGGTTTCTGAATAAAGATACGCTGTCCTGAATCACTTCCCTTTTCTCTCAGCGCATTAGCATTATAAAGGTTTGTTTCTTTTTTGGTCATAATGGCTTCACTCCTACATACATTATGCACTCAGGAGTTTTATTTGACCATTAAGGCGGGCATGTCAGTCATCACACTTTTTACACAGTCATTACAGGCTCCTACATAATCCTGCCAAAATATTCAAATGGGTCTAAAAATGCCTTAATGCCCAACGAAGGGGGGAAAAACCTTCTACTCCTCTGCCTTTTCACAAAACATTAGATCACATATATATATATCTATATATATCTATATATATAGATATATATATATAGAAGAGCATTTATGTTGTTCTTTTCAGCAAATAAACAAATTAAAATATGAAGAACAAATACAGCAAAGCAGATTAAACCAAACCCAGATATACAGAGCTTTCAAATATTTCCTCAATACTTCTATTCATTACTTTTTCATATTATGTCAAACACAAGTATGTGTGCCACCGACAGGAGGAAAGCGAGAATAATACTTGATTAGGTAATGCCACATTAATGAAAGCTTTTTTCTCTGTCTCATAGTGGCTCCTATTAAAACCAGGCACATTTCTACTCTCATTTCTACAAACAGAGGAAGACTTACATGGAAATACAATAAAGTTAGAGAAAACTCGAAATTTAATTAAATGCAAGGTTAAACAAACATGTCTTCTGATTATTCTTCAAAGCGTACAGGTCTCCATGAAGAGAATTTCAGAGCTGTAGTAATTAAAGACTAATTTCACTAAATTATATGCATTAGAACATGCAATCACATCACCCTCAGGGTATTGTTGTGATATAAAATGAATGAATTAAAAAAAATTGGGAAATTTTCAGACTTGTTCTCCTGCTTTGTTGCTTAGTGATCACTTTTGGGCTCTACGTTTAGGTTTGAATGGCTGCCAAGACATTTTGTAAATGAGCAGAATAGATTTCTTTGGGATGTTCAGTGATTTTGGCACAAGTTGGCTGAAGCTAGAAGGTTTAAAAATGAAAACACAGACATAACATACAGTGCTTCCCATAAAACACACCCGTTGTCTTCAAGGGGGGAAAGAAAATCTCAAAAAAAAAAAATTTCATCCAAACAGAATTTTTCAGGGAAACCAGAAGCTTATCATAGGGAGTATCATGCAAAATAAACAAACGAAGAAATTTCTTTTCCTTTCTTTCTCTCTTTCTTTATTTTTGAGAAGAGAGATGTTGGTGGAGGGAGTAGTCTGAAGCGACTCCACAAAATATGCTTGACAACCTTTTTTTTTAAAATAAAATCTGCTGGTTTATTTTATACATTCATTAGCAGTACGGAGGTATAGAATATGAGTCACCAGCTCTCTTGCAAAAATATGCTGGGAGTAACTCACTGGTACTTGATAGGAATTTTAACTTTTGTACAAATCTCTGCTAGAATGCAGATAATCCTCATACCACATCCTACAACACAAGTGATTCACCTGACAAACGCATTTGCGATATATAGTCATTAGCATCATGATGAACTAGCTTAGAAATAGTAATTTACCCCAGTGTTATTAGGTGAGTGTGTGTGGTGCGTGTGTGTGTGCGACCTATGGACTTGGCAGTGGCTCTGCAGTGATGCTGTTGGCTGTGATTTCATTATAATGGAAGAAAGAGAAGAAATGGAGACAAGACAAAGAAAGAGAGAATGAGACCTTTAAATAGACACTGAAGATGGAGAGTTGATACATGGTGCTGCATGCAGAATAGGTGCTTGAGCAAACACACACACACACACACACGAAAAAGATGCTGGCAGTAGAATAGACTGAAAGTGGTTGAATGATGAAATTGTGGCAAAAAAAAGCAAACAAATTAATGAAGGTATAATTAACCACAAGAAAGAGCAGAATACTGAAATGAAAGTAATGGATGAAGTGCACAATGGTGTAATAAATAAATGACTAAACATGTACTTTAATTAGCGTATTAAAGAATACATTTTCATAGAGGGGGGAAATGGGTTCTTAAAGCAGAGATAATCTTAGGTTCCTGAAACATCCTGATTCTGATTTAAAGCACAAAGCTTTGATTATTATTATTATTATTATTATTATTATTATTATTATTATTATTATTATAACTTAAAAAAGGCAATAAAATATGAAATATTTCTCATGAAAATAGTGGTTTGGGCAAATTCCTTTCAACTTTATATTCAAATTACATTTATTTATTTGGCACATGTAGGATTCGAATTCATTTAAATATTTTAGTCCTCAATATTACACATAAAATCGATAAAATCCCCAAATTTTAAAGGTGCAGTAGATAAGATTAGTCTTTTTCATTTGAGCATTAGGTCTCTAATGGTTACGGAGGTTTGAATTATTCCCAGCCATGTTCACGAAGCTCCACCCCCAAAAATCTATGGTGGTATATTGAGTGTATATAAAATGACAGGCAATAAGCACATCCAAATACAAACAAGCTTTCCGGACAAGTAATCCATTTACCCTAATTAGGGAAACATTCAACGTTCTGCATATTATGCAGGTTATTTGTAAAAGTAGGCAAGAAAATATAATAATAGTAATAAAAATAAAAATAAAATCTACTGCACTTTTAAAAATTCAGATGAGTTTTTTTATTCATTTACTCATAGTAATGTTTTCCTCTTACTAATAATTTTAATGTGCATTTTTAAGGAGATCCAGGCAAACAAATTTGAATCTAAAATGCCTATTTGCTATAGTGTATATCCTTACTACATTGGGTGCATAGTGCAATATCTGCCCAAAAGAACATCTGTAATTCGACCACAGAAGGAGTTAACTGCACTCAGTTTCAATTGGTGCGATTACATATCACTTTTATAACAAACATTTCTTTATAAGCATTCCTGAAAACTAACTTTGCAATTTGACATGGCATTTATTCAAAGCCTCTTGCTATATGACTGTACATGTTTTTGATAGAGAGAAGTTAAAATTTCAACAATGTGTTACAAAATCAAATTCAGTGCCAATAATTATTAATACAAACCTAGTGTTTCCAGGATGAAAGGTTTCATTTATGGCTATATTCATAGTTACGGCTTTACCTTTTACTGTAACAAAGAACTGACACTGGAGACTCCTTCCAAATAAATGTTAAGTAAACATCTCCTCATAGAACAATTCCTGATCTGAGCAACAAAATGTGCAGCATCCACCATACAGGTCCCTGTGTAAATTGTTACTACAGCAACAATAACGTATTAGAATGTGGACATTGTCTTGCAGCAACTACAGTCAGAGCTGCTGTTTAAAATAAATAAATAAATAAATAACAAACAAACAAAAAAAAACTAAATTTACACCTGACCAATCAGAATTGAGGATTCATCTGCACTGTGGTGTAATATGATTTCAAGACAGGAAGGAAATAATAACGCAGGCCGTCATGACACGGAATCCAAATCAAAATGAATCGTGAGGTCTGTAGATATTCTGGCTTTGTTTTACCTGAGCTAGACTTTCTTCATGCTAACTAACAAAGTAATGCTCTGTCACGCTCATGCTCCGAGGCCTAATCTCAACAGCTATCGGGGATTCAATAGCTGTGTGTGTGACTGATATCCAACACAGAATCTGTTTTTTTTGTTTTTATCTCTTCTTTGACTGTGATGTTTTAAATGAAATGGGCTGAGAGCTGAATTGCAGCACAAACACATTCTGATGTATTATGTATTATTAAGTAATAAACCATATTATACAATATATGGCCAAACACTTATGGATACATGACCATCACACTCAGATAGCTTTTCCCCAAGCTGTTGGCAAAGTTAGAAGCACAGAATTGTATAGAAAGGTCTTTGCAAGCTGTGGCATTGGAACTTCCCTTGGACATTAGAGTCCCAAACCTGTTCCAGTATGACAATGCCCCTGTGCATAAAGGTTTGTCAAGCCTGGAGTAGAAGAACTCAAGTGTCCTGCACAGATCCCTGACCTCAACCCCACTGAACACCTTTGGGATGAACTGGAACTCCAACTTCTCACCAAATATCAATGTCTGATCTCATAAATGTTCTGATCCACTCCAAAATCTAGTGGAAAGCCTTCCCAGAAGAGTGAAAGTTGCTATAAAAGTGCAGAGGAAATAATTTTGGAAGAGGATGGTCAAAAAAGCACAGCCGGATGATGGTCAGTTGTCCATAAACTTTTGGCCATATTGTGTACAACATGCCATAAACTAACAATCTAAAATATAATTATTTAACATATTGAAAATGTGATTGTTCATTTCATTGCAGCACCACTGCTAAATATCACTTTTCTCATCCTTGTTTACTCTTTGGAACAGCTAATCAGAAGTGGCCCGCTGTAATTGGTTAACACAGCTGCCACAGGCACTTTCTGTTAAATAAAACATCTAGTCTAGTACTGTTCTCAGAAATGAAGTGCACTTGGTTAAATTTTGGTGACTATCCTGCTGCTATTCAATTCACTTGCATCTTTTTATATATTTAATGTGCAAGTGCTCAATAATCTTGACATGACATGAAAGACTTGCACCAAATGCATGCTATACTCCTTTCAGAACTCCAAAATAGCCATATCATTTGCGCAAGGAGACTTTGCACAGGAATACCAAAAGCCTGGGTTAAAAAAAAAAGACTAGTGTGATTACAAACAAGTGAGTGAGTAGTAAATATGTGACTGAGAAGGGTTTCTGCAATCTAGTAGCTGACAAGAGGCACCCATTTTACAGCATGACACACCCACTTTACTATGCAACACCCTCCCGAGACACTGTTTGTTAACATCTGGAAGTACCGATTGAAGATCCTAGACCAATATCCAAACCCTAACCCCCTCCCCAACCCCCATCCAAACCCTAACGACAACCCCAACCCCATCTTCAAACTTTTTAGCTTTTTTCTTTTCTTTCTTGTGCGCACAAGGGATGTATTTTTAAATCTTGTCGAAATAAAGATCCTTTTTTTTTAACTAAAGAAGGCAAAGATCTACTTCCACACAGAACGAGACCTAGAAATCGACTACATCCCAGGAATCAACTTAGATCTAGTGGTGAACTGATCAGGAACAACAAATAAAGACTGCTGGATTAACAGAAGGCCAAACTTCCTCTGGGCCGTGGTCTGGAAAGATAGTGGTGGCTTCCACCCTTTTTGTTTCCTTCTCTTTTATCTGGTAAAGATGGAACAGACTAAGCCATATTTGCTATTTTAGAGACTTTAGAACCTGAAGGAGAATACAAATAGCCCAGGCATTACCAAACACATTAATGGCCCATCAAACACCAATAAAACAACCAACACTAATATCCACAAAAATCTACTTCAAACTTATCCAAATCACCCATCGCATTCAGATGATCAGTAGAGCACTTGACACACAAGTGTATCCCAAAGGCACGATTATAAATCTTTCTACAAAATCTACAAAAGTTACAAAGCTATCTCAGTTTATCAAACCTACAAGCCATCAAACTCGAGCATCTCTCAAAAACTTGCAGAAAACATTAATCATTGGATGGGAGTGAACATGCACCACAGACCAGAGGGACATCTCAGCCCTGATACCATCACTGGAAGTAGCATCTGATAATACACCAAAGGTCCTTGTGGCAATGGAAGGTCAGGAGGTTATGATGAGTGGGCCAACAAAGGAATCACTTCCAAATTTGCAAGCCCCTTCTGAGCCCCCTCCTACTCTTCCTATTTAGATATCGACCTCACTCGTAATGAATTTCAATTTAATACAGAATTTTTCTAATGGAGCCATGGTACGGCAACGGGCAAGAGGTTTGCGCCGGCATATGCAAATATTTTTAGGGCACTTTTTGAATAACGAACCCATTACGCTTCTATTTATTTCAGGTATTTGGATGACATCTTTGGAGTTTGGTCCCACGGGATGGACACTTTGAAAGAATTTCTCAACATTGCCAACAATCACCATACTTCTATCAATCTCAAATCCTCCACAGACTATAGCACAGTAAATTTCTTGGCTACCATAGTCTTTCTTACGTCACTCCCTGACAATAACCGGAAAACCCTCCACTAACAATTTCTTCAAACCTACAGACATCCACAGCCTATTCCATAAAACCAGCTTGCAAACTCAGCATACATTTAACGGACTGGTCAAAGCCCAACTTCATAGGATTTGCTCATTTAAAACTTACTTCCATGAGGCCACCTAAATTCTATTTAGGTCACTAAGAATTCTCGGCTATTCCAGGAGATTCCTGCGCTACGTGAAAGTGGAGACGCTTCAATATTTATACAATAGATCACCTACTTGGGGAACGGACCCCAGAGATGTCGTCCCTTTCATTTCCGCCTACAATGCAAACACAACGGCACTCGATTCAATAATCAAACGCAGTTTCTCTCAAAGGCACAATGCGCACACCTGCCACTGTGACAGTTGTTACTCATTTCATCCTAGAGAAGGAATAAGAAGCTTAAGGACATTTTATTCTGCCCTAGTCTTGGGACAGGCCCTGCCACAGTTTGTTCTGGCCTTACACAATACTTTAAACAATTCTTTGGGAACACGGTTGAAACAACAACCTGTACGATATTCACAAACACAAAGTTGATATCCTTTTGGTTCAACACTTCTATAACAACTTCTATCACTCATCTGCATATCATGATACTGGAGACCAATCATACTTGGGCCATGCTGCAGAGATGGAGAAGGAAGACTTTCCGGATCACGGAGCTTAATATAATAACACCACAGGGTTTTAATATTAAACAAATTCATTCTTGAGAAATAAATGTTACTGTAGGATTCTTGTCTCTACTGTGTTTAAGTTGATTCCACCCCCTTCTTCTTTAACCTGGACCCTTACTTGACCCCGTCCACCATTTCCTAAATTTTTTCTCCCTTATCCCCATACCCTGAACCTTACCCATAATTCCTGACCTTAAAACTGTACTTTTCCTATCTCCTGACCCTAACCTTAACCTTTACTATCTAACATTCTTATTTCTCTGGACCTGGACCTTTACCACTATTCTTCACCTCCATCCTAACCCTAACTGAGGGCATATCATGTAAGTACTGCGCATCCACAGTTAGACAGCCTTGATAGGAGAGTGATCGGAGGTCATGTGATGAGCTTGCTGACTGAGAGTCATGGGGTTGTAGTCTGTGGGACACAACTTGTGGTAACATGGCAATCTTTGGGTGCATCCCGAAATTTCAACTCAAACCTCTTTGATTCCTCCCTACTTGAGCCTGTAACCTGAAAATCTGCCATGTTTAAGTTGCGCTCTGAGGAGAGAGGAATCTTTTGAATCATGGATACACCGCTGCTTCTTACGGTATGTAGAAGACTTTTGATTTTGGTGCATGACAAAATGAGAACCACAAATACAAATTCGATAATTAAATCAAATAAATAATGAATATAATTTTGAAAGGAGACGTCAAATGAATTTTGTTAGGCTAAAAGCATGTGACGTATACATTCACTAATGTCTTAATGAATGAAGTTTACTGTGTAATTACTGTTATATATAACAGACTCTTTAAACTTTAAAGTGAGCAAAAACATCTCATTTGGTAAATACATTTGTTCTTAATCCCTCTCCACTTCCTCATAGGGAGGGGCTACAAAACAAGGAAAGGGAACGAGGAGAATAACAATCATTATAGTATGTCCTGTTAGTCCATAGGTACGCACATTACAATACGAAGTACAGCCGAGGTTCACAAATTACAAGCGCTTTCACTTGGAGAGTATAAAAAAAATCGCAGACAAAAGAGATGTCTAATCCCCAAACCCAGCTGTCTGCTGGGTTCAGGAAAGGTTCAGGAAGCCCTGCAAGATTCTGTGTTCATTACTGTAAACTATGAGCTAAGGAATATGGTTTAAATCAATGTTCAGGATACCACTGGACTGACAGTTTTTGCTTGTCTGGGACTTTAAGGGCTTCTTTGGTGTACTATTACTGTTACTTATGACCAACGATCTGTTACGAATTATCCCTTGTTGACATTTTGTGGTTCCTCTATGGACATCCATCCTCTTTTTGCTGGCACTGTTGATGTATCATTCTTTATAGATAAGATTAGCAGCAGCACACCTACTGCATGGAAAAAGAAGTCTTTTAAAAACATTTCTCTTACCAAGGTTTATTATATTTTTATACAGAGGTTTTAAAGTGTGGGTGGTTAACTCTTTGGGTGAGGGACCAAACTTCACAAAAAAAGGCATAGAAGAAAAGATTTTCTTAATAATGGGCTGCTTTATTAAAACATTTGTTTGTTTGTTTTTCTTCTAATAGTATGGCCCACTCTAAAAAAAAAAAAAGGGATTTCATAATTCACAGCAGAATTTCTTTGCTGTTAATTCTGAAAGAAAATCTCTAACATGTTAATGTATATAAATATTAAAACACTAATAGTGAAACATTTTATCTATAGCGCTTTATCCATCTGGGTCGCGGGGAAGCTGGAGCCAATCCCAGCATCTTCAGGCGAGAGGCGGGGT
>JAQMYM010000010.1:3860443-3881543 GCA_030014255.1 Parauchenoglanis ngamensis
TGGCGACCTGCCCAGGGTGTACCCCGCCTCTCACCCGAAGATGCTGGGATTGGCTCCAGCTTCCCCGCGACCCAGACAGATAAAGTGGTGTAGATAATGGATGGATGGATATTAATATATATCTCATTACAAGACATATCTATGCATTTTCTCAATTATTACAAGCTGTTTTTTATTCTGTATGCCATGGGGCTTTCGCTTATGCTGTATGTGAGCCAGTTATTTGTAATACATTTGATTTGTATTCTGCCCACATTAGCCAAACAAACAAATGCAAATTTCTCTTAAAGTGACTAATATTTAAATAGTCAAGTCACATACTGTATATCATTTGAACAGGCTCTGCTTCTTCATCAAAACATCTTCAAGTAGCTAGGTATGTACAAAACAAAAATAGAAAGTTCATGGTTATAAATAACCTCAGAAAAGCAACTCGGCCTTATCTTCCTCTTTCTCTGTCTTTTAGCCTGAGGCACATACCATTCAGCATTCAGTGCGATGACTCGCTTTTTATATAAGGAGAAAAAAAACCCAACATCTTCTGCATTTAACTTGTCTTGAGGCTACATCCAGCATAGTCACGGTTCATTCTAGCTGAAAAAATTTATATTTCCTTAATGGCAGAAATCTCGACATTAAAATTTATCATACTTGAGTTACCGTGCATGGCTTTTTCTGTAATATAGAGGATCCATTATTTGCAGCTTTGGGTAAACATAATTCAAGAATATAACAGCCAGATTTAATTTTGCTCCATTGAAATACACTGTGTTCTGTAATATGTTTTCATAGCAGCTTTATATAATGTAGGTTAATGCAGCTTAGGGTGAGTGGAGTAAATGTGAGTGTAGCACGAAACCTCTGAAGGCTGTTATGTGCTTTTAATACTTCATCTAATCTAATATCACATGTACAGTTCCTAGGGGCGTATGATCAAACTTAAATTATATTTAAACCAATAACAATACAAACTCATGAGTGACATCAAACATATTATACAATGCATGATAATGTTTATGAAATGTACAGTATAGGCATGATATATGTGTATTTTGCTAGCATAACAGTTATATGGCCTTCAAAAACCTACAGTTATGGTTTTATTACATTTTATTTAACAACTGAAAAAGAAATGTAACATGCAAGAAAAAGAATAAAAGCTGTAAAGTTGAGCATAAAAAATTTACAGTATAAAAAAAGTACAGTGTTAACTTTAATGGAAGTGCAATCTCTGGAAAGATCATGAGTTTGATAGTCAGGGAAAGTCACTGACTTCCCTGAGTTGTGCTCATTTCTCAGGTCAATATTTTGTAGCTGCTTTTAATTGAAATTAGCTTTTAATGCTAATTCAAACATAATCCACCCATAATGTACTAAGAGTTATCTTGTGTCTATACAAGAACAGTCTCAGAGCAATTACACCTGATGATGGACTGTTTTGCTTATACAAAATAGTCAAACATCAGTATCAAGTATTCAAAAGTATTCACACAGGCTGATGTGGCTAGATGCTAATTAGCAAAAAAGAAAAACCCCAAATCACAGCATTCAACATATAAATCTTCCCTCTGACAAAGCTTTGCTGTGACTTGGGGAAATGTTTTTGGAAAAAATCAATAAAACAACAAAAGTTTTTTCACAACTAGATTTTTACACCTACCACAAAGCAGCTAGCAAAGTTACCTACCTAATAGCTAGCTGACAGCTAACAGTAACACTTAGGACCTGTTTGTACAATTTTAGATATTTTCAAAAATCTAGCTTTTATCAAAAATGCTCTTTTCATGTGTCCAGGAGGCCACAATGCAATGTTCAAAAAATATCAGTATACATTTGAGCAAGGCCTGAGTAGTGTCAGCTAATAATGTTATGACATTTAATAGAGAAGGGAGGAAAAACAGCACTCTTAATTGTTGGTTCCTTGGATGTTTGGATGGTTCTAGCTTTCTACAGATGTTTTCATTTCAACCTCTCCTGAAAGGGAAACCTTTTATTATAGGATTATACATAGAACTGTTAATGGTCCTCACAGACGAACAAGTCTAAGAACCTTCTAGAGTGATATATGGAACCTTGATTTCTTAAAGTGTGTTCTAAATCACAAGGGTCTATCTGGTGCAGATGTTTCAGAATACTTAGAATCAGTTCTCCAGAGTCGTTCACTGGAAAAAAAATTTGTCACAGAAACACAGAAATGTGGAAATAGTTTGGGGAACTAAGCCATTTATCTTCAGACGGATGACCAATGTGACAAGGTAGCATGCTCTGAAATGAAATCAACGGGAAAAAGTAACTGTACAATCTGTCTGGTGTAAGTAAAAATCTGAGAAACAGGTGATCTTCCACTGCTTTACCTAATATGGTACTTTTTATCCAAATGCTAATTTTTTCGGCTTGTACAAAGGTCTTAGAAAGGATATTGTGACGCTAAAAAAAAAACCCCATATCTAAACATATCTGTCTGACGACTTGATTAACACCATTAGATGGAGTGGATTGTATTGTCTTCCTGCTGTGACTGTGCACACACAGACACCTCAGTAACCTTTCCTCTGTCTTTCTATTAAATAAAACCTGGTCAAATAAAATTAGCTCTAATGCTGGACTACACTATAACTTCCTGAGTGCATCAATGACATTTCCAAGCCCTGGGAAATTTAACTGCCCAGAGTACAGGATTTCCCCATCCTTTTGTAGGGTATTAATCTGATCCTGACATCAGCTGGGGAAAAAGCAATATAAGCTTAAGGAGATACTTCACTTACCCTGTCTTAGCAAAATTCGTCCAGTACGTCATCACGACTGCGCTGAGCATGACGTCATTCTTGGAGAAATTGCAGTTGAACAGATCAGTCGGGCCAATCATTGGGATCCCAAACACATACGGCACCTCGTCTCCATGCGCCGAGTCTGCCCAGCTTGGCTTCATCTCGCTCTGGCAGTGGTGATAGAAAGCGTAGAAGTACGTCGGTGAGCCGTACTGTGCATGAAGATCGGCTGTAGCTACGGCAGGTGCCACCCACTGGTGATCTGTAAATAATGCAACCAAAGTCTTGCGCCTGGTCTCTGGATTCTCCTTATCAGCCCAATCGGTGTACATGAACTTGATAGTCTCTCGGAGTGTATCCTTCCCCTCCGGATAACCATACAGGTGGTCCACAAAATCCGACACTGCAAAATCAAAGTCATTGGCTGACACGCCATCCTCGCTATCTACAATCCCATCCACGAACTTGAAACCTTCGCCCTGGTTGACGCCCAACATTATGTCATAGTTCAGGAATTCACCCTGCTCCATGAGGATCTGTGGGTCATCTGGGATGACATCACCATCTATAACAGGCCCGAATGCGATGTGGTACTTGGCTTGGCTGATATATTGCTCAATCAGCTCCTTATAGTTCTTGTTTTGCAAGCATTCCACCAGTTCTATGGTATCCAGCATGTTGCAGCCTACTTTTTCTGCAAGCAAGCGCGTGTACTTGGCTGGCTGGTAATTGACGGCCCAGCTGGACAGAGCTGTGCCACTTTGGATGATGGCTTTCTGAAACAGATCTACAAACGGGAAGAAATGAGCAGCCATTAGTGCACTCAGACCACTTTGCTGAAAGCTGAAGCACCAGTGTAACTTTTCCGATCAATGCTGAAACTCAATGGTAATGTGCAGAGAATAAACCAGGACAAAAAGGAAAAAGGCATGGGAGGATACCATTTGCCAATTATAGTGACCACTTTTGTCATTTCAGGTTAGAACTCCAGGGAGGTGGATTTGAAACAAGGAATGAGGTAGAATTTGTTTTATTTTTTTTTTAAAGATATTTGTACCTGACTAAAAACAACATCCACTGATGAGATGAGATGAGATATGATTCCTGTAATTAAAGTTGATAATCTGTACTTTAACACTTTATTGTCATCATCACTGATTCATTTCAAATCCAGTGCATTGGAATACAGAGCCAAATATCCACATTTTATTAGTATTTGCCATTATCCAATAACTTGGGATTTCTTGTAAGATCCTCATAATGGTATTTTTGTTGAATGAGTTCCTTATGAGGCTTCTCTCAAATACGTAACTTGGAAATCTCATAGGGGCTATTTCATTATGCTTCTCAAAACAAGCACATAGTGGAAACAGATTGAAATGTTGAAATGTAAGAGAAAGTTTCATGTTGCCAGCATGAACGTTTTCGGCGGTAGGAATTACTTTTCCTGTATTGCCACTTTTTAAATAGGTCACAGCACACCAGGAACTGTTTGTGTGTGTGGGTGTGTGTGTATGGGATTTTGCAGCCTTGTGAGGACCAAATGTGACATTTTACTATCCTTGTGAGGACCGTTTTGGATGGTCCTCACAGTGGTTATAAAGGTTTTGTAAACAAAAATAAGAAAAGAGTAAAACAGCCAAAAAGTTTCCTTTTCATTACTGAGGTTAGGTTTAGGTTTAGGTGTAGCTTTAATTAGCTGCATTAATGATTATTTCAATGGACGGTCCTCACAAATATAGTAAAAACCAATGTGTGTGTGTGTGTGTGTGTGTGTTTGTGCATGGTGTTTTGTCCATACATTCTATTTATATCATCTTAGTCTAGTGATTCAATCAGGGCAGTATGAGGCACTGAGCACAGAGGCGACTGAGCACAGAGTTATCATCTTCATACTGGCTTTCATTTTCCATCACTTTATTTAGCCTTGTGGATGCCGAGCGTCTGACGTGAATGCTGACAAAAACACATAAACCTTTGTATTGGACCTCTGTCAGATCAGCCATGCGTGGCAGTAGATTCATGTTGCAGATTTTGTTCTAGATAAAAGATAACTGGAGGCTTGGAGCAGATGATTCAGTGACACAGAAGGAAAAAAGAGCCCTCAGTCCACTCCATACTTTCACAAATGTACATGAAAGCTGGTGTAAGAAGGGTGTAACACAGAACAACTATCAGATTTTAACTTCAAACTGGGTGTGGCTTAAATCTTGAAGATTTTTTTTTTTACCCTATTACTGTGCCCCTGAACTTTGGGGGGGGGAAAAAAAAAAAACCTGGGAAAAAACCCAAAGGAAACGCCGGAACCGTCAGCATGGTATATGAATTCTTGCTGTGACAGTTCCTCAACCACAGCTACATCATTCAAGTTCAGAATTGGTCTCGTGTCAATCATTCAGAGATGTGATTTTAAAATCCTTTGTTTGTACTTGCCTGAGATATTTTCTACTAAATTTAGTTGGTTCTTTATTCCAAAATATAAACAACCTAGTAGCCTAATTGAATCCACCACAGGCAGTTACTATGGATGAATGAATGAATGCAGTAAAAGTATGTTAAAGGTCCACTATATACGATTCAGTTGATTGCAACCAACTTTCTCTTACCCCTTTATTTCCAGGCATGTATTAGAACATACAGTGGCCATCAGATGCCTATAACACACTTTTAATACTTACATCCATCTACATTACGCTAAATAACAAGCATTTTTCCAAAATTGTGTTCCAGCAAACACTGATTCCTCTTATTTCTTCTTCTTTTCCGTCCTTCCGGTGCTTCCTTCCAGATTCACACTGTCACTTATAAAAACATGGAATGCGGAAGACGCTCTCTAGAGGTTTGTCCATTCTGGGCTACTGTAGCAGCGCAACATGGCGGCCTGTAGAGGTGGACCCGCTCCCTATGTAGATATAAAGGGCTCATTCTAAGCTCACGAAAAGATATACATGTAATTACAAGCTAACGAAAACATACTTTATTCCATTCCTGCTACTAGATCCCCCTTAAACTTACACAGTGAACCTTTAATGAATGTGGTCTTTCTTTGTTCCACATACTTCACACATAACAGCTCGCTGACACCCACATGATATTAAAAACCTCCTGCGACGCGTGACTTTTGTTGGATCCTGTGGCTTGCCAATCCTGACGAACCTTCATGGCAAGCTTTATCGGTTAAAGGAATTCATATCTCTATATTCGTATCTGTTCTTATTCGCTTACATTTTTTAGAGACAGGCAAAAGCATGGCCATGCCACTCTGACATCTTATTTTGTATTTCCTGGAAGGGTTTCTAAGGGCTTTTAAGACATTTTTACAAGTTTGACAACAAAATATGAGTGATTATTCTGCTTGGTGTGACACCACGTTTTTGGAAACATATGACAGATTTCAAACAAATTAACAATAGTAGTAGATTACTACTCAAAGATATCCCAAGATCTCTAACTCTAGCAGCTAGAGTGGGAATAATGTGCTAGTAAGTGCTTTTCACAGTATGCATTCTATAATTCAAAATATATTCATAAATCATAGCTGACCCTTTCAGACAAGAACGTAGCGGAGTACTGTGCGTCTCATCCACATTATTTTAATCAAGTGTGTCACATCCTCAGTCCAGATTGAATTGCAGGTTCTGGGGAAGAGAAGCTGTTGCCAGAGGTCATTTGATCCATTATGAGATTTCACTTCGATCTGGGCTGTTTTTACCACCGGAAGGTAAGCTATGTAGGCTGATGTTGAGCATCAGTGGGTTGCTTTTTAGCTATTGCATTCAAATAGATTCTAATGGGATAAAAAAATAATAATAATTAAAAAAAAACCCTTTCCAGAGTGCTTCCAAAAGTGGACAGTATTCAGTGTCTGAAAAGTGCTATCAAAGGCATAAGTGGTTAAACAGCTTCAGAACAATATTTTTAGCATTGAAATAAAACAAGGGTATTCTAAGGGCACTCCAAAATAGCATTATTATTCTGGAGGGAGAATCTTCAATTTGTGGTGTTGTGTTGTATTATTCATCCATTATAATTGCTAAAACAAGTGTGAATATTAGATTAGTAATAGTTCATGTAGCAGGCTGAAGGTTTGGGCAGTGGACACTCATTAATTTCATACTTTGGAGATTGGAAGCTCGGCAATTAAGGTTCTGTAATAGAAAAAAAAATCCTTTGACTTGTATGGTTTTTTTTTCTGTACTAACCTCCATTTTTAGCTTGATGGTATTCTCACACCTTGACTTGGTGGATTTTTCTTTTAGAGAGACTACAAAGTACTTCTGTAAGTTGTTCTGCATTGGGCAATCTATTAAATGTTGTCAATGTAATTGAAACCTTGGAATGGCACAGATTGTCGCGTTTGACACTATTAGTTATGATTTTAGTTTTTATTTACAGGCTTGAGAATCGGTATAGAGTGATGTTCATGATGTTTCTTGACAGGCCATTACCATGTTGTTAGCATGAATGGAGATTCTTCCAACCCTAAAATGTGCAAATGGTATTTCACATGGTTCTGTTTTAGGGTTTTGCATCCAGAAACTCCTTTATCTGTAAAAGACATTTGTGAGTACAGAAGTATTTTAGGAACAAACTCCAACTGTTCAAATATTAGGCTCATTATTTCAATTTGTACAATCATATTCTGGTTATTTATCGTGGCCCTAGAGCCCCACTGACAGAAGACATTAGTATCAAGTTGACATTATTTATAGGCCTATTTGTTTTTGAGCTATTGAGGTTTGGATAAACCAATTGAATTCAAGTACCCAGTCAAACAAGCCACCTAAGTATAATAGTTTCAAAATACTTAAAGTCACAGACCCCTGGCCATGCTTTACAGTCCCCTGGGGGTCCCTGGGTCTCACGTTCAAAAACCACTGCCATAAATATTTGACAAACAAGCAACAAACTGATAACAAACATGTTTCTTAAAATATGTAGTAATTTACATACCCTCTGAATAATGAGACAGGGTCAGCAAGCTAACACACGATGCTCCAGCTCCTGATCCAAATATCGTCACCCTTTTTGGATCTCCTTTGAAGGCCTGGATGTTGTCTTTGATCCACCGCAATGCTTGAATCTGGTCCAACAAGCCATAATTCCCTTTGGCAGCCTGATCCCCTGTGCTTAGAAATCCTGTTGGCACAGAATGTAACAACACAACTATAATGACGATTCTTTCAGGTTCCTCAGCAAGCAGGCCTTAAAAACCAAAGCAGCGGAACATAAAGCATCTATCCTGCTTTGGCAATGAGTGACAATAGTCATGAGATTGATTAATGTGTGAATGGGTAAACCAGTACAATGGATTTTTACTCTCTTTGAGTTTGACGTTTATGATTTTGGTGAAGGGCGAGGGTTCCATGGTGATGTGTCTTCCTCAAACCCGGGTTTTGGCACCAATGTAAGAATTGGTCAGCAGAGAAGGGAATAACGACGCTGGAGGGGGGGTTTTGAGACAACTATACGACCTTTTCCATTTTACTGTTTATTGTTTATCAAATAAAAAAACTCCTGTTAGCTCTTATGGCATCTGCTCTTTCTCTCATGAGTTAAAGATGCTCATTCTTAGCCACATTCACACATTACTCGCTTGATCTCGCCATGCCTACCATTCATAGCCACACCCTCACTACCACACATATATTCATTAACTTTGTGGCACTGTGTGCAGCCAAGGACCCTTTATAATAATAAAAAATGAATATCGAGTGGCTTAAAACATTGCATCCGGTGCTGAACTCTTTTGATTTAGCTTTGATTCTACATGCTAACTGACGCATGTTTGCTAGCTCATTAAAAGACATTCAAATATCTTATTTCCTCTGCAGCTAGCAAAAAAGGTCTCCTAATTTAACTCTAATGTCTCTAGAAGTCATGAGTTTCTTCTAAATGGCTCTGCTTCGCTTTTGTTTGACACATGGCCTGAGATAAGGATTTCTGGAAGGCATTTGCGTTATTTCCGGCACACAAATTCTCAACTCACCTTTTTGCCCATCAAAGCAGCAAATGTCTGAAACCTAACCCTAAAACATGCTCCTAAAGGAGTTGCTCTAGAGGGCACTAATGGCTGCACTAATAATCCCAATTTTTATTTCCGCCCTTATCGCAAAGGCCCAAGTGCGCAGATGTGCATTTCCGACACACAAAGAATCATTTAAGGTGGATTTTAATGGGGTTATTTGGCCAACTATTTGCAAAAGGTTGGGGTTACTTTCATTTTAATTTCCGTCATTTTTGGCTGCTCTTTTGGAATGTGAATGTGTCCTATTTATTGCCGTGTTTAAAATAGGTCATTCAGACGATATGGGGAAAAAAGTGACAGCTTGGCAGCGACCTTTGTGAGAACCTTTGGTATGAAGGGAAAAAAATTGCTCAATTATATGACTCAATTATAATTATAATGCACTCTCCGCATGGCAGGATCTTTTTCAGCCCACTGTCAAGAACCTATGCCATTGCTTTTGCACCGTCTATGAAGTACTAAATCATCCATGCCGCTTAATAGTATGCAGTGACGTCTCAAGGAAGGGACATGTAATATGATCTTGACAATGTTTTACATTAAAAGTGGTACTCAGATGCAGATCAAGCAAAGAACGTACATGTTCTGGGTGTTGCGATGTGGCGAGTTGGAATGAATCGATTCAATAAGTTTAGATCCAAGGAAATTTTCCATGCCAGTGAACTTGAAAGCCCTTGGATGAGTGGTGATAGTCCCCTTTGCATGGTTGCCTCTTATTTCTCTAAATGGCATGAGGAAACAGTGGCAAATACCATTCCTTTGAATATATCAAATACGCCCCATTGCACTGAACAGTTTGAAGCTTGGTCACCAACCCCAAAAACGGGATACTCAATGAGCAAAAAATTGCGACTTGTTGACAGATTAGCCAAGTGGTTTAAGCCCATTAGAAATGCCTTGCGGCTGCCTCCAGGGTGTCTGCTCCATTCTCTTGGCCAGACTTGGCCTCATTCCCCGCCGGAGGGTGCAGTTATAGACCAGAACGGTTCAGGGTAAATAGGATAAGGAGTACGTGTAAGCAGAGGACAGATTTAGTTGGTCATGCTGACATGGGGCTAGAGGGATTACAACATTGGCAACTCTAGACCCCTGAAACGGATAGCCCAGAGCCCTGGTGTGGACACAATTACCAAAACATGTTTACTTCTTAATGAAGACCTCATAACACTGACACTTCCCGATGTCAATAATAAATTAACTTACTAAACGTTATACAGGGCACAAACTACTTCTGAGTTGTACAATGTTTGGTACAAAACACTAGTTTTACACATTTTTTAATAACTATAGAATGTATCAGCACAGAGTTTCTTTCTGTAATGTTTCATAAGCTTGGATAACATTTACAGAAAGATTTCGAATATAATAAATAAACAAACAAATAAATAAATATTTTCACAGCCAGTTATGGTGGTTTGGACAAGCTCCATCAAGCACATCCCACTGGAAGGAGATCTCAGGGCATAAGAACAAAGAACAACTGGCCTGAATTGCCACCATAAACCCCATCAGGTATAGCAGAAGGAAAATGAACATCTTCGGGGGTGTTATTATGTTATGTTATGTTATGTTATACGTTATAATATATATTAGATATAATATAATCGCTCTGTTACTTTTTAGAGCGAGAATACTAATACCAAATGCCTTTTTTTAAAAAAAAGGATTATTCGTTCTAAAAAAAACCCGGTGGCCAATATTTATTAGTTAAACTATTATTTTATTATATTGTATTCAATTATGTTCGCACTTGAACCATTTTTCTCTTGAAGCGTGCCTAGAATTGATGCTGGACCCCTCCGAACAAAGCTGTTTACAACTCACTCAGGTATTCTGGAGCGTTCTGCAGTTTCAGGTTAGAGATATTACTAAGCATTAATGCAGTCTCCGGTGTAGGGATTAAGGCTAGGCCTTCGTCGGCTCTCTGCCCCTATCTCACTGGTTCTCGCTAATCTCTGTCTGTATTAAAAAATGAAGCAGGCAGAAGCTTCCGGCAGCATTATAAGCAGCCTGTCCAAACACCCGGGACAGATCAACAATTTGAGTGACACTGGACATACAGCTGTCCTTCAGACTCTTCCCTTCCAACACTCGATGTGATTGGTTCCTGTAAGTGGATAGAGTGCGAGCGTGAGCACATTACCATCATCAACAAAGCGTGAAAGACATAATTATGCGACAAGAACTAGATGAAGGATTTTTTATAAATAAATAAGAAACATGACGAAATTATCAATGCACCAAAAATGGCTCAGGCATACAAATGCAGGACATTTTGGAAGAAAGCTTAACTGTAACAATTCAGTCTACATGAAGGATAGCGTGCGCCTGGGATCTTCCTTAAACATCCCTTTTATCCGTCGTCCTCTATTGCCGCTGCCTAGAGAAGTATCGATCCTCCAAAATGTGCTGACATGAGTGGTAATGTTGGAAGCTGTGCATTAAAAGTTCTGGCTAGTAACCAGTTAAAAACCATATTCATCATGCAGCATGTTTAACAACATTATTTATGCACAAGAATGATCATTAAGCACAGCTGGATATGAGCTGGAGAGAGAGATTGATTTCTTCCATAATCCATACATCTTCCTTCCCCTGAGATTTCCTTTGCTTTACAGTTACAGATTTAATTACATTTGGCACTAGATATTTTCTCTATTCTTTATTCAAAGCAGTCTGCTGTGTAACCCGCCGATTTTACCTGCTCGATAACCCACGTGACTTTGCTTTATCAGCTTGATAAAGATATCTGAGCTGATTTTGACCCAGTAACATTTTTCAGAAATGCAGTTCAAAGAAGCATGATTAAGGGTGTTAGATACAGTGGATATATAAGACGTCTATACACACCTGTTAATATGGCAGGGAGATTTTTGGGATAAAATGAAAGAAAGATAAATCATGTCAGATCTTCCATGTGATCTAACAACCAACAAACCTCAAATGGAAAACAAATACAAACATTTCAAGGAAAAAAAATCACACAATTTAACCTGGTTGCATATGCTTACACACCCTTCTATAATGAGACATGTGTCTGTACCCAAAATTAACCAATCACATTGAGCCACCACAGATCCATTACCTAGAACAGGAAGTTCCTCTAAAATTGACAAAAGGACAAGAAGAAAATGTGTCAGGGAGGCTGCCAAGAGACTACAGTAACATTTAAGGAGCTGCCGGAATATCTAGCGAGTACTGGTGGAAATGACAGTAATCTCTCGTGTTCCTCACATGTCTGGGCTATGGGGTTTCCTCATGCGGAAAAAACCAAACAAACATCCAAACCTGCCTTTATTTCGCCAAAACATACGTAGTCATCCCAAACCATGTGGTAAAATTGTTATGGTCTAATGAGCATAAGTTTTGGCCATAATTAAAAAAAAAAAAAAAAAAAAAAGACATGTTTGGTACAAAAACAAAACAGCTTATCACACAATACAGCATGCTGAAGCATGATGTTGGCAGCATCATGCTATGAAGCTGCTTCTCCATGAAGCTGTAGTGAAGACAATTATCGATTGCTCAAAATACTATTTTGGCACAAAACCTGCAGCCTGGTACACAGCAGAAGAAATATTTCCTCTTCCTGCAAAATAATAACCCAAAGCACAAATCCAAGTCCACAAAGGAATATCTTCAGAAGAAGGCGTTCAAAAATTTTGGAATGGTCCAGTCAGAGCCCAGATCTAAATCCTATTGAAAACACAGGGAATGACTTGAAGATCTACATAAGAACAACGCAATTTTAACAATGGTGTGTGGACTTTTTATATCCACTGTATCAAAGCCGTTCAAGTACATCTGACAGATCAGTAATCTGATTGGATTTGGGTTATTGCCTTTGATCTCCCAGGGATCCGAACGTCTCCAACATTGCATTTCTATATCAGATACTTTTTCCTCACTTTCTCTTTTTTGGAGCATTAAAATTCATTTGTAAATTAATTACTTTGTTGACTTGTTTTGTTATTTGTATTGTGTATATGTTTTATAGCAAAAAACACTTTATGGGCCAATGTATTATCCCATCCATCCATCCATCTGTTTGTATGTTAAAAATGACATTATTCCACTTCAGAAAGTTATTATTTAATATTCCAGTAAAAAAAGAAAAAAAAAAAAAACCTTTATGATACAACAGAGAAATGAGTCAGTCTTTATAAAGGCAATATCAGCACACCATGAATGATGAAAGTTGCATATAAAATTTGACTATTTAACAAATTGAGAGAAATATAAGTTATATCACTACTCCAGTAGGTTTCTAATCTAATGCAACAGAAATCTCCGTGTGCTCCTAAGTCTTATCATGGAGCACCAGGTAAGACAGGTAGGCACGATGACGCACTTTATCTGATTTGCTAATTTAATTCATGAAAAACCAGTTCCCAGTCAAAATCAATACTAACCTTAATCATCAACCTGAAGGAACACATTTATCCACCAACACAGAAAGCAAACAAAATAAAACCCTGTTAGACTGGTAAAAACGCCTACACATTAATATTTGCTTTAATCCTTGATTATTGCTTGGCATCACTTGTATACCAACATCGTGTCGAGGATTTGATTAAGCAGGCCTGTGTCCTACAGCAAAGCAGCTAAACAGATACGGCCTTACACTTCAAATCGTTTAATCCTGTGCACCTTCATATTCTGATGAAGACCATGTTTGAGAGGAAATTCAGCCAATTTTTCGTGGTAGAAGAACTTGGAGGATTATTTTCTAAATACAGCACATTCTGGAAGTGTTTTATTACTCTCTGGTCCTGTTTACACTTGGTTTTAAAATGTCTCTTGAGCATTCAGGTCACAAGTGGACAGCTGAGACACATCGCTGCTTACACCTGTGTTTAACGTGCGTCTCCAACGTGTCCAGCTGACCACTTTTGATCAGATTTCATTACTGCCTACATCACTTCCGCTAGAAGATCAAAGGTCCCCGTGGAAAATTATATTAAAACGTTAAACCTGCAACATACCTTCATTATTTTCTTGCATTCCAACCACGTACATCGGTGCTTCTTTCCATTTTTTTCTAGCATGTCCTACTGTTATTAAAACAACCACCTCATCCAGCATTAATGGCATATTTTCCTGTTACGTTCGTGTCGGGGACGCATCGGGCCACGTTAGCGGTAGACTACAGAAGGTATGCGGTTAATGCGTCCCAGACCACCTCGGCAAGTGGTTTGACTGAATGTGTCTTGGAGGTCGTTTACACTTGTATTTAGAGCTGTCCAGTTGTGATAAGTTCGCCCAAGACGCATTTTAATACCAAGTGTATATCTTATATCACAGCAATTTGTCAATGCTAACAATTTTGATTTGTTAAAGATTGTCACGTTGTATTTTTTTTTATCAGTTTATGGTATGTTTTATGTCTCAGAATACCTGTGAGTTCTTGTACGTGCTTGCATTATAGCAGCTATAAACAGTCTTTCCCGCAACAACTTTTCCATCCCCACTTCCTTATTTCGTCTGTTAAAAAGCTTCTCGCATTTTTTTTGCAATGGTGATGCAGTGGTCAGCACTTTCGCCTCACAACAAGAAGGAACTGGGTTTGAACCTGCCAGCCATCTGTATGGTTCTTGCTTGTTCTCAACGTGCCTGCATGGGTTTCCTCCAGGTGCCCCAGTTTCCTCCCACAGCCCAAAGACATGCAGATTAGGTGAACACGAAATTGCCCATGAGTGTGTATGTGAGTGTGAATGGTTGTTCGTCTCTGTGTTAGATGGATTAGCGACCTGTCCAAGGTGTCTCACCCAAAGTCCGCTAGGATTGGCTCCAGCTTCCCCACAACCCTTAACGGATAAATGATGTAGATAAGGAATGAATACATCGTGACATGACGGTTCTGCCATATTACCCACTCTTAGTACGTAATATACTGTATGGTATTACAATGATTAAAAAAAAGTTCATACATGTTTAGATTTCATTCAGGAATGTTTTAAAGAGTGTCTCCATCACCTCACTTTAAATACGTTAATCTTGCATCAATTTGCGTCAAAATGAGTAAAAAAATGTAACGAATAAATACAGCTCCTTTGTTGCTGCATTAACTCGAAAAAGGATATGGCCAGGTACATTTGCTACTCTGCTAACTGTTTTTAGGTATTAATGAGTGTGTGAAGGTTTTTGAATGGACTTGCAGCTCATTGGATCCACCGCAACCCTGACACTTACTGAAGATGAATAGATGAATGCATGACTCTTTTCATCTGTGACACTGAACATCATTTTTAAAAAAGGTAAAAGAAGGGAGAAAATGAAAAAAAAAATATTATTATCAGGAAAAAAAAAAAAAAAAAGAAAGCCAGCATCCTGACAGATTGACGTTAATAGCGCCTAATTGTGCTCGCTGTCAGCAAGATAATCCTTTTGGTTCCCAGACGAAATGTTAATTATCAAAGGGAGTGATGTGAGGGGAACATTGCGGATTAGCTGAGCGGGGTCAGGTCACTCGCATACACACATGCACATACAAAGTGTGGCGCACACAGAAGTCCTTTTCGTGCCACCGAAATCAGCCCAGCTGCTAAGGCTTATATGTTGAGATCTTTAAACTTCCTCAGCTTCTCTGTTCACCATCAAAATATGAGGTGCATACATTTATTATTCACTCCATTGCATGACACTGTTAAATACTGATAAAATTCACTCTTTGTCTTTTTGAAGGGAAAAGACAAATCCTGACGCATTGCAGCTCCTGTTTTGAGCACACACACACACACACACACACACACACACACACACACCATCAAACAGCTGTAACAATCCACACTTAGGCTGCAGAGAAATCCTCAATCTAAGTGGATGATAAGACGGGAGCCAGGAAGGGTTAGCACAACAATGCAGTCAAAGCTCATTTATCCTCTTAAACAAACCAGCTTTAGCGAGACACGTGTGCCGTGTCAACATTTGGAATTTACGTGCAGACTATTACACTATTCAGTTTGAAATACTGTCGAAGAACCATGACATGCTGAGATGTGCAGGAAGATAGCTTATTTTTAAATCCATAATTACGGCAGAATGATTTGGTACACAAAGTTTTGCAGGTATTTATTTTGAACAGATTTTAGCGTCGTCGTTTTATGTAACCGAGGCTCTTTTGTATTAAATGTATATTGTAGATTTAAAGGCTGAGTCATCGATTCAGGATTCTTGATCAATATCAAGATTGTTGATATTTGAACTCAACAGCCAAACAAATACACACCTCCTTTCAGTGCTATTTCATAAACTCCGCCCCCCTAAGTTCATCGACACGTTGCCAAGACAACGGCACGCCCATTTCCCCCTCCCCGTCCTCCTGTCCTGTGATTTGTTGGGATACACTCCCTGTTGCTTGATTGGCTGGAATACTGTTGTGTGGCTCGAGCCTTTGATTCTTCGTTTACAGAGCCAGGGGTGTGTGCGGATCAACTTGTGGACCATGAGTAGATATTTGCTGAATGTGACCAAAAGTGTATTTGATTAGAATCGATGACTGCACCTTTAAAAGTTCGAATGGGACCGATTTATTATGGAACCCATGTAAAATACAATCGTGCATATATAAGAAATAGAACACTTGGAGGCGTTCGGTTATAGGAAAATAATCAACATGTCCATTGTGCTCTGTCTGGAGACTTTCGGTGTTACAGGAAACTTTACCATACTGACGATCACACTTTATTAAAATCTGTTTTTGTGGACCATCCATCATGCAAGGCTATGTTGTTACCATAGAAACAGTAACATATTGGAACGGACACATTAATATAACCCTGTGATTTATATTGTTAGAGCTTCTGACCAACAGAATGAGAGTGTAAACAGAAAAATATTGTATTTCGATCCTTCACTACATTTCTTATAGAATACAACAGCAGAAGCCGGGTTTCCATTGCAGTTCTAAGCAAAGTTAGAAGTAAAGTTTTGAGTGATATTACGTTTTTAAAGTGAGGTTTTCTGCTCTATCAATAATTTCTCATCTTCTCTTCTCTTTTTTTCAGTAAGGTAGCATTTCTGTTTGTTTTTCATCTCATGGCATGTGACTTAAATGCGAAAACTGTGTTTCCATTTTAATTTTGCGAAATATCGCCTTATCGAATTGTCTGGAATCCACCTCATGCGAGCGTCGAAACTTTTTTGTGATATCTGTTTTTCTTTCTTTTTTTTTTTTCCCCCAAATCCATGCGTTTCCTTTTTTTTGGTTTGCGATTTCAAATTGCGCATTAACGGATCAATGCAAACATTTGAGTATATGCAAACTATCTGAAGGACCATTAAAAACAAACTTTTAAAAAAAGAAAGGAAAAACTCTTTCTTTAGTCCTTTAATTTGCTCCCTGCCAGAGCCTTTAAATATACTATGTACAATCCTAAAACAGACAGAACTTTTTTTTTTAGAAAATGATGCAAGTAGAGCCCTTGTATGAACCTGGATGCATTAACCATTAAATAATGCTTAAGGAACTCTTTTTCTATGAGTGTAGTTGTTTCCATATTGCATTTATAGCTCACTTGTAAACTGACAGCTAAGTTTCAATTATTTAATGCCTGCGGGAAAACAGGCAAAACCATTAACCAACAAATCACAAGAGAAGACCACATTTCGGGGCTGATACCTGCCAGGGGGCTTGAGGTTATATAACATAATAGCGTCTGATTGACAGCTGAGCGGGAAACCAAACAAGAAAAGCTACCAAATGCATCTGCAATCGTTGGTGGAATCTGAATGCATTAGGACCACAGACTCACCTGTTATTATTATTAGAAATGCGGAAAAAAAAGCTTAATTCATTCCCATTCATTCCACTCATGTGATGAGTGATTTCAAGCCAGTGGTGCTTACAATATTTAGAAGCTTTGAAAACAAATGCCAGCTTCCTGTTCCTTTATTTTCCCAGTGCTGATAAATACATATATTCTTAGTTGTCACTTAAGTTTCTGTTTAATGTATATTTAGTGATTTGCCATCTGCTGTTTGCACCATAAAAACTGTCATTGGGTCTATGCTGAGGAAAAAAAAACACTCTCTCCAATTAGTTTACATTTATTCATTTGGCAGATGCTTTTATCCAAAGCTGAACACATCCAAGCATAGAGCTCCTAAAGGAGCTGACTGTGATAAAAGTGTTGCCAGACTTTCACCAACTGACCACAAATAATTAATAGACATTTGTGAGAAGCTCAGTGAGTGAAAACAGAGAAAGAAACACTACAAACTTTAGTCACAAAGCAGTCAAGCTCAATCTTACTAGTACAACGACAATAATAAAAGAATAAAAAAGTATGATGTCATTCTTTTAATAAGTTAAAAAAATCACGCTGTCGTATAAGATGAATAAAACACTTTTTCTTATTTTCCTATAGCAGCATGTTCTCTGATCTCTCGAATTATTCAAGAACCCTGTAAATGATGAGGTTTTACAAACCTCAAAACTTTTGGTACAGCCCATTAGCTGTATGGAAAATGCACAGCGTATTGTCTCTAAAAAGTGAAGCCACCACAGGTCTAGTGCCCCTGCTGGCTGGCTGCAGTACAGTTTTTAGCCCCGCCCATCCCCATGTGTTTCAATGACCTAACAGCCATGTCACGTTTTTTGTCTAAACTGTCTTTCTATCTATAGTAACTAATTCAGACACTTAAGTTTTTCCTATGATGATATCGGTACATTTTTTTCTACATTTTCTATCCATAAACTTTTAAATGTTTTTCTACAATATCAAAGAAGGCGTGGCTTCACTTGGGAATGATGTGATTGACAGCCTAGGCTGGAAAAGACTGGCTAATTTCAACCATAGAATTTACCGTCATACAGTATACCTACTAATTTGAACTTTTCTGGACAAGTGTATCAATACAAACTGTTAGCACTTTCCATGTTAAAAACCTTGGAAACATAGAGGTTTGAAAGGTTCTTGCTAGCTAACTTGCCATGTAGCCACCTTCATAACTATATACAACCAGCTATTGAAATTTGCACAAAAGATATTTGTTCATCAGTGAACACACACTATTAATAAAATTAGGATGGATTTCATAAGTATGTGGCCCAAATAACAAGTTATTAATTTACTCTACGCTGCCGGAGCATCACTGCAGGTTAAGTCAGCCGCAAAAAAGACATTCTGTGATGTGCTCAGTGGGTGGAGATACCAAATGAGTAGGTGTCTCCTTTGAATTCAACTCTTATATCTACTCGACTCTAGAAGCAGAAGGTCCCTAATGTGCTTCAAATATGACAACATGGCAGAGGTATTTTGGGTCCATTTCTATAGAACGTAGGCATGTAATGATTCAATCAAATTTACGACTCGATTCCATTCACAATATTGGGATCGTGATTCGATTTTTTGCATAGTTAAAGAAAAAAAAAGAAAAGAAAATTTTATTACCAAAAATGCAGCATTTGTTTTCTTATTCTTTATCAACTTAAATATGCATTCTGTTAATTTAAAAATATATACTTTTGTTTCATTTTCATCATAACCAACAATAATTATTAACAAACATTTATAAAGGGGTGGAGTAAAATATAATAGCCTATTAAGTAAAATATTCCTTTTATTAAAAATGAAAAAGTTAATCTTTTTCTTACAAAATAAAAGCTTAAACGTAAAACAACTACCTCCATTTGCTTCTCTTTTCATTTGCTTTCAACAGTCTATAAAAAGATAGCTCTGATTTCTTGTTGACTCTATTTGTAAAGTTAATCGCACAAAAGCTCTTTCCCATTTTAAATTTGTTTTTTCACGTTGTGGAGCTGTGTTACTTCCACCTATGCCGACGTCACGCGTATTCCCACTACGGTGCATTCTTATGCTCTCTGCTGTTTAAACAATGCAGTTGCAGCCAGAAAAAACTAAGAGGTAAATCAGTTCATTTTTTTATTTCCATTGATTTGAATTGTCATGAATTTTTATATTGATGAACAATATACTATTACATGCCCAATAGAATGGGAGGCAATGAATCCATGCTGTCCATGTTTTCTATAGCTGGTGGTACAGCCTGTTTCTAATTCAGAACATTAATTATGAAACCTGAATTCGGATACTATATCTATAGAAGTATTATAGTGATATATGCATTTATCAAACTATATTCAAATCAACAGTGAAACAGAGGCAGAAACTGAGACAGTTGGCTGATTCCCGTACACCGGGTGCCATTTTGAAACAATTTGCTTTATCTGTTAAACAGAGTCGTATTGCTTTCTGTCATTTCAGCATGACTGTGATCCCCTATGCATGATCAGCTATCACTGCCATAAACTGCGAGTGGAGGAAACACACAGGGTAGCGATAGAATCTGTGTCTTCTCAGCTCGGGGAATTCACCAGCTCACAGCTGAAGCGTGAAATGTGCAACTGGCTACACATGCTTGGATGTGATATATGACCCATGTGATCTAATAACGTATATTCGTTAAATTCTGCCGAGGTAATTAGAATCTCATGCTGCAAGAAGCTCCACTTTCCTAGCAATGTCTTACAGACCTTAAAAAAATACATAAAATATGAGTAAGTACCCTGCACAGCACTGCAGGACTCCAGTACATAACTCTAAGTATGCAAGTCGATGAACAAGTGCAGGCTGTAGATACATTTCCTCTTCTGCCCACGGTCACTTTAAGTAAGCTACAGGGCCAAAAAGTAATAACTGTCATGAATTTATGAATTAATTTCCAAAGATGTTTCTGACGTTACTTGAGGTTCTGTGTTGTAGCTATGCTCTGTGGAACTAAAGGAGTAAATGTGAAATATGTGGCTGGGGTAGATGGACTCGCTCCAACCAGCACTGCATAAATGGAAGAGCTGCAAGAGTATGATACTGTAAAAGGAGAAAATATTCCCATCTATCAGCAAAATGCAGTGCCCATAATAAATGGACCCTTTTCTCCGTTCCACTTCCTGCTTCTGTCAGAGAGACATATTTTGATCGATGATGTCTTTTTCTGGACCACACTACGTTTTGATATAGCTTTTGTTTCTCGCTCTCTCGTTCTTTCTGCCTGCATTACATCTATTTGTGGAAACCCTTCTCCGAGGCAGTGTGTGTGTGTGTGTGTAGTGGTGGAGGTGTGAGGCATGCTCCCTTTTGCACCTGATTCTCTCAAATCAGATGAGCCCCCCCCCCCTTTTTTGCTAGCTTAAAACACCACTCTCAGCATGTCACGCCCCAGTTAACATGCATGTCCTCTGTGAGCATGTGTACTGGTTGCATCTGTTTACAGTTGTGCTTGAAAGTTTGTGAACCCTTTAGAATTTTCTATATTTCTGCATAAATATGACCTAAAACATCAT
>JAQMYM010000010.1:3918483-3946831 GCA_030014255.1 Parauchenoglanis ngamensis
TTTTTATTTATTTTATTTATTTATTTTTTTTTAAAGATGTTTTAGTGACATTTCTATAATTGCTGGCATTGTTCCTCAAAGAGCTAATTGGGTGTTAAAAATCTATTTTTCCCTCCATGGTAAATGGAGAAAATTTCATTTCAAGAATCTGTTCTGACTGCGGTGCAGGAGTATCACAGACATTTTGACAGCTGGTGTGTGATTACAAACTGAATTGATGAGGTTTTTTCTTCCTACTACACATAGCCTTCAAACAACTTTATCAAATTGTGACATTCACCGTCTGAGGAAATCTCACTTAGATAGCCAGGTTTTAGTCATCTGACTGTTTTTTCCACTGTGTTTATTAAACTGGTTCCTCACCTTACATGATCTTTGCAAGAAGGTAACCTAGGCAAGATTAAAAAGTCAGTAAAAACATTTCTGTGAAATTTTGGTGAAATACATTTATGGTTTCTCAAAGCTGAGCGATGCTATAGCCAGAATTATATTTGCAAGATTTCAGCCAAAAGCAAAGAGTTTTCCCAGTCTGCCATGCATAACATCTAATATATTTTAAACATCTAATGTATATTTAAGAATATTTTGGCCATGTTACTCACCTTTACACTTTAGGGCTTTATCTATGACCCTGCATAATAATAATTTATTCGCTGCATTCAGTTTCAGATGACTTTTCTAGGCCTGAATGCTTAATACACACATTCACACACTTTTTCCCTCATTTTGTGGAGAGATTGCACAGTCCAGTGATGCCTCTGGGCAAGTGGAGAGCTTCGGAGCAATCCACAAAACATGAGCCAGAGAGAAGATGGCACAGAAAAACAGGAGGAAGGGTGACAGATAGCAGGAGGAAATTATGAGTGAGGAAGAAAGAAAAAAGAGGTAAAAGATGCAAGAAAGGAAGTGAGATAGAGAGAGAAAGAGAAAGAGGGAGTGGAAAACAACCGATGTTGACAGGTGATTAATCTTGGTCAGGTTCTGAGCAGGAGCCAGGCATGCACGCTAATGCGAGGGCATCTATTTTGCAGCTCTGCGCTAGTGTATAACTTTCAGCATTGCACACACTCTCTTATTCAGCCGAGATAATGGCTCTGTCTCCTTTAGTGAAGATGTTCCTCAGGGCTCGGTAGAAGATAGCGTTTTATTATGCTGATCGAAGATCAGTGCCTTTCACCCAAGTCCTTAACCTTTGCTATGAGAAGAGCAAACGTGGAGCAACAATGATTACACCAAGTCTCTCCTGTTTTACTATTTGAGTAATAATTTAGTCAGCGCTTTATTAACTACTAGAAATTTAAACATGCCACTAGGCTTTGAACCTTTGAAACTCATTAGGAGAATGGAGTGCATCCATAAAGTTGTCAAAGTGCTGTTTCGGATAAACATCCCAGATCCCACACTGGATGCAGTTTTGGCTGACTATTAGTACACAGGCCAACAATTTCCATCCCTTGTGAGGATGCAGTGAATATGGCCAAAGGTATGTGACATCTGACCATCACCGCCATGTGTGAGCCTTCTCCAAACTGTTGCCACAAATGACTCAAATCATGTTGCAAACCTGTGCAGGAAAAAAAAGGTTTGTTGGAGTGGAAGAACTCGGGTGTCCTGCATGGAGCCCTGACCTCAATCCAACGCCTTTGGGATGAACTGGAACAGTGTCTGCACCTCAGGCCTCCTCAGCCAACATCAGTGCCTGACCTCAGTAATGCTCTTGTAGCTGAATGTGCACAAATCCCCACAGCCACGCTCCAAAATCAAGTGGAAAGCCTTCTCAGAAGTGTGGAGGTTTTTATAACAACAAAGGTGGACTAAATCTGGAATAGTATGGCACATATGGGTGTGATGGCCAGGTGTCCACATACTTTTGGCCATATAGTGTGTCTTCGCTGCAAGATGGTGGATGGTGAAGACAAGAAGTAACATTTTATTAACCAGGGACTTTCAAAAACTTAACGAAAACAGACATCATCAAGGGTGGAAGATGAGAAGCCATGGCAAAGACGCTTGCTGTGTCTCAGTGTCATCAGTTCCCGTACTCCTTCGTTCTTTTGGCATTATGTGAGAGAGAAGGCTTGAAAGAGGAGTCATAATGAAGAAGTGAGCAGGGATGTGACTCTGCAACGCTTGCGCCATGGACATTCATCATTGCCAGGACAGCCTGAGGGGGATAATATATTCCCTCATGGGCTGTATGGCGCCACACACATTATTCATCTTTATATGGCCAGAACGGGACAGAGTGAGGGAGAGAGACAGAGTAGGGTCATCTGAATTTTCCATCCATTTCAGCATTTCACAAAGTGTTAGTAGGGGACGGATGGAAATGGCTGTAAGTGGCCATGCAGAGGTTGCTTATGTTCCAGTTGTGCAATAGCTAGTTTTCCACTCCACCTGTTCAGCAGTAACTTCCATACTGAAAGTGCAACAGTTGTAACACTAATATGACATTTGCTAAGCTGTAATTCCCTTCATAGGTCTTAAGCTGCTATAGCAATTTAGCCATCATAAATAAATGATTGCCAGTTGGATTTCGCTGCCTCATCAACCAAGTCAAGCATGGCCCATGGACAAGAACTGGCACCGCTATTGATATCATCTCACCGGGCCTCTATCTTTGAGTTTTAGAGTTTGATGTCACTTTGTGTAATAAAGCCATTAAGCGAACACTTCAGGCCTCCCGTTCAATCTGCATGTAAACCAATTAAGATGCCACTTCCAGGCAGGTTCCTTTCGTTCGTTAATTCTCAAACGAGCCCTCTCGTGGCCATTAACTTTCAAACGAGGTCTTTCTTTGTGGCATAACTTTCTCAAAGGCAATACATGGGTAGAATAAAAAAGGAAACAAAGCGAATGACAAAATGAAGGCTTTTAGCTACTGTTTCATAACTAAACCTAGAAGGAACGTGAGTGCATTAATGAGATAGGCCCTCCAGTACTGGAGCGCTATATGGCAAAGCTAGAGCCTCGAGGATACCAGAGTAATTCAGCGCCACTGCAGATATGCGTAGTCGAAGAACATAAATTGTGCCTTTCTGCAAATCACTGGGGTTTGATGCATTTTGAAAACCAGGGTTTACCCAGACCGTTGGTTCTGTTGGCTCTGGATACTAAATGAATCTACTCTATAGCACAGTAAATTGTGTATGTCCACAATTCTGTCTGACCAGTTTTCATTAGTGAGGTTCAGATGTTGCCCTTGCTGTAATTATCCCTTAAAAGTGTGGGCATGTTTTCCAGCCTAACACAAGAATTGATTTGATCTTCCTTGCATATGACCTGGTTTGTACATTTGGATATACAACATGCCATATATATATATATACGTAAGATACTCTTCGAACCAGAAGGTTTTTACAAGGTTGAAGGCATAAAATATAGATCATTATAATATACCAAAACGAAAGCAAAATTCAAAAATTTTTAAATCAGCAAGCTCCGAGATTGCCAGGTCTATCTAGCGCAATACCAAACCCTACATTCCAGCTATCCGACTTTCCAAACTATCCAACATCTTAGCTGTTTTTGTTATTATCATTTTGTTGTTATCATTTCTTATATAGTTGTACAAGTTGTACGAGGACTATGTGGCAGACGCTCTACATAAATGGATTAAAAAAAAATCTCCAGTGTCAGCACTTTCATACAGTTAAAGGTAAAACTTCAGGTTTTCTGCCATGGGGCAGTGTTCAGTACCAAGGGCTGTTTGGTTTTCCTGGAAAATGACAAGCTGCATCTGCTGTTGAGTATTTTCCTCTTACCGCATGCCTTACTTACTTCTTCTATTTGCTGTAATATAGAATAGCTAATGCTTCATCTTATTACTGACATACAACATAATACACTCATACAGTACAAATTGCCTTCATTTGCCTCTACTATAGTCAACATGTATTAGCTCTGCATGCATAACAAAACACAAACTGTGTGAAAAGTGACCCTGGGAAGACGTTCAAGAGACGTTGTGCAAAAACAACAAAGGCCTCACATGACTTGGCTTACTCATACGTGAATGGTACATGTCAGATAAAATATATACACCTTCATGACCTCCATTAGAAACCAGCCTATTTGCGAAGGCAAATATTTGCACAAATGATTGTGTGTCACGTCTTCAATCACCACACCGGCAGTTATAATAAGCAAACAACCTCCATTGTAGTGGATTGGTATAGAAGAACTAGACTGCACTCATTGAATGTTTACATTGGGTAGAGGCTTTTATCCCAGGGGTCCAGCTTTATTTAAAAAAAAAGAAAAAAAGAAAATGTGGCTCCTCTGTGGTAGTTCTGGGACTAGAACTCAACGACATTTCTATAAAATTTTGGCTACGATTACACTACTATATACTACACTATATACTACTATTGTCTGAATGCTGACTGTCCAAGAGCTGAGCCATGCAAAGGAGCGAGCTGTTAATATTACATCCAGAAAACACATTTATAGGACACGGATTGTAGCAGGAGTTTCAAATGAACAGATTCCCATCTTCAAAACACATAGGTTAGTGTTCATGCGTTGACGAGCAATGAAAGAAAGGGAGAAACAATACAACAGAATTTCTCTGAGGAGGTAAAGAGAAAAGGCATGCAAACTTTTGAGTAGGACAACTTGTTACTTTGCAGCACCAGGGGAAGGGACTGTCTTTTAGACTGCTAAAGCTTTATATAAGTACATTCATTTATATTGTATTTATATTATTATATTTACATTATTTTGTTCTCACAGGTGAACCTGGCCTTATGTATACTGTATATATATCGATATATATATATGTATGTATGTATATATCAATAGATACAGATAGCTAGACAGATATAAATATAGATATAGTTATAGATGTTTCATACTGTTACACAGTCCTCTGACTCTGTGCTAAGTATTTCCAAAAAGTAAAAAAGAGGATTAAAAAAACAACAACAACAAGGCAAAGCCCAAAGATGCATATATGCACCTCTGGGAAATCAGGGAAACCCAAATAAAAAAATTTCTTTCTCATGCATGTACATCAGGCTTCATGGAGTCGACTTTTGTTTTTGTTTTTTTTTGTTTTGCTTTAAAAAAAGGGGAAAAAAGACAGAAAAAATACCTTTGTCTTCGCCACCCTCATTATTGGTGAAATCAGCACGTTGATTGTATGTGTTGGCTCCTACTGTCGACGACAGGAGAAAAATAACACAGGGGATAAATGGGGAACAGACTTTTAAGAACAGCAGGTTTTTAGTTTTGTTTTTTCTAAAAAAAAAATTGCCTAAAATACAATTCAAAAATTGTTCAACGATTTGGTTCCAAGTGCTAAGAAATGAAGTGAATGGTCCCACGTCGATATCCTAAGCTTCAGTGGATAATCTGACCTGGATACAGTAGATTTGTAGCTAAGACCTGCTGCTATAATCATAAAGACAGTCCTCTGCTCATCCCTGGACTCACACCATTTCAACACGGTACTGTAGTACTGTTTGCCTTTATATGTTACAATTGTAGAAGAGTAATGATGTCTAATCTGATTCTCCGATGTCACCCAGAAGAGGAGGAATTCCCATTTCCTCTCTAGGTTTCTACCTCATGTCATCCCAGTGCGTTTTCCTTGCCACTGCTGACTGGTTGTAAATCTACATCAAGATTTCGCTAAAGCTGCTTTGGAACAATGTCTGTTGTTAAACACGCTACCCAAATAAAATTAGATTGACCTGAGGTATGTATTAATACAACCTAGTATCTGAGAACATAGTCATTAACTTCAAATTTAGCTCTGAAGTGCAACATCCCTGTCCTCACCTTTATTAAACATGGTCTTAAACAAAGGAATCTTTTTGAATAAATGAAGACATCTTTTCAGTCATAAAAACAAGCCACGGATGAACAGTAATGAAAGACTATAAATATGCATTCAAATGTTCAACCAGTGAATCATCATTTGATTATCAAGTCATTCCAAATGTGGAAAACAACACAGGGCAGCCATTTAGTTCATTAGCAGCTTTGCTAGGCCCTTAATGAGATAAAGGTTAGTGGAGCAAAACTCTCTGTGCTCTGTCCACGACCTAATCCTGAATAATTATATCTGGCTGCCAGCTGATACCAAAAACGAGGGCCACAGCAATACTACAAGATTTTAGTTGCAAAAAATTCACCAGAATTCAGCATCTGAATTCACCAGAAGCCTCCGAATAAGCATATGTGGGTGTAAGTCATCTGGGAACATCCTGGTCAAAGGACAGGTAAGATGGCGGCGGTCTACGACCAAATTTTGTCCTTATTACTCGCTTGCATACTAATAGTATATACTACAGTCTCAGTAGGGTAGTAGGTACTTAACCAACGTTAGTACATACTGAGTATTTGGATGCAGCTCTAGTCTCAGTGATGCTAAATTCAAATATCACTTAGACACCACAGAGTAAGAATATATATAAATACTTTACCCCAAATTACTAACTTACACACACCCAGGGCTATACTGTGCTAAAACAAATAAAGATCAATAATTTAAAATTTCACTGTGTACTACAACCCATGTGACATTTCTACCACCATTGCTAAATGTTTATGAAAACAACCTATAGTCCTGCTAACACCAAATTACAGTCTTCATCTTAGCCAGGTCAGCAATTTATTGCCAGTGTATCTCTTTAAACTTTTTCACGTTAAACTATTTAGCCACATTAACTAAGCTACCTAAAATCAGCATTGCGCTAACATCAGCCAGCTAAGTGGCTAGATTAGCCCATGTTATTTCTTCAGAAATTAGACTTGACCCAAGTTTGTTAACAGGCCAATTTTGGTCTACTTTTTAGTCTAACTACATCAGACAAAAAGTAGGCAAGATATTACGTTACATAATGTAGTAAGCTAACTTGCATTGTGTGAATAAAACTAGCAGCCAAATTCGCTAGCAACAAGTGTTAGCCTAGATTAGTGACGATTGTCCAATAACATGTGGGAGAGAATTAATAACGGCTAAACTGAGTACAAATCTCTATCTTTAAACTGATCCTGCCGCGTGAGGTTTTGTATACATGATGAAGTACTCAACTCTCATCAGGATGGCTAGATGTGAAGGTACTGAGTAATCAGACATTCACAGGTAAGCGGATACAGAATGACTATCAAGAATCCTTGCATCAGCTGTCAGAATTTGATGTTTCAATGATTACAAAAGGTCGATTTTGGGCTTGTCTTTAATCCATCCATCCATCAATCCATTATCTATCTTTCCTATCCATCAAGGTCATGGGGAAGCTGGAGCTAATCCCAGCTGAACTCGGGCGAGAGGTGGGGTACACCCTGGGCAGGCTGCCAATCTATCACAGCACTGGCTTGTCTTTAATGCTTATCTATAGTTGAATTCTTGATTCTAATTAGCCAGAAGGTGTTTCTATTACAACATTTCAGTGGTGCCAGCTTCAAACGCAGAAAATCTAATACATTATCCTTTCTATAGTCACAACTTACACGAGTACTAGTCATTACACATAAACTGCTTTTTTGTTTTCTATTCAATTGTGCAGGCAAATAAATAATATATGACGTTTCGGATGAAGTGATATTTACAGTAGTATAATTATTATACTACTATTAGTAAGTATTATTACACAGTATTTGCCTTCTGTTTTTTACATGATGCAAAGCACATATGTCTAATTATAGACATTTTTATTACTGGTTATTATTTGAATGCACTTAAATACTAGAACAAAGTGCAACTTTTAAAGGAATTTGGCAACGCTAACATGCATCTCCAGAGCTCAAAAATAATCGTTCTGAATTTCGGCATCTTAGTCTTGCAGTGACTCAGCCAGAATCTGCATGCACAACAAAACGAGAAAGGAAACGGCCACCATTTAATGCTGCTGTCACATTATTCCCTGCTGTAAAGATGAGGTAGGAGGATTATGGCATATGAGTCACTGTGAAGAACTTAACTGATGACTTGTTCCCTGTTCTCTACATTCTGATGGAGTTCGGCTGGTGCATTTGGGCTAACACATGCTCAGCGCTATTGATATCTCTGAGACGAAGGAAATTAACGTAGCATGCCAGAATGTGGCTGCCAACCGTGACATCATCAGACGGGGAGAGAGATGACTCAGTACCAACGTCTGCACCATTATCGGTTATGTCGATATGTGTCAGAGAGGCGCAGCTTACTTTGCGCCATGAACGTATTGATCTAGGACAAATCGATTGGAGGTCACTATTTATTTATGCGGATAATTAAAGCAGGATGGCAGCATGCTACAGGGAAGCATCAGTCATGAGTTCACGATGATGCCTCAGTGGCATCCGAGAGAGGAATTACTGGAAATGGAGAAATTTATTAGCAGTACTCGCTCTAAATGAATGGCCATCATCAAAACACACAGGAGTTAGAGGAACTGCTAGGTAAACACACAGGCTGTGTGCGTGTGTGTGTGTGTGTGTGTTCGCATGGTTGCATGGCTGCCCTCGTTTCCAGGCTTGGCTCATGGACATTTCATTGCCACAGCTCACATGCCACTAGTTTTCTGTCCGAGACAGGATTCAACAGCCTCTTTCTCTTCTGCCTGGGTCATCTTATCGCTCCAACACATTCCCCTGCTTTAGGCTATACATCTGTGTTTTCATTCAATCCAAGAGCCCTTGGATATCTTCAACACCTAACTGGATTGACTCATCAAACTCAGAACAGTCTTATGAGAATGAATTCTATCTGCTTTCATTACATAGAAAAACCTATAACCATGTCTATACTCAGCAAGTATTCAGATATAATTCATATGGCCAAAAGTATGTGTACACCTGACCATCACACCCATATGTGGTTCTTCCCCAAACTGTTGACACAAAGATGGTCTTTGTATTATTGGTTGGTTGGTTGTCTACATCTTTCCCTCCTCCTGTGTGGGGGTGATGTGGATAGGGTTTGTGTAAAGGGCCAAGGGGCTTGAGGGTCTTTTAGCTAACTAGCAGAAAGCCTTCCTAGAAAAGGGAAGCAAAGCAAACTCCATATTAATGCCCTTGCTTTTGGAATGGGATGTTCAACAAGGACATATCGCTGTGATGCTTAGGTGTCCATAAACTTCTGGCCTGGCCATAGAGTGTCTTTCTTTATGAGCAATAATATACCTCAGAAAATGATAAATGCTCACTTCACCCTGGATACTACAGATTTTCCAAGCCTTGCTTCATATAGGAGGCAGGTGTGATGGCAGAGTGACCAATTATTCCCATGATTTGCTCGATTAACTCCAGTAATTCAGAGAAAATTGGACCAAATATGCGGGTCGATTATGTTCTATTATTTTCCGTTTTCCAAAGTTTATGTTTTTTTTATTATTATTTTCCTGTAACAGCATATCCGGAAGTGTTTTATTCCTCTTATAACACAGCAAATTGCCACTGACTCCATTTTATATTTATTTAAAAACATCATATTTGTATCCATTTATAGGTACATTGTATGTAGTTGAACATCAGTGTGTGTCATATGAAGAAGAAACAACAACATTCTCTGCACTGAAGACTTGACTATGTAAAACTGACACTGGAGAGTCCTTCCATAAATGTTAAATTAATATCTTATCTAAAATCTACTTATTATTATTATATTAGATTATATGAGATATCTGGCATGTCCCATTATATGCGCTTACTATAGACATGATATCTTATCAGAATAAGTGCATTAATATAAATAAATCTTGCAGCTGGAACTACTGTCAGAGCTGCTGTTATACGAAATTAATCACCATTTTCTGCCCAGTCAGAAGTGAGAATTCAACAGTGCTGAGGTAAATATTGCCACACTAATCAATCGCCTCTCCTACACTCAGCCTTCTTTTTATTTTCACGACAATTAAAGAATTGGCACCCCGTCTGCATTACTGCGGGCCAACAACCTATCTGTGTCTCATACCACCGTGCCACTGATTCACATTTTAATGTGATCTGAAAAGCAATGCTTTCAATTGATTTCAAGCTAAAGAAACCGCTTTTCAAATAGTATTTCACTAACTGATCAGACGGTTAAAAGCCCATTACTAGCTAATACTAGACAAAACAAAAATAAATAGAAATCAGTGTGGCTTCAACATCATGGCAGTGATAACCACATGGCCGCTGCACTGTAAGAGGGTTGCAATAATTACACATAATAGAGATAACTATCTGAGTCTGTTCCATATGGGAGCCACATACTGTTCCGTGACATCTAGCATTTCCATCCCATGGAGATTCTTCATACAAGCTCTGTTTCAGCATTTACACAAAGCGGCTATTATGCTGTCGGAGGTGGGGGGGGTGTGGTGGCGCTTGCTGGAGGTAACAAGCAGTGATTTATCAGAACTGCTCTTTTCCTATTTCCCTCTCTGCCTCTGTGAATGGCTTGTTTTGAATGACTGCCCGATGGAGAGTGGACGCAGCAAATGCAGGCAATTAAAGAGTGGAGAGGAGCCCGCTGCGGCATTGTCTCCTCACCCAGAACACGCCCCACCCACGCTCAGGCTTTCATTCTGATTAATTCCTGATGAAATAAAATGTCCCTCTGCTTTCACATCACTCGCCGCAGAAAGGATTATGTCCGGGTCCTTCGCCGCTCTTCAGTGCCATTTCTAATGTAGACAATGAAAAAATGCACGAATGAACAAACAAATCGCAAAATATCCTAGAGAGTGTCATCAATCTGCAAGACAATAAGGCCACGATTCAGTAAAGGTGCACAAACGCTTGATACCATGCAGCCAATTTACTAACAGGGTCTATTGAGGATTGTTGTTTTGTCTTGTCAGTTTGCCTTAACGTGCAATATTCACTTTGGGATGTTTCTACATGAAGGTGCAAAATACAGAGCATTATCAATGCAAATAGATTTGTTATTAATTAATTTCACCCACGTTACACTGTTCACATGTTTACATGCGCAAATGAATACATTTGAATGACATGTTTTAGTGTAGGGAGTTGGGAGAACTGTTTCAGTGTTGAGCTGAATCTAACTTATGTAAAATCATTCAAAAGTCTTTCCAGTAAATATTTAAATACTACCATAGTGAAGTTGGTTTCATTTAAAATTACTGCCCGCTACATATGTTCACACAACCGCATGACATCAGCATTTAAACAAAGCAGGTAGAATTCTTATGTACCTTACTATTAAAACATACTAATATCTGAACTATGTTATTCATTTATTCATAGCATATCAATCAATTCTTCGTACCATATAACTACTGGCATTTATCGAATGCAAATCCACATTTACATTTTGTTTCCCCTGCCTTCCAGTTGGCATGTGCTGTAATTCACACAGTTTTTCTTTGTAAATCACCCACAGTATGGGGACATTTTGTGCACACAGTTTATCCCAATGCACACACAATGTCACAAGTCAGGGTTCAGGTAATGGACTCAGAGATAGCCAGCTCTTGAGAGGCTTGGAGATGAACCCGGTTTACCATGTTAACCCTGTACTCCGGGTTCTTTTTGAAAGCAACTCCATTGCATCTAGAAGGAGCAAGATGTTTTGATATTACTTGGAGTTTCAAAGGGCAGTTGTGAGACCTAAAGCATGACCAGAGGACCAAAGACATCATTCGCTTTTAACAAGACCAGAGTCCACTAATAAACATATCTCTATATTCGGTATTAGCAGTGTGACTATCGGTATCTGTTTCGTACTCCATATCCATCTATCCATATCCGTATATGTATTGGGATTTAAACCCAAAGTGGGTGAGTCCTTAAACCAAACTATACCAGTATCCCAACACCTAAAATCACTGGGGGAAAAACACAGCAGTAGAAATGTGAGACTGCCATTTGGGGTGAATACCTGCTCTAACACTTCCTCAACTTCAGGTGCTTTATACGAGTTTAAAAGCTAGAGATTCTTTTTTTTTTTTAACCCTGCTAACATATTCATTATTTTGTCTATACCTGCCTGTGATATTTTATAATAAATTTAACTGGTTCCAAAAATATGAACAAACTAGTAGCCTAATTTAAACCACCACAACCCTGACTAGGCAGTTACTAAGGAGGAAGAAGTCAATGCTATAAATGTTAATGAATGTGATCTTTGTTTTGTCCCACAAGCTTATATGTGACCACACTCTCATGCGTGCATGAACAGAAGACTTCCTGCCCCAGTCTCCAACTGACTGCCTGTGAACCTTTCTGGCAAGCATTCCATAAAACCAAAGAGTGCTCCTCCTAATCATATCTCTTTAGACCACATTATCTGTTCATTCTAAATAATATATTCATATTCTGTTACATCCCTAATACAAGTGCTTATTTATAATAAGCTACAGGTTTTGATGAGGTACTTGAATGTATTTTACCACTGGATAGATGGAACCTTTCAGGTTCCCATCAAATCAAGGTGTACAAGACTCTCTAGTACTTTTTCAGAGTACCTCTTAAAATTACATTCATTCAAACTTTTCCCATTATTTCAAAGTTATGGCTGAACCTTGCAGAAAAAAGCAACTGTAACACTATTGCAATTTTAAGAGCCTCACTCAAAGCCTCAGTGGCAGCAAAGGGCATAATAATGTCCCGCACTATGAAGGCAATGACTGCACTGCACTGGCATATGGTGCATACTTATTTGCCCAGCCAGAATCAAAGTGGAAGCCCTGCAGTTGCTAGTCAGCAGTCCTAACCACTCAGCTATCTGCACCATCTTTGTTAGTAGGTAGCAGACCCCTAGCAGGAAGTTATGCAGAGATTATTTCATGCCTGCTGAGTCACGCAGGCTTTCCACATGGTTCGAGAATCAAGTCCCTCGCACAACTTGCCCCCTCAGGTTTCCCATCTACTTAATGTGATCGTCAGAGTACATCATAAAGGTGAACATGGCTACAGAATCTTTTTGAAAAGTTGAATCATTGTATTATTGTGTGTTGGTCATTTGTACCATTTTTGTATCTTTTGTCCATTATCATTTGTTTAGTCAAGTTCAGTGGACATCTATGCTGTGAGTTTCCAGATAAAAGTCAAGGTTTACCACTAAATATAATGGATTTAAAACATCTCACGGCATAGGAGAAAATGTTTATACCACAGTTTTCTTTTACATTTGAACCAACGAGAAGATATAATTTTGTGGCGAAGACCACACTCAGATAAGCACCAAGCAAGTGTCCACCTTTGAAAAGATGCGTTGCGATATTTGGTGTTTATGAGATCTCACTCTGACTGAGTTTCTCGACTGAAGAAAATCAATACTGTTAAGATCTCTTCTGAGAACCTCAGCAGTCTGCACAACCAGCTCCCTTGCCACTGAGCCAAATGCTTTGCGGGGGTTCTGAGGTTTGATTATTATTTTTCTTCAATATTCTGGTATCTGTATCAGCTTTCGATACATTCTGAGACTTCTGCAAGAGGGCACCAAGTTGTGATTTTCAGAAATCAAATCATTACAGAGATGAATATAACAAATTCTCTTAAAATACTTGAAACAACAAAAGTGACATACCATCCTCAGTGGGCACATAGATGTTCAGGTATAGACAGTCTTCGCTTTGGTCCTGCACGTAGGTTACCACTGTATCCAAGTTAGCAGTGAACCATACAGGTAACATATCATTGAGTAAAAAGCGGTCTTCCAGAAACTGGGGACACACTGGGGCAAACTGTGTGGCATTTCGGATGCCTGGCCAAGACATGGGTGGCTCTGGAGGCTGAAACCTCCTCTCGCCTGTGGGCGGCAGAGCATAGGGAATCCCCAAGTACTGTTCCACAGGTCCCAGAATCTCATTAGGCAGTGATGTTTTTAAGCCTCTCAACTTGCCATAGTTTGTTGTGACAACTGGATACTGTTGCCCTTGGGCCACTGCTAAGCATGAAGCTACCATTACTACAATCCAACAGATTCGGTGTAGATTGGCAAATGGCTGGACCATGGTTGTAGGTATCCATGTGGTTCCTCCTTGCCGTGACATGGTCCAGCTGAGGATGGGGAGAAGACTGTATCTACGGTCCTATAATCCCACCTGAACAGATGAGGTGAAACCCCTGTCTCAGGCTATGATGGGCAGCTTATAGGCAAGACACCCTCCAATCACATCACCAACACTAGATCCCCCCATCCCAAGGAAACAGGTTTTGCTTGGTGTGGTAGCTTTAAATCTGCCAAACAGCTACCCTTTGATAGAAACAAAAATGGTAGCTCCGTCTTCTTGGCTGTCTTCCACTGTAACTACTTTCCACTCTTCACTCCATCTTCAATGGTTTGCCTGCAGGACAAACAATACAATCCATTAAAATACATGCTTACTGATACCGACAAACACAGCATAGTTGAAATCCCTTAAGTCAAAGCAGTAAGCCTGTAAAGTATATGCACACTCAGCCCAGCAGTTCCAGGTCACCTCACACGATCGTAGTTGAAACTGGGATTCATCATTTTGAAATATGATTCTTATCGCAGATACCCACAGTTTGTAAGCAATCTAGAAAACTGAGGATCAAATATCCACGTTAGATGTGGAATAGTTGCAACGTAACCATAGAACACCATCGATCTGTTTCACAGTCGCTGCAACTGAAGCAATCAAAAAGGTTGCTTATCAAAAAGGTTGCTTATCTAGAGAAGTCTAACCATGACTAATTTATTCTCTATGGTTGAACATTTAGATGGGACATAAAGATGTTCAAAGGTTTTTTTTTTCTTTTCTTTCACTTCTGCAGTGATTTGCACATCCTCCCATTGATATCCATTAGTCATCACTTTAATTAGAAGTTCACCAAGATCACTAATTACAGATTTATAACTAGGGATGCTTCCATCTTGGTTTGATGATGAATGGCTATTAATGTGCCACACTACTTAGGCACTGCTTGAACTCTAGATCTTCAGATCGACAGCTCTTCAAGACATATAAATTTGCCAGAGGAAATGAAGTAATATTTCAGAAATGGCCAAAGGTTTGTGGACACCTGACCATAACACCCATATGTTGAACATTTGAACATCCTACTCCAGAGTTAATCCCCCTTTACCGTTATAATAAACTCCACCCTTCTGGGAAGGTTTCCACTAGATTGCGAGGATATGGCTGAGGGGGATTTGCCCATTAAGCCGCAGGTTTCCCCTGTACACAAAGCAAGGTCCACATTGGTGTTTAAGAACTTGAGTAGTTTGCACAGAGCCCAAAAAGAAATGGCAGTCCATTTCTTCATACACCTCATTATGTGCACAGGGGCATTGTCACACTAGAACAGGTTTGGGCTCTGTAGTTCCAGTGACAGGAACCTGTAATGCTACCTCATAACAAGACATTCTATACAAAATTGTGTGCTTTCAAGTTTGGGGAAGAACCACATGAGTGTGATGACCAGATGTCTACATACATTTGACCAGATATTGTATATGAAGTGCAAAATCTTTCAGCTTTTGGAATGGATTCAGACCTTTCAATATTTATATGTTTTTACATGTAGAAACTCTGCATTTGTACTTTGTTCAGTAGTACACTCATGATTTTGAACTCTCTGAAATTACCAGTAACCACCAGATGCTTGGGGAAGAGTTGCTGCTTGTCTGTTTTAATTAAGGTGTAAATACTAATTGCAAAATTCATATTAATTAGTGTACGTACCAACTTTTTTTGCTAGAATAGGAAGCAAAGAAGTGTGCATGTAAACCCACCTGGCAGGGTTAGCAGGTCTTTAGTTTCAAAGCATCTTAATTGCATGGATTGATCATGCATATTTGGTTCGCGTTATTGGACTAGATTTATAGAGAGAGGAGATGAGTGGGCTTTTGTTCGACAGTCTTAATGATTGAGTCCTACAATAAAAACGGAAGCCATTTTCGTAATGAGAGTCTGAGGTGCCCTGAATGTCTGATCCAAGACCAGATTCCAATGGGTGAATATTAGCCTTAGTTATAACACTGGAAACCACAAAGGTGACCACAGACCAGTGCGTTTAGCCTTAACTGCCGCACCACGTCTAAAGCAAAAGCTGGTTTTCCAAGAAAGCAAAACTGTGGAACGAAGTTAACTGCAGTACTGCATCTTGCAGAGCAATCTGAACAGATGGAAGATAATAGTTCTCATGAGAAGTTGAGTGCTCAAGCAAAGCAAGGCAGCTATAATACACTAACTGAGATCCTCACATTAAATTAAACTCATCGGGGGACATACCATCTCAAAATGTTTTACTGCAGTACATCATACCAGTGGTCACTAGAGGAAGCACAACCATTTCTACCTCAGATGTTTAGCATTAAAAGTGTGTAGAAACAAGACATCTACAGGAAGCATCTGCTTCGACAATACTTGCTGCTGCATTCTCCAAAAATTGCATATTTATGACAAAGTTTCAAATGAAGACTGACCACTTTTAAACAGTTTTTACCAGATACCACTGTTTCGTATATTTTGTCTTAAATTTTGTTATTTAGTCTAAACTGGGTCCATTAACTCAGGTTCAAAGAAACTGGAGGTACTAAATGTATTACTATTCCAGTTATTCTGGCATCATTTTGGTCTTTCGTTCCTCACGAATACTATAAATATTGTCATGGGATGAAATTTTAGGACCCTTCTCAAGCTCGGCTTCTTTCCAGGCAGTGACCTCAGTGTTCCGCCTGTAATTTTGTTTCCAATGCAGAAAGGACATGAAAAAAAAAATAAATAAATAAAAATAGTGTAAAAATATTTCCACCATGTTTTTCAAGTCTAGGGGCATCCAGCATCTACAGAAGAATCGATACACTTTGAACTAGCATTGGAAGGTGTATTCCAGGTAAAGACTGGTTTTATTGCACCGGTCCGGCACAGTGAGTTAAAAATTTACGGAAGAAGATCATAGAGCTTAACTATTGCTCTGTAAAGAAGCTGCGTCAAGAAGCGAAGGTAAGCCAAAAAAAAAAATTTAAGACAAAGAACTAATAACATTTCACAGGTTTATTTGTACATTTTGCATCAACCAATTGTTATAATAGGCATCACAAAAGCTTGGTTTCCTTTCAAACGCTGCAGTTTTAAAAGTACAAATGAAATGACAAATGAAGCTGGGCTTCCATTATTTACAGTCCTGCAAAATTCAAGAGAAACTTTCACTTCTTGGTCTATCTAAACAGCGCATGATTACATTTATGTTTAGATAGATATGAAGCTATAACACTGAAACATGTGATTTAGGCTCATTATGCCATTATGGCTATTATTTAAAAAACCTGTTTCCTTCATTCTTTTACACATTTCTTTTTTTATAGCTGGGCCATTGATTCCATCCCAGCCAAGAATAAAAAGACTTTTTGTGTATATATATATATATATATATATATATATATATATATTGTATATTTTATTTTGGCCTTTTTTATAAATTCGTGTGTTCTAAATTTGCATAAAAAGACTGGATGGAAAATCTTATGCTGGTTCATTAAGATACTTTACAAAATGATATTAGATGCTCCTTGGCTGATGTTTAATTAGAAAATTACAAAAGCCTAAATTTCAGCAAATGTTGAGATTTTAGCAACACAAAAATAATGGTCCTTAAAACCATATAACAGAATACGTGCATTAGCTTGCTCTTCATATGGAAATTCACAGCGGTTTGGGAATTAACTGTCAATCATTTACGCCTCAGGATGATAGGTTCCAAGTACAGTGCCACTTTCTGTGAGTCAAACATTTCAATATCTACTGAAAGCTATAAGTGTGTTCTGGGTTCTGGATGTCTGGACACTGTCACTGGCAGCCTCGAAGGCCTGCCTCAGTGCCTCATTTATCCCTGAATGAAACGAGCCTGTGATATCAGAGAGAAGCCTCAGATGTGACACCCTTTACCCTCATTTAAACCTAACATCCAAAAGCCTGGGAGAGGGTGAAAATAGCTAGAAGATAGTGTTCATTGTGTGTGTGTGTGTGTGTGTGTGTGTGTGTGATAGTCTGTGATAACTCATACGAATTTCAATGAAGGTACCAGGCTTTTCATTTGCATTTTAATTATTCTAAAAGATCTGGTAGAAGTCTAAGGGGCAGGGATCCGATCAAGTGTCGAATGAGACAGCCACATGCTAGGGTGAAGCTATTTCCAGCTGGACCAGTAAGGAGAAAGGGAAAGAAGGAAACAAAGAAGATAAAGCTGCTGGTGACCTTTCGGTGAACTTTAAAGAAGAGAAGTGACAGTTCCACTGCCCTAAACGCACCCGCTATCACCTATTCAACATGGCCAGCTCGATATTTTTCTTCCTGAGCCGAGCTCCCTCCACATCTTTCTAGCTACTGAGAGAATGAGGACAGCGACCCCTGAGAGATGTGAGTGAATAGAGCAGAGGACTTATTCAAAGGTGATGGTTGTAGTGTGTTGCTGGCGATCCAGACTGAGACAGAGAGAGAGAGAGAGAGAGAGAAAGGGCTGAAGCTCCAGCACCTTTCCACTGCTGCGATATGGAACAGAAATAAATATCGACCCTTATAGACAGAAGGTTTTGGTGATAAAGAATCGGATGCCTTTACATTTAAGAGTCAGACACTAGAATGCAGGTCCCTGTGCGGATGTTTAAGGAGATTGCACAAGTGTAGGCCAAACCCGATTGGAAATCAATCGGTCTCAATCGCCTGCTTGTAGCGATGGATGTCGTCAGGCACGTGATGAGCCGTTTTTGGGCTCCGTAGGTGTGAGCAGACTCTCGTCTATGTGGACGTAAGCTTTTATCTAGGGGCAGAATGACAAGTCAGGGAGTCACTCACGGAATCTAATCAACTCACCAGAATAACACATTACTAAAATGTCAGGTTGGAGGTCTTGTCATTAAATTTCACTCATCCACTGATATGGCACACCAACACCACTAGCCTACATTTCGACGAATGTCATTTAAATGACGGGTTATGCATAATCATGAGTCAGACGACATGAAAGAGGCGATGGAAGACATGCAAGGTTAACGCGCATGCGCAGTTCCAGACGAGTGCCCTGTTCGCACCTTGCTGCTTATGCAGATGTCCACAGTACCACCTTGCGGCTTAGTGCGGGACTGTGTGCGCGCGCGCGCGGTGTGTGTGTGTGTGTGTGTGTGTGTGTGGAGAAAGTGATGAGGGTTAGACCAGACCCGATCGGACGCACTGCATCTTCAGATAAGAGAAAGGAGAGAGGAACGCTGCGGTTCTTCTTTTATTTTTTCCTGCAATTTAAAAAAAAAACACACGTCACACTTCTGACTCGAGCCGGAAGTCTGCATGTTTTCTGGATGTTTCCAAATAAGCAGACGGTGCGTGGAGTTTTCCTTTGAGTTACGATTAAAGATGCCATTGCCTCTCAGCTTCAGTACCACATCCTGATCATCCTCATTCCCCACTGCCTGTAACCCCACACAATAACCTACTGAGCTCTAGAAATTATAACCTCACACCATTATTTAAAAAGTGCCACAGGTAAGTCATGGTGGCAAATTAGACCTGTGGATTTTTTTTTTCTTTTTCTCTCGGGCACTTTTTTTTTTTTTAACCTCTGGTCAAAGATAGCAGTTTTGCTGAAACCCAAACCCGTGCATCACATTATCTGTAGCGCGCGCGGGTTAAATAGTTCCAAGGACTGTGGGATAGATTTAAAAGTCAAACCCACATTAGAGAGTGCAGACAGTATGCATGTCTGTCACAATCCTCAGGCTGGTTTGCAAAAAAAAAAAATGTCTGCGCAGCTCCTTTTGCTGTGCACTGGGCAGATCTCGAAGCTGGACGAGCACAAAGCAGCCAAGCAAAACAACACAGAACAATATTTAGGCTACATAAACACACGCTCACACACACACACACACACACACACACAGTCGCTGTGGTGTCTCTTACCTGTACAATATCTGCATCACAGGACTCTCCCCAAGCTGCGCACCGACTTCACGGGATATGGCCAAACATGGACATGCAACAAACGAGATGGAGAACAGAAAGCAAAGTGCCCAAAAATCCTTCGGTCCCCGGTCCAAAAAAAACAACAACCCAAAAACATCCAATCCAAACAGTCCGATGAAAAGACGAAAAGAAGCGACAGCGTGCTTGATCCGGGTGGATTTTTGCAAAGCGCTCGAGCATTCAAATGCAGAGATTCAGGTTGCCTCTACAGAGCAAGACGGAGAGATTAAAGGGAGAGACACCAAAGCTGGACCTCTCTCTCTCTCTCTCTCTCTCTCTCTCTCTCTCGCTCTCTCAGTTTCCATTGGACTGCGCCGAGTGAAATTTACAAAGCCCACAGCCAATAGATTGCCGCATTCACTCCATCACCGTTAACCAGCTGCGAAATCCTTTTAAACTTCACCCAGTGCGCGCGACTCCGACTGCACTGAAATGCTCATGTTGCGCGTGCCAATGTTTTTTCCTTATTCTTCTTTCTATCTCTCTCTGTCTCTGTCTTTGCTTTGACAGTCTAATGTAGCTATGCGTGTTGGGTCATGGATATTTTTTCTCATTCTTTGACTCTCCCATTACATGCATCACGTCCCTGATCTGCGCACTGCTGATTTCCGGAAGTTATTATAATTACCTGAGAGTGGGCTATGATTAGCGCGCGGCACGCACTTTATTCATGTGTCATAAAGGGACTGCTTGGGTCTCGCGCGCGGCGTGCCGAGGACGTGTTGTGGTGACGTCGAGAAGCGCGCGGAAAAAAAAAAGAAAAGGAAAAAAAAAAAGATCAAAAAGCATGCACCGAGGCGCGCGCACCAACCCTCAGGGCCTCGGAAATGAATTCGGGATACAGCAGTGGCCAAGGGTGACCTGTGTGAGATGAGGAGTGTGTATGAGAGAGTAAGGGAGAAAGAAAATGTATCCATCATTTACGTGTGTATCCATCATTCCCTGCTCGCGCCTTCCACTGCTTAGGGTAAAAAAAGACTATCATAAAGTGCTCTCTGTCATCCGTCATTATTAGACACTGCAATGTGCTGTGGTGTGTAAGAAAATCATCGACTCTGTATTTCACACTGCAAGACATACTTGATCGAGTCCAAATTACTGCTCTGATCTGATTTCTGAAGTGTGCCCTGTATCTGACAACATGCGCGTGCAAAAGTACAGTCATGGGAGAAGAATGACACTTTGACAAAAGAAAAGTTACTAGAAATTTATCGCATGTAGCTAGTGAACTTCAAGGTGAGAGACCACATAGAAAATAGCTTTTTTTCCACCCTTTAAAATTGGAAATAAGCAGAAAATGGTTAGCACTGTCGCCTCACAGCAAGAAGGTTCTGGGTTCGAACCTGCCAGATAAATGGGGCCTTTCTGTGTGGAGTTTGCATGCTCTTCCCGTTCTTGTGTGGGTTTTCTCCAGGTGCTCCGGTTTCCTCCCACAGCCCAAAGACATGCAGATTAAATCAACTGGCTACTCTAAATTGCCCATAGGTGTGAATGCGAGTGTGAACGGTTGTTCGTCTCTGTGTTTTGCCCTATGATAGGTTGGCGACCTCTCACCTGAAGTCAGCTGGGATTGGCTCCAGCGTCCCCAGGACCCTGACTTATATGCGGTATAGATAAAGTACCGGTGGATGGAAAGTAAACATTCAATATCTTGAACATTTCATATTCAAGATTTCTAGGTCCCTACAAGAGAATGTGTGATATTGACCATGTTAACTGTATTGTACATAACATCAGATTTTCCTTATGCCTTTTCTCCTCTATTGAAGCGTGTGTTCAGATGACACTCTGATGGATTTGATCTAAAATGGATCCTAAGTTTTTGCGCAAATTTATGGAGTCCATGCCAGCTCGAGTGCACACTGTCATTAAAGCAGAAAGGAAACATACAGAATACTAAGAAAGTCTGAACTTCATGTAAATGTTTCACGGATTCTACTTTTCACTCAAGTCGCTCCAAATGGTGTGATTTATGATGAAAACTACTGCACTAAATTAGAATGCAAAATTGAAGAATTTTCATTATGCACTTTTGGACCTCTACTCTATTTGGTTTTATTTCATCTATTTTCAAACAGGGTTTCATTTCTCACATGAACAGTTCTTTTCCATACGTCACATGTGATCACATACTATTTACACGGTGTCTCGTGTTGTATGCTGAGATGAGGCAGGACAATTGGGTAAACTCAGAATGGGCTTCACTTGACAGAAATCGCCATAGTGCATAGTGGAAGAAGGGAGAGTGTGATAGTGTGAAATTAGCATCCATAATGCTAACCTGAACAAACAAACAGACATCAAAGCAAAAAGAAACTAAACACACACACACACACACACCAAACAGGACCAAGGCACAGTCTTAATGACATAAAGCATGATAAGACTTTACATGAAACAAAAGCCCTTATTCAGATCGGATTAGTAGAAAACAAGGACATCTGATGAGTTTTTAACATGTCTCTTCTGGGCCACATTTTACACAGAGGGGCCAAGTATATGTCCAACATCCGTGCACACAATCCCTTTTGTAAATATTTCACCTATTTATACTGCAAGTGAGCGACTTCAGAGGGCACGTGGGTATTTTAGAGGCATGGGTGTTTTACATTACGTTAGATTGGACAAGTTTAACTGTTTTTAATTTTTTGAAACCACTGTCAGTTTGAAATGAATGCATCACACACACACACACACACACACACACAGACAGCAAGAGATCAACTTAAGAGGAAATGGATTGGTATTTTACATCATATTTACACAAATGTTATTTTTTTTCTTCATCCAATATCTGAGCGCGTACTCACACTAGATGATCCGAACTGCATTTGACCCCTAAAGACCGGATCGATTGACCAGTGTGATCGCTCCGTACCGGATCGGTTTGATCTCGTACACAGTGTGATCGCTAACTGCGCCCAGGCTCTGAACTCTTTATCACATCCTAACTCTGAACGCTATCACATGCAAACCGTTGGAGAATATTTGGGTTAATAAGGGGTCTGCCTCTCACTTTATTGTTGGACGCGGATTGTAGTCTGTGAGTAAAGCTGCAAATTCCTCCTGCAGTGTCAGCTGCTTCTGTAAAAATCGTCTTATGCATGAAACGCGATTTACTGAAAATAAATAAATAAATCTGTACTGCATGTGAGTGGGCCGTGTGTCAATGTGCTCAAAATAATCCACAATGATAAAACTATGGAGTGGGATCAGTGTCTTTTATATGAGAGTGCAGATACGAGGCTAAAACAATGACAAGGGCACAGAAAAACACTGCGTCTTTTCAGCTCATTGTTTAAAATTACAGCTAACCTTACTTATGTTTCATCTTGATTCCACTATACTGTAACGAACAGCAAACTTTTTCAGAAGCGAGCAGTAAAATGTGAATGGAGCGCAGGGCTGAGCCAAGTGTGTTCGGGTGCTGGGTTTTATTATCGGTAGACATTACAGCTTTGTGTATTACTTCCACCGACTGTTCGGGTATGGAACTGCATTTGTCTTTAGTCTGATCATCATTCTAAGCGACTGGTGACACTAGTGACGGGACAGGGACATTTCAGGGGGCCAATCAGATTCCAGTGGGGGCCAATGCCCCTGTGGGCCCCCCCAGATCCCCCCAGTTAAAACTCTTGGCAGCATTACAATTACCACAGGAGGAGCGAGTTTCTAGTAGGTTGTATTTTCTACGAACCCAGAGATTTGCATCATGGAGTCAGTTCCTTAAATATGTAATGTTAAAAGCTGATCAATTATAACTGTAAGTGATTATCAGTTTGAATATAATTTACACTATTTTATTAGTATTATTATTATTTATTATTATTAACAGCATTCATTTATCTACATTTATCAATAGAAGTTTAAGGAACTGGCAGTGACACAAGTAATCGCTGTTTATAGAAAAATAAAAGTTAATATTCTGCACAAGTGAATATAAAGTAATGCTTTACTGTAGCTGCCATGATAATGACTCCTTTATTCAGCATGATGGATCTCATTGTTTTTAATGATTTTATTTTCTTCGTACCCCTGTTAATGCTTTTCCAGGTAACATCATATGTAGTCAACGTTTTACCGCCCAGATCAAGTATTTGGATGAGTGCCTCTTCTAAAGCATCCATTTTTCATTTCCTGACTCGGGAAGAGTTTAATATCTGGGGGAGGGTCACTGATATACATCTACGAGACTAAATAGGGCAAATATCTTTTTTCCCAACGTAAAGTGACATCTGCAAAAAATCACGAACATTTGTATCATGAGAAATGATCAGATGACCACTGAGTTTGGTGAAAAGCAGTCAGTAATTCAGCCTGTAATTTTCTCAGAGGAGGACGGAGAAAAACACTGACATGGTCAATCCGGGTGGAAATAAAATAACAGAGGAGCACCTATAAAATAGGAAATTACCCCAGAACCCCATGTACATTTAATCCTATTCAGATGCTAAAGATGCAACATGCAAACTAATCAGGGACTAATACAAAACAGGTGAACACAATAGATAGCAGAGCAATGACATGACTGGGGTGGAGACAGGAACACAACCGAAATAAAGTCACAGGGCAAAACATTAATACAATACAAAGAAGGTATCTGTGATGAGTTTACTTCAGTTCACTTCAGTGCAGATTCAGGGAACAACATGATGAAATGCACAATGATATTACTCACCCCAAAATGTATGTGCGATGCTCTGTTTTTCCGGCATGTAATACAAGAAGCATCAGTTCATTCGTTAACATTGCTGAGCTACAAAATCAACGTGTGTGTGAGTGAGCCGAAGAAATTTAGTATCTGTTCACATTGGAGATCGACAGGTGGTCACATCTGGGAAAAATGAAATAAACAAATTCATATATTTTGTCTCAGTATCATTTCAGAAATGATCTGCAAAGGAAAATTAATTGTCCTCAGACAATATTTCATATTTGAAATGGAAAAAAAAAAACAGTTCTATCCAATGTCATTTAATATGATTCTATTTCATGGTTCAGCAATGATAGCAAAGAAAAAAAAAATACATCAAATAACATAAAAAAAAAGACAACATTTCAATTCCAGTTCTCTCGGGCAATATACTTGTGAAGCTTCATAAATTATGTTCCTTTTTGGCCTTTTAGTGTAATAGATTTTTTTTTAACAGTTGAATAATGTGTATGAATAATGCCAGATTAAAAAAGGGGTATGCTGATCATTAAGAAATTTTAGCTTCCTAGAAGTGGTTCTTCTTGGAACCCTCTCTGACTGGAAAACTCTCTTGTATTGTTTTACATAGAACCTTTGCGAGTTCCCACAAAAGCAGAAATGGAAGAACTCTACAGTCTTCAAACCAAAGGGTTTTTCAAGGGTTGGATAGTTAGGGGTTTCGATCTTTCTATTGGAAAACACTCTGTTGTATGGTTCCTTTAAGTGTTCCCATAAAACACAAACCTAAGAACACTACACTAGAACTTTCCCCAACAGGTCAAACCAAAGAAGATTATTTTTTATATAGATTTAACCTTTATAAATGATGAAATGGTGAAATGGCAGGTATGCTAATGCACAGCATTTTCCATATTGCACGCTCTAACTCTTCCTATTCACTATTTCTATGGAACTGAGCTAAAGTTTTGCTTACAGCAAACCTGCATCATCAAATTCTCTCACCTTGACCACTGTACGAGTCAAAGATCCTGGACTTCTACTTGCTCTCCTTGCCATCTCAGCTTGGCCTGCAGTTCCTGGCACTCACATCGTCTCACCTGGAGTGCGGTGGTATTATGAGTTGCTTGTTTGTTTTCACATGTCTCACAGATTAAAATATACACTACAGTATAAGAGCAAATGTTTGTGGAAACCTAAACATCACATCCACATGTTCTTTTTGAACATTACGTTCCAGATTTAGCCCTCCTTTGCTGTTATAATAACATCCACTCTTCTGGGAAGGCTTTCCACTAGATTTTGGAATGCGGCTGTGGGGATTTACTCAATAAGCCAGAAGAGCATTAGTGAGATTGGACACTGATGTTAGGCGAGGATACCTGGGGTGCAGTTTGGGCCTCTTAGTTCCAAGGGAATTTGTAAAACTTTAGCATACAAAGGCAATTGCGTGCTTCCAAGTTTGTGGCAACAGATTGGAGAAGAACCACATATCAGTGTGATGGTAAATTATCCACTGACTTTTGACCACATAGTGTATGAAACATTTTCTGAAATTTGTGAGCATTGTGGGAAACAGTGTATGTGTCTCTGTGAACATCGGGTTGTCAGATGATGGACGCACAAAATGATTCACATTTTCTGTATTCAGACTTTTCCAAATACTTTGTGAAAAACACGGCCCTGATTTCACCCTAGCAAATGACAAAGGGATTAATTTTCTAGATACAAATGACACCGAGCCACAATTTCAACATTACTATCTAGCAGTCTCAAAGAAACGTCATGACTGTTGGTAAAAAGAATTGTTGAACATTTTTCATACAGCCATGCATAGTTGGTATCCAAATACACTAGAGTGAGGTTTTGTAAGGCTGAAAGACTTTGGTTGAAGAACAGCTTTCATACCGTTGCTGCATATCCTTACTGCTGTTTCATTTCACTGTTGATTTCCACTACATACCGTATAACCCGAGAAATACCAGCTTCCCAATCTACCGAGTACAACTAAGCCTTCAGAGGTAACACAGACAAAAAAAAAAAATCAACTCATGGATAAATAATGACCCTTCTGAAATCTATTCACAACAAACAAATCAAAGACAACACAATTTCCCAAAAGAGCTTCTAATGTTTTCACCAATTCTCTTTGTTAAATGTGAAATAAAATGCATTACTAGAGTAATCTGAGACTGAAATACTGAACAGACTCTCAAAAGGCCCTGGTGGGGCAATGAAGCCTGACGGGTAAAGTGACTGGCTTCTGATGGCGGCAGTGGCACAGAAAGTTGATCACAAGCGAAAAAAGGCTTTTAACACTAAACAAAAGAACCTACTTAAATCTATTTTTGGGTTCTGGACCTTTTGGGACATCAGTGAACAAATGGAATGGTTCCATTTAAGGGTGGCAAAAGTTCAAACCACATGTTGAAGTAAACTGGACCATCTAAGTTTTGAGTCTTTGGAATTACCACTCAGATGAACATATGAAGCCACAGGTACACACACTTGATCCATCAATTTTTTTTTTCAATTTGTTGTTGAGTTGTTGATTTTACTATACAGTTGCAGAAGAGTAATGATTTATAATCTCCAGTGGAGATGGGCTCCTGTTTGAGTCTGGTTCCTCTCAAGGTTTCTTCCTCTTGTCATCTCAGGGAGTTGCCATTGCCACATTCACACTGGCTTGCTCATTAGGGATCTAAATCTGCATCTGCAAATCTCAATTCATTTGAATTGAATTTTATTTGTATAGCACTCAACAGTGAACATTGTCACAAAGCAGCTTTACAGAAATATATAAATTCCCATTATACATTTTAAACATATAAATTTATAAATGTATCTCTAGTGAGCAAGCCAGTGGCAATGGCAGCAAGCAATCACCCTGGGATGACTCGATGAAAAACTTTCTGAGGACCAGACTCAAAAGGGAACCCATCTAACTTTTGGATGACACCAGGTAATGCGATTACAAATAACTCACTTCTGTAACTGTTTGTTCTGTGGTCAAAAAGTACAATTATGTAGCTAAGAAATTCACGATAATTTTAATATGAAGTCTATTTTGACAAAGTTATCACTGATGGAGACATGGTGTAAAACTGACAATTAAAGTCGTAAAGTTATTATGGCAATTGTTGCAAAACTGCTTGCATCAGCAGCAGTCTGAAGCCATTTTCACAAAGCAGTTACAAATTCTCTTGTTAAAAATGCTATACAAATAAAGATTAATCTAAGTGAATTCAATTATAATATGCCTTTAAAAGTCTGTAGAGAATGACATGTTTACCATCATGTTAAGGTCACTTTTCAATTCCCATGAAACAGCTAACTCTCATACAACAGTCTGTCGGGTGGGGAGCTAATCCTCCTAGACATGTGAAGTCAGTCGAATGCATCTGTTGAAACTGCTGATGAAGCTGTATCACAGGAAAGCATAGCATACTAAGAGGAAAGTGCTATCTACCCTCCTCCACATACATGTACCCAAAGGCATCCACAATTGGCTAGCGTCACTCTGATTGACAGGAGAGAGATTCCTTCCATACAGACAGCATAGCCAAATTTCCTCCCTTGACTCCAACCTACGGATCGCTGTGGCATGATCAGAACATCATGAGCTCCAACTGTAATCATGCCATAGCCAAAGGGTGAACACTTTTCTGTTGCACCACTCAGCAGCCTAACCCCTAACTTTCAAAACCATACTGGGGAATCTCAGTCTCAAGGATTCCACGTCAAACCCTTAAATCCTTTATCCATCCATCCATTATCTATACCGCTTTATCCGTCTGGGTCGCGGGGAAGCTGGAGCCAATCCCAGCATCTT
>JAQMYM010000010.1:3969987-3990696 GCA_030014255.1 Parauchenoglanis ngamensis
AGGGAACAAAGTGATAACGGGAATTAACTTGTGTCAGGGATGTTCCACCAAATTAAATGTAACTATACAGTAAATTGATTAAAAAGAACGTTGTGTTGTTCTTTAATGAATAATAACTGGAATCATTGGTAAATTGCTGACGTATGAGAGGAATTAAACACTTTGGGATGTACTGATTTTGGAAAATATTCAACTTCATTGTGGTAGTAGTATCTTTGCTATGTGTCAGGCTACATCACACCACCCTGTCTATGATTACTTTGATAACTGCATGGTCCTCCATGGTTTATTCCTTACTCTGCAAAAACAACTGTGATTGTTTCATGCTTGCTACCCTTTCATACAATCAGGAGACCCTTACTGTGTTTCCTGCCCTGAAAATGTAAAGTTCAGCTATCACAACTAAGCAGTCCACGTCAATGCTAAAACATAATGGAAGCTAAATTATGTTAGGCTCAATCTATGACTTCATCTAAATGGCCAGAATTCTTGGTAAGAATAAATAACCAGTAATAGCATCTCTGGCCAAGGTTTGATTAGCTCGGTGGCCTCCATATGATGAACTGGAATATATTAATCAGCTGGAGGAATAGGAGTTGAGTAGAGACTGTGTGTGTGTGTGTGTGTGTGTGTGGAAGGAGGTGAAGCAGAGTGATGTCCACGCTCCTGAGTATAAGGAACATTTTCTTGAAATTGCTTGATGACGTCTCAGGTTTGGATCGATACATCACCTGCAGCCCATCTATAGGTTGCATTCGTTCATGTCACAGCCAGTGTAGCAACCAGACGTCTCTCATCACAAGGCCAACAAAGGTGGGGGATAAAGAGAAAGAAAGGGGGCAAAAGAGCTAAAAGAAAAAAAGCACAGGTCTTGATCAAAAGCTACCCCAGACTGCTATCAGTTTGGTATCAGCACTCCCAAATTGCTTAGCAGTAGCGGCTAAGGCAGGCTTTCTCTGGTTCTCCTTTTTGTAGTGCAACAAAGCATTCATGTATCTCATAATGGCTATTCTTACTGCAATTTCTTTTCTTTCTTTTGTACCAGACGTGGAACCACTCAGTAGTAATGCGAGTTCTTTTCTGTATGCCTCTACGAGTGCTGCATGGCGGGAATGATTGTCTGTCAATTGCAGAGCTGAGTGGAAGGTCAAGCCTTGGCTATCATCCTCATGGAAATTGGGACACACTGTCAGTGCCATTTAATTACATCTAAATGAATGTCAGGAATATAGACCCCTTGATGGGCGGTAATCATTGCTTCTGCCAGGGCTGGACGGTCAATACCGGGCCAAACAATGTCTCGGTCCATGTGCTGAGACAAACATTCTTACGGCTTCAAGCAGTTCAGTACATGTTACCGATATTTCTTCTTTCAGAATCGGTAGTGTTCAGCCAGTCTACAGTGCTATGCACTAGCATTTTTATCACAAGTGCTGCATCTGCAAACCCCCAGCACCCCTCCCTCTTTCCCCACGGACTCGTTACCCACCTGCTCGTTGGCAGAAGCTACTGGAGTATCCGGGATCCTACTTCCCCCACTTGTTTTCCCTTCCACGCAGGCTCTTCAAAATCCACCTGCATAGAAACCTATCAAGATCAAAATTTGCCCAAATCTTGCACATACTTTTCTGCTTCTCATCCGCAGTTCATGCATACATGTGTTTTTGTGTATACATTTTGTGAAACAGAACCAACTAAATTCAAAAGAAAATCCTGCAAGACTCTATTCAAGGCCAGTTGTGACTTCAAGTGATGTAGCTGAGGTTGAGGAAGTGTCAGAGCCAGAATTCACAAAGTGCTGCCATTTCTACATCTACATTTTTCTTCAGTGTTTCTAGGGTCCTCAAATTCCTCTAAAGTGATTGAGAAGGATAATAAATAAGGAGTCAAACTGCTTTATTTGGCACCATGCATTATTTTCTCATCTGAAAAAGTACTCCAATTGTTCCGGATTATACATCATTTCTTGATTGCCAGAGGCATTAGTGTGCGCAAATACACGCCTTGTTCTCCAATCCCCCTGTATGATAATTAATATTGGTCACACACTGTAAATAGAAACATTCTTCACTTTGAGCTTACGGTAACAAAGATGTTTTTTCCTGCCCATTAGTATGTTTTGTTTACGCGTCATTATTTTTTCTGACACTGTCATAACTTTGTCATCAGCTGTCTTTGGCACAATGGCATTAAATCGGCTGCTGGTTAACAATATGTCATTTTCAACCTGGAAATTGTAAATTTTACAGTCTAGAACTAATTTAAGCTAGCTTAACCCCCAGGCTAATATCATGTTTTTCTTAGTGAAGTCTTGCATCAAAGTAAATCAAGGAATCTTTTTTTTTTTTTTTTAACTTTTGAGACGCCAAAAGAGGTGATGTACTTCAGTTGGAAAAGTGCTCCTTATACACAGTGCTATGTCACTCAGACTGCTTCCATGTCTTATTTAAAGTGAAGGCGTCTCCTAAACTCATAATTGCCACAGGTCTGTGAAATTACCATCAATGTTACAGTCCACTTTTGCTAAATACATAGTTTTTACTGTAATGTCTTGCCTCTAATGTCAATTTTACACTTCCAGATGCCAAGTTTGCGCCAAAAGTTTTGTATATGTGGTGAAGTGCGAAACCAGCTTTCAAGCACAGAGAAGTCCAAAGACGTTGTTCTTTTGAAGACAGTGGTGTGGGTCTCTCTTCCACCAAACCATGGTGCAACTTGTTCATGTGTCATGTTACTTCCTGTTTCAGGTTTGGTGAAGGTGAAGGAAAGGGTTGTTATGGTGAGCAGAGGAGATGGACTGCCTTAATGATATATAAAACCAGACTTTTTCAGGACTGGAGTGCTGTAATTAGCTCATCGTTGAGTTGCCTTTTGAAAACTGTAAAACTGGCTAGTGCTGAACAAGGCTAATAGCACAGATACGTTGTAATTGCATTTGCTTCTCTCATTGTCCTTGTGAAGACACACTAATGAATAGATTGGAGGGTGGATATGTTAGAGCACTGGCATTATCACAGCTAAGACCATCTCCAAGTCTACAGCTGTAGACCAGTGCAGAAACACAGCCCGAGGTCCAATTAGTTGCAAGCCATTACTAGTGCACTCCATAAAATTGATTCCACATTGTGTTCTTCATTATAAGGCAAAAGGGGTGGGGATGGGAGGTGTGTAGCTGTGAGCGTGGATGGACTTAGGTGACCCAAAGATGAGATTACTAATATGGGGAAGTATGAGAAACCATGCGCAACCACAGACATCGAGTTAATTTAAATGGTTGGAGCAAACCTGTTGCTTTGGGTCATTTCATTGGCCCTAACTTAATTGTGCAGCAATATCTGACTAATTTGTTTGCAAATTCTACAGCATTGTGATAATTGGTCTGCAGAATTAAGTCACCAAGCAAACCTGCTGATACTGATTATGCAAATTCGCCATACTTTTACATTTTACTTACAATTAAAATGACAATACTATTTGAATATGCGGCATGACCTGTTTGATATCTCCATCTTCAGTTTCATCCTTATGTAAAATATCCTCCTGCAGTCAGTCAGTAAACATCTCTGCAATAAAGAACGCTATACTTTGCAGTCCCCTTTAGCCAAGCTGAGCGTGAGGCAACAAAGTTTAATTGCATTTTGATTGCAGTTGATCATGTTCCGCCTTGTCATTTTCAAATTACTGTCTGCAGCTGAAATTAAGCTTTGAGCCAACAGCGCTCTTGAACATTAACCAACATAACCAATTACACAAACGCTAACAGCAGCCATTCTCTTGTATTAGCATAAGGCATGCTAATGTAATATTAACACACATAACATTGAATTAGAGATCTAATCCAAGTTATTAGGTAATATTATTCCTTCTAATACAGTTTTGGTTTTAATAATATTTTTGACTTTTTTTTTTCTTCTTTCAATTTTTCATCCCTGGAAGATCTAGATTAGCATCAAGTCTGAAGAGCAGCTCCAAAACAGAAGCAGGATTCATGACGATATCTAGCGCTACACAAATAAAAACGCAAGTGAATTGATTTGATTTAAGAAACTTGGTGAAAACAATCATATCTGACAGAAACAAGTCAGGGAGTGAGGCAATTGCATCAATATTAAACAGATTGTAATAGCATTTGACTTGAAATAAATAGAAAAAGTAATTGGAATGAGAGCAAATATAATCATGTGCAATGTAATTAATTGTACATAATTAAATATACAATTTAACACAGTGCACACATTGATTAAATTAAATATAGTAATTGTATTGTTGTAGCGTGTGGGAGAATAAAGCAGGATGCAAGTCCATTGCAAAGGTCAAATCACAGCAATCAATTATCAACAATGATAACACAAGTAGAAGTCAAGACAAGAAACTAAGATTTTGGGAAAACAAGGCTCAAGTGACAGGATTTAGACGGAAATAGACACAACAGGGTATATAATAGACAAAATAACACTCAACAGGTGAACACAATAGGTAAGATATCAGTAACATGAAAGGATGAGGGCCAAAACCAAAGCAAAAGCACATGACAAAACATAAATAAAAGCATGTGGTGAACTTCTATACGAGCTCCACAACATGCAGGGAGAAACCCATGACAATTCTAACATAACATATCACAATGCTGTTGAATTCTCAGCAAAAATTATAAATAAGTTTTTATAACAGCAGCTCTGACTATTTATTTCTGGCTGTAGCATACGTTACAGGTTTATATTAATGCTCTCATTATAATACATTATCGTTTCTATAGTAACGCATCATACGCAGGGACTTGTTTACAAAAGCTCCACCCTAATCTGAGCCTAATAATAAATGTACTGAGAAAACTGATGGGAAAATATTCTGTATAGAGGACTTACATGGGAAGGTGCATTTTTTTTTTTTTTTTTTTAGCTTTAAATGAGATAAAAAGGAGAGGGAACAACTGTTTATAACTTATAATGTCCATGATAACTTGTCTCATAGACATTCCGTAACATTAAATGTAACTATAAACAGGCAAAAGTGTCAGTCATTAATAAATGAAATGTTATAATATTTTGCAAACCGCCGCGGTGTAAAGTGTGTGGTGTTACAGGAGAATAATAAACTGTGGGACGGTATTGGTAATCATCGTGTTTTCTTCCTTACTGTAAAATCATAGGCAATGGTAATTCTGAAGTCGGGGCTCTAGAATCCTGATCCTTTTGCTCATGCATGAGCTAGCATGCGTCCTCATTTCTGATTTGGAAGCTATTCCTGAATACCGCATGCTGTAACCGAGACCATGGTGCCACATGTGCAGCAGGGCTGGAAGTGTAAGTGACATTCTCAAGTCTGGTCTGAAGTGGAAGACACTGGCAAATACGTGTCAAGATTCTTCCTCTGGCCTGGGGGTAATAGAGACATCTGTGCTGCCTTCAGAGCCATAATTAGGAGTGTAGTGATAGAAGAAGACAGGGTTTAATAGCCGTCTCTAACCTGGTGACACTTTGAGCAGCGTGCTAATGAATAATTCACTTTGCTTGCATATTGCAAGGATAAGGGAGTATTCTAACTTACGGCACATGCTGGTGCTCTAGAAGGTTTGCCTAAAAGAAGTTTCATCCGTGTGATGCAGCTCCTCAACAAGTTGTCATGTAAAATCCGGCGTCAGTGCAGAACTAAAATCCTGAGTGAGATCTAGCATACTAATTTTAAATGATTGTTAGGTTAAATGGCATGGTGTGAGCAGGACCACTCTACCGAGGTCGCTCATTGCCTTAAGGACCACTTATTAGGTTGAATAACGGTACTTGTGAAATGATTATTAATTTTTAAAAGAACGCCTTGCTCCCAACACGCGTACCACGTGAAGACTCTTGGCTCCTTCTCCTGCCCTCCAGCAGTGCGTCTTAATAATCCAACAGGGTCTGTTTCTTCCACTGTATGTGAGAGCAATTCTCAGACAAAGTCCTTAATAAACACCTTTGGGCTTTGCCTTATCATGCCCTCCTAACAAAAAAACAACAAAATTCCAGCTGTGGCATATTGGTGACCACATCTCTGCCAATTAAAAAGTAGGCGTTCTCATTTCAAGATACAAACAAACACAGAAGAGCAATGGCTGAGATGAGTAACTGTTGACATCCACTCTCCAAGCAAGAAAACAGGACCATGTGCTGTCTATTTAGAGACACCGAACGGTGAAAAGCATGCTTGTGTGCGTTTGGAGCATATGTCCATGGATATATGGGAATCTACTATATAGCCGGCAATATGTAAGGAAAAAAACAGGGTGATCGTATGAATATTACAACAAATTACTTACAAAGACTCAGACTTATGGAACAGACTTCCAATTAGTGTTCAGGACTAAGACACAGTCCCGGTGCTTAAAACGAGGCTGAAAACATATTTCTTTAGTCAAGTCTTTTGTTAATAGCATTTTATTAGGTAAAGGAGCAGATCTCGGAGTGTTCTCAGGCTTGCTGCTTAATGTCCCTGGGTGCCCTCATGTCTGTGTTACCTTCTGGCCTGCCTGATCCATCCTGATGTCCTACTTCTGGTTGTTCTCATCACTTGAAAACCACTCTCTCCTGTTGAGGATGGCAACAACTTAAACATACATTTAGAAACTGTGAAGATACTTGGACTGCTGTTGACACAAGCAGTTCTGCTACAGTGCCTTAGGACTTAAATTAGTAAGAACAGTTTTGCACTCAAGTATCCATCAGGGAACAGTTGAAAATTTCAACAAAATAGACTTTATGCTAAAATGATAAAGCAAGTTATTTGTAATCACACTATCCGGTGTCATCCAAACGAGGATGGGTTGCTTTTGAAATCTGGTTCTTTCAGGGTTTCTTCTTCATGTCATTTTAGGGTGTTTTTCCTTGCCACTGTTGCCCCAGGCTTGATCATTAGGGATATATACAACTCTGGAAAAATTTAAGATAGACCACTTCATTTTTTTCTTAAATCAGCATCTCTATGCATGGCAATCATTGGGGACAACAACGTTACAGACTGGTAGAACACAAAAATGACTCTCCACTGATCATCAACTCTTTCGAATGTCACTCAACAACTGTAGGACGGCATCAAGTGACCTACAAAAAGAATGGCAAATGGCAGCTGGGAAGACTTTTGTTTGTGAAGGATGCATGAATAACGCCATGTACGTGGTTATCGTGGAAGAAAACATGCTTCCTTCTGCTCTGATAATGTTCCCTAACTCTGAGGACTGGGTTTCCCAGCAGGACAATGCTCCGTACTACACAGCCAGGTCAGTCAAATTCTGGATGGAGGACCACAAGACTCTGTCATGGCCAGGTCAATCTCCAGACCTGAACCCCATGAAAACCCCTGGAATGTGATCAAGAGGAAGATGGAAGGTCACAAGCCATCAAGCAAAGCTGAGCTGATTGAATTTTTGCACCAGGAGCTGCATAAAGTCACCCAAGAGCAACGTGCAAGACTGGAGGTGAGCATGCCAAGACACATGAAAGCTGTGATTAAATGTCAGGGTTATTCCACCAAATATTGATTTCTGAGCTCTTCCAAAGTTCAAACATTAGTATTGTCTCGTTTAAAATTGAATATGATCTTGATTTCTATGCATTAGTCAAGGTCTGGAAATACTGCATGTTTTTGTTATTTTGACGAATTGTCATTTTCCGCCATTAAATTCTCTGGCAATATGAATTATGTGGAATTTGGAGGAAATGTCTGTAGTTTATGGAATAAAAGAAAAATGTTCACGTTCCCCAAACACATAAATAGTAAAGCCAGTGAAACGGATGATTTTGCAGTGGTCTATTAAATTTTTAAGCTGCTTTGTGACGATGTCCATTGTTAAAAGTGCTGTACAAATAAATTGAGCTGACTTGAATTGAACGTGGGATATGTGAAGAAAGGCTTCACATGAAGAAAACAAATGTTGCTTGTCATCTTTCCTTTAACATGATCTCTTCACCTCTGACTATTGTGACACGCTGATTATTAAAGAAACATCTTACAGAAGACTTCACAATTATGTACATAACATAATTTAAAAACTCTGTTTATTAGTGGAGACGCATCCACTCTACAAACGCTGTGCATGTTATTATAGAAACATTAGTATACATTAGAACAAGCACATAAGCACTAATTATAATACTTGAACAAGTGCATGAATATAAACCTGTGATTTGGATTACAGCTGGAAGTCCTGTCAGGACTGCTGTTCATTGAAAATGAATCAGAAAAATAAGAATCAGTCTTTCAGCAGCCCTGTAGTATAATTATGAAATAAAGATCCAAGGAAGCAAACAGCTAGATTGAAAAATTGTTATATTGAAGTAGGTCGTCATTCTTCTACTTCCTGCTGACTGACATCACGACCTTCGGTGGGCTATGTTCAGGCCATTCCTTGTTCATCCACAGGTCATGCAAAGCTGAACAGATGCTGAACGGAGATGCTGCAGGTCAGATGCAGAGATGCTGAGAGAGACGGACACTTGGCAGAGGAGAAGAGAAATCATTCAGTGGCTAAACACTTTCAGACTTCTGCCTCCTGCACAAGTCCATGCTGCTCTTTTGTATAATGCTCTGACAGTGAGTGGGCAAGGATAAAGCTGATTACATGATGGCTAACAGGTCACTGGTGTTTATGCATGCATGTATGGTTCTTTTAAAGGTACAAACTTGTAAAAATGCCAGCCTTTGCTATTCGTTTTTCCGTTGCCCAACAATGGCCATGGCTCAGCAGTGTCAAATTGTGTCAAACAATTCCAGAAGATGCAGAATAAATGCAATACATGCTGTGCCACACAAAGCAGCAAGTACCTCGCATTGACCACAAATCCATATTTAACTGACAGAGATATATAAACACACTCATAAGACCTTCAACTACTGAGCCAGCAGGTTAAACTGAACTGAACGCTGCTGATAATTGCCGAGAGAGAAGGATCAAAATAAAGTTCTTCTCTCTGAAATACGTTCATAGTGCAGATAGATCATATCTATGCAAGTGAAAACATCTTGAATATATATAAACACATTAAATGAATATAATATAACATTATGTAATATTTCTAATTATGGGATTATGATAACCCACATATTTCTGGAAAGATTGACTAATTACAAGTGTTAGATAGTTGCTTATTTCTAGAAAGAAAAAAAAAAAACCTGCCAATAGAAACAGACAATTTCAAGAATTTCAAATATCTACAAGCAAACAGAACGGTTGTCATAGGAACATAATCACGGACAATGCAGTCTAATGCTAATGCAGCTCGATATGATGCTGGTGATTTGTTTTTTAATTTTTTTCAATAACAGCAGGTATTGAAATGTTTTACTCTTCTAATACCACAGCAGGTTTCCAACTCTTGCAGTTAATTAAAGAACAGCAGGTCATACATTTATCCATTTATAGTTACATGTAATGTCGTGGAACGTCTACAAAACAAGTTCCTGTTATCACTTACATTAGCGCAACTATTAACAGTTAAAAGTTATAAACTGTTGAAACAAAAATAACAATATTAAAAATGCCAGCTTGTCACATTTCCAAGAAACCGTGAAGTTTTCCATCTTGAAGATTTTCCCTTGATGGAAAACTTGTAGTTACCTGTGACTGTGCTGACACTGGAGACTCCTTCCAAAAGTTTCTTCCAACAGAAAAACTCACTGTTGATGTGGAATGTCTACCGTACAAGTCCCTGCGCAAGTTGTTCTTATGCCAACAGTAACGTATTTGAAAAGGAACATTAATACAGAAGGCTTCACAATCTTATATTTGCTTCAGAATGATCTCAAATTCAGAAGAAATGGAATTTCATTATATTCCAAGTATTTTTATTCGTGGACTTGTTCTAAGTGCTTTCCTCCTCTTGAGCTATCAGCACAAAAAAAAGAAAGAAAGAAAAAGAAGGGGGGGGAAAAAAAGAAACGCTCTTAGCACTTTTGTGTAATCTGTGGAGAGGATAGCCTCAGCATGATTCAGACAAACAGAAGGTGTTCTACAGACACAGAGAAGTACTTAATACTCTTGTGTTCAGTCAGAGTGATGCTCTGGTGTCAGTGTTTTGCATTGCAAATCTGCCCGAGAACTCAACTCTGTGCACTTTTTAAATTTCTTCTTGTTATTTGTATCTGGTAGCACCTCATTAGTATGGATGCTGAGAAATGTCTCTGAATAGGAAGTAGAAAAGAAGAAAAAGCATTTATCTTAAAATTCTAGTGTTTTCATTTGAGTTCATTTGGCATTTCCAGGTCTCAAAATGAAGATTTTCTTTTGCTGCATTCTGTAGGATCCCAGTCCTGGTGACTTCCTTCAAAATGTCCTGTGAACTTTACTGATAAGCTTTGTGTATTTGGAGCACATATTGCTTTTGAGGATCCTGTAGACGTCATACAAACCCAAAAGTATTGTTTCAATCATAACCACCAATTTCTAGATCTTTCAGCAATGAGGTTTCAAAATGTTTTTGCAAATTTCCTGGACCTCCTCCATACATGTTCCATAAATTCTTCATATAGAGAATTCATAGAGCTTTTTAATTCCTGACGTTGCTTCCCTTTGTTATGCGCTGCTCTACAGGGTTGAGGGCTGAGAATGCTTTCTTCCTCACATGGACATGTACCCTTACTTCTTTCCTGTTGTGTACTTTCGCTAATCCTGGTCTCCTTGGTGAAGCAAAGCTGGTGACTTTTTTGGTGGGTTTTGGTGACCCTTTTAGCTTGCAGGATCCTGTACTCATCTATGGAACAATCACAGTCGCAGTGCTCGAAGAGTTTTCAGCCAAATGTTCCAGGCCGTGTATCTTGTCCAAGGTCCCGAATCAGGGAAAATAATACACGACAGAGGTTATTTATTAGATTTCATTTGAAACCAGAGATAGAAGCCTAGAATGGACAGAAGAATGCAGGTTTCTAAGAGGAAGGACACCTTCTATTTGTAGAAAGTCCAGGTGCCATTGATTTAAACAGACAGTTGTGAAAGAGAGTGTGTGTACCTATGTGGGGGTCTGTTTATGTGTGTATTACAGGGACAGGTAGGAGGTAATGACTGTTCACTATCACACAGTTATTCTCTAAAGGACCGTGTAAGTGGGTGAGTCGACATAAAGTGTATAACAGAACAACTATAAAACCTGAATTTGTGCAAACTAAGCAGTGTAGGAGTAGTAAATAAATGTAATGAAATGTCGATCAATTTACATGTTTGGTTCTTGGGGTTAGTTTATTATTTTTTAGATCATTCTACTTAGGAGTAAATGGATTTTTTTTTTTAATAAGCTGTCTATTATCTCCTAGTCTTTATCAACTTTAATATTACTTTTGTTAAATATGTATATGTATGTACATATATACATTTATAATTTTTTATTTTTTTCTTAATAACCAACAATGATTATTTAAACATTTATAAAGGTTGGAGTAAAACAGAATATTGTGTTATTTACAGAATAAAGGGAATATTTTAAAAAGTTTATTAACATTAATTTAAATTTAAAATTTAATAAAGTTAATTAAAATTTAACTAATAGGCCTTTTCTTAATAATCATTTGTGAACATTTCTGAAGGCTGTAGTCTTAACATAAAACAATTACCTTCATTTGCTTCTCATTTCTGTACCTTTTGGCAATCTGTAAAAAGATAGCTCTGATTTCTTGTTGAATGTTTGTAAAGCCAATTGCACAAAAGCTCTTTCCCATTTCTCATAAACTTCAAGAAAATGTGAAGAAATGACTATAGCTGCTGGAAAGTGATAATGATGTGGATCTTTGAAGTGGGTAAAATGTATGATCCATCATTCTTGAGAAAATACAAATTTATTGTTAACATTTGCAAATGAAATATCTAAAGCAAAGTATCTGTACCAATGATGTGTTCATTATTTTTCTAATATAAGACAGCCTAAGTGTTTTATATCTTACTTAAATCATCAAACATGGTGGCTTCATGACTTTTTAACATACATTTTTTTCTTTTGTAAAAGCATGCAGTGACAGAAAAACTGAAGGAAAGACAACACACTTCTCCTAGTTAGGTCCCTACACTGCCTTATATTATTAGCTACCTGTCATGCCAACTGGAAAGCTAGCTGTTATGCATGCTTTTTTATTTTATTATTTTTTTAGTCTGCTAGCTCTTGGATAGAGAATATAAAATAAAGATCATACTGAATTTTTTGCTAATAGTGGCAATATAAAGTAATTAAAAAAAACCTGGCATGAAAAACCAAGCATACAACTAGTTTTAGGTCACTGCCCCATGTGAAGACTAGCTAGCAACCTAGTGAAAATCTTAATTACAGAAATAAGACCATTACAACCATCCATCCAGCCAGCCAACCATCCATACTTGTGTATTGCTACTAAATACATTGTACTACATCCATGATCAGTTCTGTAGAGGTTCTTGAAAAAAAATCTGCCGAGTCACCTTAACTCACTAGTATCCAGTTTTTTTATTAACTGATATGCCCCGACATGCACCATGTAAACATACTCAGTATTGGTGCAGTATTGATAGTACAGGCGAAATGAAAAAAGTGTTTTTCACCAAAGAAACCCATTCTATGTATTACATTTGTGCCATTGTCCAAGCTGCACAATGATTACAGGTCAAATCATACTCTAGCTACTGTATCCCATTTTTCTCAGACAGCTACTGCGGTTCCTTTCATAGGAGACACTAGTCTTATACCAGTGAAAAATAGTACCCTACACATCATCATCATCATCATCATCTTCTTCTCTGACCTCTCCACAGAGCCTCTCGCTTTCAGACATTCACAGAGAGCTGCTTCACACAATAAGCCCCTGTTGCATTGTGGCAAATGGAGGCTTTAAAAATGAATCAGCTTCTCAATAAGTTATAAGCGAGGTGCCAAGACAAGGAAAAAGATGAAACGGGTGACGGGGCTAGGGACGGAATGAGTAAAGTGGCATGGAAATCTAATGAATGTAAAGAGAAGCGAGGTGTTACCACGGATGATAGATTTAGAAAGAGGACTGAGGGAATACGAGGTGTAGCTGCTGCTAGAGTATCTGGTAATTTTTCAACACTAAGTGAGCCCAAGGACTGTTTTCTTTTAATGGAACAGTCCATTTGACCATCATTGAAACAACCAACTACAGAGGCCCATTGGGGAAGGAATTGCGCTGCCCCTTGCTCACTTTTGAAATGTTTTTAGTGAAGGAGTAGGAGTTAATCACAGGGTTGCCAGGGTCTTGTTTTGGTTTTTTTTGACCCCAATTGGAGTTCTCCTAAACAAAATTACTCCATGGCTGCCAAGATCTTGATAATCAGAACCTTTTGCAGAAGCACTTCAGTTGTAAGATATATTGCAAAGATCAGGAGAGGGAAAGAGGGTTATGGAGTGGATAATGTCCATAGGTCAGAAATGTGTGCGCACCACAGAGACCTTGTTTCCAAGTATGTAAGTCAAGTGTGGTAGCTTGTTGACTGCTTTTTGTTTGAGGCTATGTCATTATATATGCTGTTTTGTCTCACCATTATCTGCGCTCACGAGCCGCTGCTGTGGGTAAGATACTTAAACTAATGATCAGCTAAGTGTGCAGTATTCTGTATGTCAGGCAGTGTGAGTGGTGCATCTGTAGTGAACGAACTGGGGATTTTAGTGATTTTAGGAGCATTTATGGAACTCACCATGATACCTTGGCAAAACCAATGACAGCCAGAAATCCACAAAGCACATGCAATGACAGAACAGAAATGCTGTGTTTAAACAGAATGTCTAAAAGAGACAGTAAAGCGCTGATGTCATTTTGACAAGGACAGAGGCGTGACAGTTCTGGGGTGATCTGTGGCAAAAGAGGCATCCATCAACTGACGGTTGTATCTCATTAGCTGATTTCTGTTTAAAATATAACTTTTGTGATGTGAGCATAGTATGAGATCATGTGTTAACGTAGCAGAATCAGACAGTGGAAGGAGTCATATGGACCCTCAGATGCCTTGTCTCTCATGTGCTTACACACATTTACACAAATTTTTCTAAAGTGCAACGTGTCTCTAACAAGTCCAGCTCTTAAGCGCTTAGTTGCTTTCAAATCATTCATAACCTCCTCCCTCGTGTGCTTTTTCCGATTTTACCTTACATTATCCCTTCTGCAGTTCTTTGTTATTGATTATTCTCCTTGTACTCATTAAAGGTGCAGTTTGTAATGTTTAAGTGATCCTATACCAACTGTGTAATTTCTTAATATAGCTTAGAAATCATAGAAAAACTAATTCGCAGCATAGTCGTGCAATTCATATTGCAAATTTCTGTTTGTATCTTTCTGGCCCTGAAATTAGCTCCCAGCTGTAATTAAGCTGAACTTCTCAACACGTTTTTCCTTAAAAAGCAATTCATGAAGCAAACACAGTTTGTGGAATCGACTGGGTGGTTGGTGTTAAATCACTGATTTCTTGCAGTGGATATATCCCAGGAACTTTGCAGGAAAGTTCAGGAAATAGTGACATGGTTTATTTACAATACTGCAACAGCCAACAGAGGACAGAGTGTTCAGCTAAAGTCTAGTCTATCTCTGCTGACAGCAAGTGAAGTATTGGACCCAAAACCATTTTGGTGTGAAACAGACAGGCTAGGAGATTCAATGTACGATTTGTTTCAGACACTAAAGAATGTCTCCACCAAGGTGCACTATACATTGTTGTTGTTTGCTGTTGTTGTTTTGATTTTTTAAATCAATTCATTAGAAAATATAGGTACTAACAAACATAATAACTGCTCCAGTAGAAAAGAAAATCTTCCTGCACCACTCTTGTTGGAACCAATTATGAACGTGAGTCTCCAGTGATGTAGCTGAGGTTGAGGAACTGTCAGAAATCATACACCATGCTTACAGTGTTGACATTTCTTACCCCTGAGTTTTCTTTCACTGTTTCTTATTGTTTTCAGGGACATGGTGGTAGGGTTAATATTTAAATCAAAGAAAATAAAAGAAAGGGGAAAAAAGCAAAACTGAAAAAAGCTTAGTCCTGGAAAAACCTTTATTTGCAACACAAACTGGCAGATATATGTTACAGGCACCTATAACAGCAGTAATGCTGTCAAATGCAATTCACCTTGCAGGCAGCAGGGGGCTCTAATAATGACAAATGTCTGCTTTAAGTACTGTTTTTTATCCCCTATCAGTGTTGATCATTTACATAGAGCTTATATTTGTATGATATTTGATTCAGAACAAGTTACAAAAAAAAAAGACATTTCATTTCCTATTAAGAAGTATTGACAATCTGATCATTTTTTTTTAACCATATTTCAGTAATAGAAATTACTTTTTTGTTGTGTGTGTATATACAGATCCTAGATCTATTACTGAACACACACCCTCAGCCAGACACACAGTAGTCTTAGGTACCTGAAACACATGGGTGGAAATGGCAGTAGGATATATGTCTAGGTTTAGGGTTCCTTTATTTAGGCTTTTCAAGTAATCATAGTTAGAAAAAAAAAAGAAAAACAGGTTGGTCAAACACACAGCCAGGCACAGGGTACATTGCAAAATGGAAAAACAAATAGCTGTAACATATATTGTCTCAGTAATGGCTTACTTTGCAAGTTTCAAAGATGTCATATTTACACTGAGTGGGAGGATAGGACAAAAGGCACAGGTAAATCAAACTAGACATTCTGGTGAGAAAAAAAAAGATCAGAATAAATGCACACCGAGATGAAAAACATTTATATGACAATATGTTAAAGTTTAGAGCCTAGTGTTCAAGTCATTTTTAAAGCCACTGGATGCCAGATTCTGGTATTTCACCCTCTTTAGTAGAAAAGTGGTTTTGCTAGCAATTTGTGGAAGAACATTTTGTAATATGGATTGCGCTGACTGAACTGATAGACGTGAGAGACAAGTAAAGCACATTCAAGGAGAATTGAGAAAACAGCGTTCTAGCAATGACACCATTAGTGCACAATCTGAGACATGGCAGAAAGCAAAGAATGTGTGACTGTTATTGCCGTCTCTTCAGCATTACAAAACCACTTTGAGAACAAAAACATTATCTTGCACATCAATGTGACTGTCACAGTTACTAAGTGCCAGATGGGAGAAGTTTACTTTTTGCTGGGATGTGAATGTTATCTGGTTAACTCGCTACAGATCTCTGACCGTATCTTAAAACTGAGAAATGTGAACTTAATTATTTTATTTTCTTAAATAATGCTGTAGCTTTTAGGGAACTCAAAATGCTAGTGTGCATAGAAGAAATGTTCATAGTCATCGTTTTTAAGAGCTCATATAGGTAGGCTTGGTGACCAATGACTGCAATATGGCTTCTAAATGTCATGTATTAAAATAAAGCATAAAAGTTAGAGGTGACATGCTGTTTAATGACAACATGTTTAGTTTTACCTCACTAACAGCTAATTAGATTATTAGCTAGGGCACTACAAGCTAGCTAATCGAAAGCACAAAAATATATTGTTGACTCTTTGATAACATTTACATTTAGGCCATTTGGCAGACGCCCTTATCCAGAGCGACTTACTTATATCTCATTTATACAACTGAGCAGTTGAGGGTTAAGGGCCTTGCTCAAGGGCCCATCAGTGATAGCTTGGCAGTGCTGGGACTTGAACTCACAACCTTCCAATCACTAGTCCAATGTCTTAACCACTGAGTTACCACTGCCCCTACATGTGTAATGTAACCCATTACAATGGTGCTCAATAACTATTCAGAGACTAAGCAAGAATGAATGACTAGTATTGTATTAACACCTGTCACTAATATAAACTACTAAAGAATGAATTAAATACTAATTACTCAGTAAATAATAATATAATAATAGTTTGGTGGTTCATTATGAGCTAATCAATAGCAGTCTTATACAGTATCGGTCAAAAATTTGGACACCGTTTCTAATTCAACGTTTGTTCTTTATTTTTATTACTTAAAAGCATGTCTTGTAGTAATGATGTCTTTTTAGCAATGATCTCTTAAAGTAATGATGGACTGTCATTTCTCTTTACTCAGTTGAGCGGTTATTGACATAACATGGATTATTACAGTTGTTGTTTACTGTACACCAACACCACCTCGACACAACACAACTGATGATCTCAAACACATTAAGAAGGCAAGAAATTCCACTAACGAATGAACTTTGGACAAGGCAGAGCTGTTAGCTGAAAAGCGTTCCAGGTGACGGCCTCATAGAGCTGCTTAAGCTGTCATCAAGGTAAACACTGGCTGTGAAGAATCTCAAATATGAAACTTTTTATTATTATTTTTTTTTTTTTACCACATAATTCCATATATCATGCATATGTTATTTCACAGTTTCGATGTCTTCAGTATTGTTCTACAATGTAGAAAACAGTCAAAATATAGAAAAACCTATGAATGAGTAGGTGTGTCTGAACTTTTGACTGGCACCGTGTGTCTATATTAACAAATCTAATTTACTAACGGTAACTAGCTAGCTCATTTACCAAATTAAAGGTAACTTAATTCAGCATACGTCTTTATGATTGTTGGCAAAATGTAACGTTTGATACTTAATTTTTATACGAGAAACCTCATCCTGTATAATAATGAGTAACTCCTGCGAAACACAATATTTATTAAATTAATTTGGGGGGAAGAATAATCTCATGCACTGAAGGTCAAAATCAAAATTTAAGGAGAAAAAAGTCGAGTTTACTATTGGAAATGTAGTTATCCACTACAAAGTATTCAATTTTGAATACTTCCAAACCAGTACTTAACTAGCGTAATGAGTACATTTCCATCTGTGAATAATCTGTGTACGCATCTTGTCAGATAATGAATAGTTCTCCAGGAGATGCACAAGTCTCAGAAATTATTGCTTTATTCATAATGAATGATCAAACCATTACTAAACTATTACATTATATAAGTTAATGGTAGTAACGTAGGTGTTCATATAGTTACCATATTACTCACTGGTTCCTGCTTATCCCTGCATAGCTATCTATGAGTTAACAGCATTGTAATTCTTTCCTAACTTTTCTTTGTGATATAAAATACCTACTGTATTTTTACTGTTGAAAATAGGGTTACTTATTTGAAAGTATAGTAATAAGAGCTCTTCTGTCAAGCGTACGTTTAGGATGCGCTATAGGTCCAACTGCTTTTTTACTCAAGGCGTTCATTAAGTAATATTAAAGCAGACTCTAACATAACAGTATTTCTAATTAGACATCATTTTCCCATATGCTACAGTACTCCTGAGCATCTCTTTTGTTTTCACTTTCTAAGCATGTTCTCACAACTTAATGGCTCGCAAATTCATCCCTAAGGCAGCATAGGAAAGGTATGTAGCAACACCTAGATTTGTCTTTCTTTTTTGCCAGCATTAGCTACACTGTGTTATTTTCTGCACAGCTCCCAGTGGCATGATTTCTTCCCTTTTTTTTTTTTTTTTACCTTCTTTTTTGCTTTTGCTCCCGTTGCTTTGCTGTTGTTTTCCGCCTGCGTGGAATCAGTCGATTAATATTTTTGCCAAGACAAGGGAAAGGAAGTTCCAATAGAATATCAGGCCCAAGAGGAAACCTGGAAAGTTTGTGTAATAATAATGCAATGCTTCAGAGGGACATTTGCATAAAAAGCCACTGACTAACCAGGCATACGGCCTTCTGGTGACCCTGTGATTGTTTTCTTTCTTAATTATGAGGGTTCACGTTATTAGATCACTTAATGCTCAGAGTAATGCTATGAAAACAATTGAATAATGAAAAGATAAGTGAGGCAGAAGAGCATCCCGAGTTCACACGTATCGTCTTCTGCTTTGATTAACTCGGGACTTGAGGACGGTTGAAAAACCAAACAGAGAGAAGTAGGGGCTTTTTTCATCTGTTTGTTTTCTTTTTTTTTCCTTATTCCTAGGTTAATTCAGCACTTCTTTTATTTATCGTTATTTTTTATCAGTTTGTCAGTTAATCTGCTTTCTTTCTTTCTTTCCATTCATTTTTTTCCTTCTTTCATCCCCTCTTCTATACAGCCCTCTGTCCTTTCTTTCTTATCCTTTTGTCTATCCTTCATTTTTCTTTCTTTCACCCACCACTTTTCTAAGAATTTTCCCTTAACATTCCTTCATTGTGTTTTCTTTCCTAAATTTTTTTTTTCTGTTGCTCATTTTCCTCTCTGTCCATCCATTATTTGATTTATTTCACTGCTACATTGTCTTTCTTTCTTTCCCATTGACCCTTTTGTTTCCCTCCATGATTTTTTTTTTTTTTTGCATTTCTTTAGTGTTTTTGAGCGTCTGTATATAGGGCAGGCTGTCTTGCACTGAAATCTTACAAGAAGCTATCACTAAGAAAAAAAACCCATGCTTCCTCATCCGAGTGTGTCCACTTAGTCTCTCTTCCGGATGTCTCTCTTTGCCTGGTTTTCTCCCTCAGATTGTGTTCTTGACTGTCAGAGCCTGACATGCACCAAAAACTACAATCAAAGTTCTTAAAGTAGGTCTGCGCCCACAGACTCGAGTCGACGCTGAAAAATACTCCCTCGGCAGCTGCGGAACGCGCTCTCTCCTGCTAACGGATTTCTATTTGCGGTGCACTTTGGACATTAATTAATTCCTGCTGATTTGGAATTCATGAAGAACGGTGGGCAACATATTTCACACGGGCAACTCTAGGCCCCGCCTCTGCGCACTGGTGTCTTTTACATCATTTCTGCCTATTATTCATTTCATCTGACATGAGGCAATGCGAGGAGTATGCTGCTATAAACAACAGAAAACAAAAATATGAAAAAATAAGAATGATAGAGAGAAGAAGTCAGGAGGAACATATTTTTTTTTTATTAGGCCACACATGGCAAACTATATTATATATCATTTTTGACATATATTCATTTATTGACACCCAGGTACCGTGTTTTACACAGGATCCGAGCCATAAAAAGTAGCTTATTGGTTGTTTTTTTTTATGTCTGTATTAATGGTAAATTAGATCTGAAGTTCTGTTTGCTTCTTTATTCATTTGGGCTCAGTGAACAGGAAAGTGCTTTTTCTAGAATATCGCTTGCAGCAGATTAAAAGATGACGTGATAATAAGAGAAGAACGTGACAGTGATGTGGTTGAATTTTGTTTAATATTCATCTTAATTGTTGAATTCGAGAAGTATATGAACACAAATCACGCCCAAACCATGGCCAATATTGTTACAGGTGACGTGGTGAGTAGCGCTGTTGCCTCACATCTCCTGGTTTTGATCCTGGGTTTGGTTTACTTTTTTTCTTCATATCCGTGGGTTTCTTCCAGGTCCTCTGGTTTTCTCCTACCTCTCAAAAACATGGATTTTCTGTGCTAACTGGTGCATTAGTGTGAAGGAGTGTGTGAGATGGACTGGTATCTCATTCAGGGTGTATTCCTGCCTCATACCCAGGTCCATGAATGAATGAATGAATGACAATGTATGAGTAGAATAAAAAGTACCAGTGATTAATTCACATATCCATTAAAACATAAACCAGGTTCCCCCATTCCAATGCCGATACACTTTTATCCAAATCAAGTGAATTTGTTCAAGTGAATCCAATCCATAAAACTGTTGCTTCCTTTAGAACCCAACAATGAATGAATTCATTACAGCCCTAGAATGTGAAATCTCAACTGCAGAATAAACATCCAAGCTGTGTTTGTGAGGCTAATGACAGATTTTGGATGTCCTTTTAAAAAAAAAAAAAAAAAAAAAAAAAAACTATGTAAAACTATTTTCGTAGTAGAA
>JAQMYM010000010.1:4001100-4012438 GCA_030014255.1 Parauchenoglanis ngamensis
AGAAAGGCACCCTGGGTGACCCGGGGATCGAACCCAGGACCTTCTTGCTGTGAGGCGACAGTGCTAACCACTGCACAACCGTGCCGCCAACTAGCACCATAGACCATTTTAAGTTTGTTCCAAAGAATAAATACATACACCTGTTCAGTCAGATTTAAGAGTTGCTGAGCTACAGCCATTCTTTTTCATTTGTTTATCTGCTCTGCTACTTTTGTAAATACTCAGTTTTAAGTACTTTGCGTTCCTGGGTCCAAATCCAGACCACGGTCTAGATGATGCCCTGCACTCTAGTAGATAAACGCCAATTATTAAAGCCTGCTGTTTTCCCAGACACTGTCTAATGATTTCTCACCAACAGTCCAAGCGAGTCAAAAAAAAAAACGGTAGTGGTCTTGTCCATTCACTGTCATGTAGGCTCTCGATTTCATGCCATCTCAGCAAGCAACAAATCCATCTGACTGCCCCAAGCTGAGGTCATGGAGTGATAGATAGGGCATTCAGGGATCCCAGGGGTTTAAGGAAAAGGAAAAGAGATGATGAAATCATTTGGAAGGTTATAAGGTCAAAGAATTTGATCAAGGGTCTTGCCACCATGACTGACCCTGTGGGTAGTTATTACTTGGAAAGCCAGTGAACCTGTACTTCACATTGACCCAGGAGTGGATGTTATAAGCAAGACACACACACATTCACAAATTCACTACATATAGGCTGTGTAACTGACAGACATGAAATTAAAAAAGAAAGAAAGAAATTATAAACAAACATACAATACACTATAGCCATGTCCATAACGAAGATGAATGTTGCTCTGCTTTGTGTGTTTTCTGTTTCAGTGTTAAAAACAAGTTCTAATCCTATGATCTTATAGTGGATTGTTTTTGTAATTGAGAGGCAGGATGCTAGCAGATATTTAATTGTGGGCGGTCCAAGTATCATCACCATAGTCCACAGTCCATAGAGTGGGTCAATACACAAGCAGGAAACAGGCAACACAACATAAAAACTAGAATAACAACTAGAAAACAAGGCACTTAGAAATCACAAGAAGATTAAACAAAGACACAGCAGGGTAAAAACAGACCAACTATTTAATGGTTAACAGAAAACAGGTGAACACAATGAATAACCGACCGATGACAGGACAGGGGTGGAGACAGGACCAAAACCAAACCAAAGGCCCATATCAAAACAAACGAAAGGATATGGGGAATCAATGATAACTGCAAGCAGTTCTCGAACATTAAAACTGAAAAGTTGTCTTCAGAACTTCCGCTTGACGTTTTTAGGAAGGCATGAAAAAGAGTGCGTGGATATTTTTTAGATAATAGACACAGAAACACCAAGTTGTATGCATTTATCACGGTCCTCCAAATGAAAAGAAATGCACAGTGCAATAATGCATCCGCTTCATTTAAGAATTATGGGGATTTATTTTATTGTTGTTTACTACAAAATACAAACCCTCTAATATCAAATCTATTTCTTCTTTCTGTAGCTAGACTAATGATTCAATATAGCATTAGATTTTATCAGCATGCAGACAATAAGCAGTTATCACCACTTTAAATATAATGTCCACTGTTATTAATTAAAAAGTTAGTTGCATAATTTCCAGCAATTAAACCAAGACAACATAAAATTCCAGTGTACTAAATCTTGTTTATTTAAAATCTGTAAAAAGTTAAAACACCACGTTTTTTTTTATTTAAACAATGATCAGTTTTAATACACATTTAATGAATTGAAAACAAATGTGCACATTGTACAAACAATGACGTCCATTAGATTAGTAGCTGCTGTTAGTAAAGAGGGTTAAAAGCCTTGTTCAACAGCTCGGCATGAATAAAACCAAATAAACCCACACAAAAAAATCATCAAGCTAAATTAAGCATGGAGGGTATTTGTGTGGTGATAAGAAATGTATTGAGGAGGCATAGACAGGTTAGTGCAAACTGAGCACATAAGAATCGTATTCATTCTACAGGGAACAATGTTAAGTCAAGAAAGCCAGGCTGAAATTCAGAATGTGAAATGATTGCTGGGTAATTCAGCCTAATAATAGTTGTCGGATTAAAAAGGCTTAGCATGCCACGGCCAATGTAATAGCCCAGCAATGTGGACACCAAAGACATTTTTACACAATTTAAGACAGAGCTCTCCTGCCATGACCATCTGCTTCCATTTTTCCCGTTTGTAAATGTTGATATCCATCCATTATCTATAGCACTTATCCATCATGGTCGCAGGGAACCTGGAGGTGGGGTACACCTTGGGCAGTCACTAATCCGTTGCAAGGCCAACAGGGTGAGGTTAGTTGATGGATCATCCAAGGGTCATCATAGCTAGGGTCAAAACAGGAAAAGTGGTCAAAAACCAGGCAAAGGTCCAAACCAGGACATACTACATGAAACAAAGTACACGGATCACAGAAAGCAAAGGTTTGGAATCGTGGTACACAAAAGCATGACCAGGCAGGAGTAACAGGGCAGAAATAACCAAAGTAATCAAGCTGAGACACAGAACAGGTGAACACATTAGGGTAATCAACCATTGGCAGAAGGTCAAAGACAGGACAAAGACCAAAACAAAACACATGGAGTGCAAATTAAAAGCAAAATAACGTAACAGAAGCATGCTGAAGGGAATTCATAACAGCTACTTAACATAACAGCTTATTAATAATGAGATTGCTCACAAGATTGGGATTATAATTACAAGATTCTATCTGCTTTGACTGCTGCGTTATCTGAAAAGCCAGAAAAGTGTAGTTGTCTGGGATCTCCAGTATCACTGTTGCAAGAAGTCGAAAATCATAACTGCTATGACTAAACCTAATAAACTTTGGCACCTAGACAGAATACCAAGACTATGAAGATAACTGCTCATTAAATGCATTTGTATTTCATTGGCTTACATTGATATGGTACTCTCAGGTGGTGCTGACGTTGTTCGACATGTTTGACAGGATGGAAGTAAGGGGGGTACTGAAATGTGAGAAATTTAAGAGACAGTGAAGTTTGCTTGTGTAAAAAAACAAAAAACGCCAAAAAAAACGAATAAGAGAGAGACAGAGGGAGCAAATTGCATACTAAGTTAAAGTACCAAAGCTTTTTTGAAGCTCGATGACAACTCCTCTCAGCTTGATGCTTCAAAACCCAGTACAGCAGGACCCTTCTTCTTTTAAGTGCTTACCAATTGGCCCTTTTTACGCCCCCTACATAAAGCACACTAATTGCGCTGGGTCTCCGATTCACCCCCCGCGTATTATTTCTGAGGAGGCTGCGTTATGATGTAGTATTTCACACTATAGTGCTCCCGACTGCCCTCCCTGTGCTGTGGAAATAACAGCAATGCTCTATAAAGCAAAGCTTCATAAGGCTTCCTGCTATATGTGCTGAAAATTGCTAATCAAACTTTCCGAGGAATAATACTAAATAATTGATTTACCGTTAGACATTGTTAATTCTTTTTTTTATTTTGCCATTTCCACATGTACAGCTCTTACCTTCCAACTTTTCAAGTGCTTCCAAGGGCTCAAGGACACTCGAGCCAACTCGATGCTGAATAATGAATGAATCTGTGTTCCATCCTGCAGTAATTATAATTATATAAGTAGTACTTGAGACCGCTGGATGTTTAATATGATTAGGCGTGTATGGCTGTGTATAACAGAGGCCTCCTCATCACAGCTTCATTTTGTAAAAGAAGCTGGATGCAGAGCTCTTATGTATGGCTGCGTGGGTGTGTAAATGGCTAATATTGCTGCTATTTAATCGGCAGGGGTGCGGCTGCACTTTCCCTGCGTATCCTCACCGTCTTTTGTTCTTCAAATCTCTCATTTTTGCCTCCCACCTGCTCAGATAAAAGCGTTCGTTCTTTAATCGAGCTCATATGAATAGCACTCAGCTGCTTCGTGTCTGATTCCCCCCAATCTACCACAATTGCGTAGCATCTTATCTTTGTTCTCTCAGGCAAATAAATACACTTCTTTTCCAGGTTGTTTTTGGTCTATTGTTCTTTGGCTTTCGTCTCGAAGCTCAAGATATCATGGAGTCACCATTAAGATAGACGCTCCGCAGTCATGTTGCTCATCGGCTTCGTCCAGTCAGAAAACACAAACATGCCCTAAAAGTGTGTCTGTACTGTTGCCTTTGTTAAAATGCCAGGATCTATAAATATAGATGAATTGTCTACTTGAAAACATCTTCCTGCTATATCAAATAGCCAGGTTTGGACCTATTTTTTTGTTTTCATTTATATTCACACTGGTGAATGCTTGAGTCGGATCAGTCAGAAGTTGTTGAATAATTTCTGACATCAGCTCTGACTCCACTGGTTTAGATATTATTATTGTTATTATTAGCATATTTGTTAAAATGGGAACGTTTTCGGTACCGAGACACATATTTACGATCTTTGGAAGGCGTTTCCAGTGTCCGTGCTTTGAAACAGTCGGAGGTAAAGCTGTAAATTTGCATTTACCACCATAGGAAAAACACCCAAGAGTCTGATTCCAAATTTTGCAGCTGGGTACTCTAACATTTGGAGCCCTGATTATATTAGACATCACGTACAAGTCCCTACCCTTCATGAATAAACATCATGTTTCCATAGTCTTACATTTTGGTACATTTTAGCTCCGTGGTAGAGATGTACTTTAACGTTATGAAGGATTTTCACTTTATCAGATTCATTTTCTCCTCACTTGAATCATGGGGTCACAAAAAAAAATAAACAAGGCTTTTGTATTGGGAATGAGGTCATGCACACGACGAGGCCACATTTGTTGTATGTTTGTCAAAGGGACGTTTTTTTGTTTGTTTTTTTTCTTCCCAAGGCTGGATTAAACCTAGACAGAAAAGAAAGGCAGACGTTGAAGATGAATCGCGGCGTTCCAGTTCCACCTGTCTGTCTGGGCTTGGCTTGAAGAGCAGAAGAGGGAGTAATCTGTGTCTCCTCTCACTCATCTTCTTTCGCTGTGCTCTAAATCTCTTCAGTATCCTCCATAACACACAGCTTTTTGCCCTCATGCCATATCATTTTTCAGCCTCGCGGTAATGCTGCTTTGAGCTTTCTTTCGAACAGACTTCTTCCATTTCTTTCTTCTGACACATTGACTCTTGATTCACCACTTTTCATTTTCAGGCACAGGATACCTCTCACTTTGTTTCCTCTATCCGTCTTCCATCTTATTCATTTCACCAGTGTTTATATGCCCGTATCGTTCGTGTTGCACTTTAATTGGCGTCATGTTGCTGACTGTGCACCGCATGTGTTTGAGTGCTGCACTGTACAGCAATATTTTTATTTGTAGCTGTTCAGTGCTCCAAATATTCATATCTTTTCCGATTTTAAACCCAAAGTGGGCGTGGCCTAAATCGGAAAGTTTTTTATTAAAACACAAATCCTGCCACTATCCATATAAATCCTGCCCATTCAACATTTTTGTTTGTACCTGCCCGTGATATGTTCCAAGTAGCTGGTTGTATTTCCAAAAAAAAAAAAAATACGGAAATCTAACCTAACGGCTTAATTTAAAACAGAAACATCATGAAAAATATAACCAAACTAATCATGAGACACAGAACAGGTGAACACATTAAGGTAGTCAACCAATGCCAGAAGTGTCAAACTAGTCAAAACAAAATCACATGGAGTGGAAATTTAAAGCAACATTACATGAGAGCAGCATGCTGGGAGAATTCATAACAGCGACTTATTAATAATAAGACTGCTCACAGGATTGGGATTATAATTATAAGATTATATTTGTGTTTCATCTGACTTCTGCTTTATCTGAAAAGGCAGAAAAGCGTACTTATCTCCAGTATAACCTCTCTGTAACAAGAGGTCAAAAAATACTTTTTGTTTGTACCTGCTTGTGATATGTGTTAAACAGCTGTCTGTACTTCCAAAAAAAAATGTTAACAAACTAATAAATTTAAAGCAACAGCGACTTGGCTAGGCAGTTTCACTCAAGATCCACAAGCTTAACTCCTGTCAGTCGTCTATCTGCCAACATGAAAGACATTTGCCTTGCTATTTTGACTGCCTTGCAATTGGATTCAGCTCAGTGAACAGCTAACAAGTGGAAATCGACAAAAATAACAGCAGGAGAGAACAAATTATCCAATTTCTACTTCTTTATAGAAGCCCAGTCCTGTGGTTTGGTTGCCCAGAAACTTAGAAGTGACGCAATATGAATAGTGATCTAGTTAAGCGCATCGATACAGACTGAGGAACAGTGTAGCCATATCCATAATTCTGATATAGCTATAGTCTTCATTTGTGAAGTCTATAAAAGAAAAAAAAAAAGAAAAAACTACACACTCAAAACGTTTGCAGAAGTAAATAGGAAGTAGGGTTTAGTTTCATACTCTGGTTGTTCTTCGCTATGAATAACAAGCTAATGGACATGAAATCTGCTTGTTCCTACTACTTTGCATAGCAATTATAAGAGACCACAGTTCAATCTCATACTCTCTTTTGGCTCATGCGAGGTGTTAAAGTTCACCCAGATGCTTAGATGAGGCAGTAAGACTACATTAAAAAAAAAAGCTCTTACAACCTGGTCACTCAGAAGTGGTGCTGAATCTCCCAGGACACTAACCGGGCACTTCATTAGGAACATCTGTACACATTCAAGCAATTATCCAATCAATCAACCATGTGGCAGCAGCGCTGGTCAAGCATCAGAATGGGGAAAAATGCGCCCACTGTAGCCTCGGGTTCCTGTTCTTGGCTGCCAGGAGTGGAACCCGATGTGTTCTTCTGCTGTTGTAGCGTGTGAGCCTCAACGCTCAACATGAGATGCTTTTCTGCTCACCGCAGTTGTAAAGAGTGTTTGAGTTAGCGCAGCCTTGCTGTCAGCGCCATTCATTCTGCTCTCTCATCAGCAAAGGTGTTTTCACCCACGATTTCTTTGGTTGGTTTGTTTTTTGTGTAAATTGTGTTGCGAGGAAATCAAGGAAAGAACGGTGATCTGGCACCAACAACCGTGTCATTGTCAAAGTCAGAGATTTCATTTCTATTTCATAAATTTCGTTTCCCCATTATGATGTTCGATGGAGCGCTTGCCCTGTGTCTACATGCTTCTATGCATTTCACTTCTGCAATAGGATTGGCTGATTTGATAATTGCACAAAAGAGCAACTTCCTGTTGAAGTAGCCAGTGATTGTGATTAATCGGTTATTCTTATCATGGCAGTTTCATTTTTCTCCTCAAACAGGTGATAAAAACAACCCGGGGTTCAATGCGCACGTTTATGGGCTGAGACAAGCAGTTGTTTAGGTGCTCTCCCACGCATCGGCTTAATATGGCATTCCACCTGCCAAGATCTTTTCTTCGCATTTTGTTTTAGTTTATCGCACACAAGCAGTACGTACAAATGGCTCTTTGTTAAAACCAGCCTAGTTGTTCTTCTAGTGTTATATACTTGTTCATCAAACACCGTTAGAGCCAAGACTTTTTATTAATCTCGTGTTGATAATCTGTTCTTCGTAACGATACAGATTTTATGCTCTCACCCACCCACACACACACACACACACACACTCAGATGGCTCTCCCACTTCAAACCCCTGCCTTCAGGTTTCCTGTGCTGAACAGCATGGAAAAGACCCACGGGTAAGAGTCCCGCTGAAGAACAAGCCTTCCAGACCCCCCACCGTTCGTCTTTAAGGATGAGAAGATGAATGATCCATAACCTACACACAGTAAAAAGAGAAGATGGAAATGCGTTTCATCCCCGAGGGCTTCACACAGAGAGCAGACAGTGTCTTGGACAGCACCGAGGGGAGAAGTGCAGCCTACAGCAGCCTAACCCAGGTGCGAGCTGAGAGGTGCCTGCTTCTCAGATCCTGTTTATTGGATTACACTGCATGGAACTTTAAAATGTCTCTGGCATTTTAATAAAACCCTCCGGGTTTGTGGCTGTGTGTTGAAGAGGAATAGCAGTTTAATAAAAAAATAATTGCACGGATGAGAATTAGGAAGTACTGTTTATCTGACGTAACAAAAAAAACCCCAAAACAAAGCATTAAAAAAAAGGAAATGAGAATAAATGAAACACTCGATCGTGTACGTGATGATAATTGAGGATTTACACTGCTTTTGGACAACATATCATTGGCGTGTTAAATATAGAAGTAAACCATTACCGTGACTAATTTAGCGTAGAGAGCAGTGGGGGGGAAAGTGCATGAGGAAAAATGTCGATGTGGCCTAATGGCTTGATTGCGCCTAATTGAGCGGCATAATCAAAATCAGTTTGGGTGCCGTTCAAGCTTTAACACCGAGAGTGCTTAATGGGTGCGCTGAGAGATCGAGGCTCGTGATTGGCTCACTGAGCTGCACCAGTCAGATTAAGCTTGCGTTCAATCAAATTTCCTGCAAAGCCGTAATGAACACGTCCAAACTACAACACTTTGTTCTGAACCGTAATAGACAAACGGAGCATTGGGTTGCGGGGTTTTTTCCGTTCTTTATCTTATGAGATTGAACTGTGTATTGAAGTGTCTCTTTGTTCAGTTCATCCCTTGAAACATCTCCAAGTAAAAAAATCGAATCTAAGATGAATGTAATCTAGGTATTAATTACATTATAATTTTTTTTTTTTATCACAAACTTGTTTACTGGCTCGAAAGAACTGAGCTTGAAACATCTGTTCATGATAGATTGGCAAGAATCGGCGTTTAATCGTAAGCAGGGAGGCCGAAGAGCTCGGGTCTGAAGTCCTCCATGCTGTCGAGCACCAGCGTGGCCTCCTGTGTCAGTCTCCGCTCCAGGTTCTGATCGGGAATCATGACCACCTGCATGCCAGCCGCCAAGCCCGCTTTCACTCCGTTAGGCGCGTCTTCGAAAACCAGGCACTGCAGAGAAAAACACATCTTTTTACCATTAATTCAATTTCTAGACACCTTCAACCTTATAGATCAGTCAGTGAGTCCAGTCATATTCATACGGGACTTAGAAAAAATATGCAAATGAGACGACTGAAACTTCCCTCCTTTGCTTGATTTTCATCACATCATATCAGATTCATTTTGGGGTTAAAATTAATGAACGCTCTTGGATTAATTTTAGCACACGTTGATCCCATTTGTATGAAAACTGAAAAAGATTCCGGAGTCACATCTTAACCAGAGACCAGCCTGTAGAACAGAATAGAATAGGTTTTTCATATCTGGAGATCAGAATACAGGATTCTTTCATATGTGGATTCGTGAATATTTGATTTCGAGACTTTGTGTCGTAAAAGAAGTGGAGACAATAAAAATTGGCTAAAACGTTAATATTAAAGAACAAAAAAAGTATATATATAAAAAAATTGTAAAAAAAATAACAATATTTTATTGGCAATTTTTTTTTTTTTTATCATCTTTAGTGCGTGCTAAGAAAAACAAAAATAAAATAAAAAGTGTCCTTGTTTTTCTCAATTTCTTTCTGAAATGGAAAACAAAAGAATGCAGCTGTCTTCAATGAAATTGAATCATTTTTAATAATATTATGTAAAAAGTAAAAATACATACACACATATATATCTTCCTACATGTATCTTGCTTATATTTTTCAAATTTTCTGATATATTCTTATACTTTATTTATTAACATATGTATATAACGTAGTCTTTATTTAATTTTTTAAAAATAATTTTCATACTGATTTATAACTTTATGTCTGCTATTTGCACAATTGCTGGAGTAGCTGCATATATATAACATATATAATCATGTTACAAATATAATATTATTGGTTGTAAAAACAGTCTGTCTAAAGATGATTTTATCCTTAATGACTGGCACAGTGACACAATATATATTAAATATTTTTCCTGGAAAAAATACCATTTTACCATAAAAACTAACACAACAGTTTAGGATTTTTTTTTACTGCATTTAAAAAAAATAAAAAAAAACTGAATTCCATGCCATCCACTGTGAAGGAAATATCTCTAGATATTTAGAGACATATTATTGCTAGAGATAATATATTGCAAATAGTGCTAGAGACAAATAAAATGAAAGTAAAGGAACTGAAAGGTACTATGAAAATGTCAGTGAAGTTTCCATGCGTCTGTAAAAGTTTGCACATTGTTCATCATCTCGGCGTTTAGAGAAAGCTTTGGAAAGGCTGGCACTGCAGTAAAACTGAATCTATTTGATTACTCTTAGTAGTGGATGAAAAGACAAGCTCACTTTATGCCCTCTTGTTTGCCTTTCTGGCCTCGTGGTTCTTATATAAACCGGAGTGCAAGACGCCATGCTGAGAGTTACCTCTTCGACCCATCAAGATCCAGATGCCCCATTGTGACAGTTCAATACCTGCTACAAGTTGCATCTTACATCTCAGCCTCTTGACGGGCAGTCCTGCTGAGAAACTTCACACACAGAAGATGTGAGTTAACTCCAACTGGAACATTAAAAACTCTCTCTAAGAAGTCTTTATTGCGATATTGTGCATCATTTGAAAGTCAGACGCTGGTTTGTAAAGTGGACTCAGAACTGCGCTCAGGAAGAATTAAAAAACAACAAAAAAAAAGGTAAAATAAATGAACCCACTGGACTCAGTGGACCTAACTGCCTTTGTGTGATGTCACACCGGGGTAGAAGAGTCGCATACAAAGGCCAGCGGAAATGCAGCACACTTCAGAAAAGGAAGCTTGGCTAATTCTATTGTGTCGAGGGCCTCAATTAAAACTCCTAATTACACAAAGGAGCCCTGCAAATGACCTATAATCACTAATTCCCACATTGTGAGAGCGGAAAAGGGGGGGGAGGAGAGAAGTAAAACACAAAAGTGCAACATTGTGCAGCAAAAGCTAATATCGGCTTTGCCAGTGTCTGACGTTTGAAGTGGAGCAGCATCGCTCTCTTCGTATTGAGGATGGTAAAGGACGACAGGAAAGAGATGGTAATTAGTCATGGCTTCTGTATGAATCAGCTGCAGAATGCGTGTCAATCATGTTGGCAGCTGAGAAGTGAAAAGACAGGGACGTTCACCCAAACACCGCTAATTATGACAGCGAGAGCCATCTCAGAAAAAGAAGGCAAGTCAGAACTCCAGAGACAACGAGGCACTTCTTCAAAACTTTAACAATCAAGAGCACCCCGGTGGTGGAGAACGTTTCGGGACAAAATTCAGTGCTTCTCAGCGATGTTAGCATATACAGTGCATCCGGAAAGTATTCACAGAGCATCACTTTTTCCACATTTTGTTCTGTTACAAACTTATTCCAAAATGGATTAAATTCATTTTCTTCCTCAGAATTCTACACACAACACCCCATAATGACAACATGAAAAAAGTTTACTTGAGGTTTTTGCAAATTTATTA
>JAQMYM010000010.1:4041914-4050957 GCA_030014255.1 Parauchenoglanis ngamensis
TAGAACCGAATCCAAAATGCCAAGTACTGGGTACACATAAAAAAAAATGTAATTTCGGTTCTGTGACAACTATTAAAACATTATATGGTCAAACAAACAAAGGCTACATATCTGCAAGCTATTGAAAAGTATACAGCGTGAGGACAGGAATCTGCCGTGATCGCTCAGTTCACGCATCACGGCTAGCTTGCAGTGGCGCTCCAAGAGGACTTCACAATAAAAGCCTCTGTGGCTCAATCCCATAACACCAACAGGATTTCAAACTAAAAGTCCCTATGGCTCACTGGTTATCAAATGGGATAACGGTATTTTAGAAAGCTTTGCAATTGAATATATATAGTTCATACAAAAAACATATTAAGTAAGTTACACATAGTTATACAACAGTTAAATAACAGTTAAATCGGCATCTCGGTGTTTGACAGTGTCTGTTGACAGTGTCAGTGTCCAATTAAATTTAATTGGAATACAAAGATATCTACTCATCATGCCAAAAGAGTTAAAAATAGGTTTTGAGTGAGAAAATGAAGGGTTTAATTCTGGCAGAGGGATACAGTGAGTAGTCAGGTTGCTTCCATCCTCAAGATTTCAGAGACGGCCGTTCATAAGAACAGAGTCAAGCAGCAGATATTGAGGACAACAAAGTTACAGATTGGCAGAGAGCGAATTGACTCTCCACTGACTGGGATGATCGTTAACTCCTTCTAACTGCACTCAACAACCCTAAGATGCCATCAAGTGACCTATAAAAAGAATGGCGAATGGCAGATGGGGTTTAGTGAACAGCAAGGACAGTTCGAAACAGGCTCCTCAGGGAGGGTTTCAGTCATGCAAAGCTAGAAAAAAGCTCTTCATCAATGAGAAGCAAAGAAGAGCCAGGCTGAGGTTTGCTAAAGACCATAAGGATTGGACTGTAGAGGACAGGAGTAAGGTCATCTTCTCTGACGAGTCCAGTTTTCAGCTTTTCCCCCCATCACCTGGTTGTTAAATGGTTGGACCTGGACAAGCCACAGTGTCTCAATTTTGTAGAGGACCAGTGATGATCTGGGGCTCCTTCAGCAAGGCTGGAATGGGGCAGATTTTTGTTTGTGAAGGACGCATGAATAAAGCCATGTACATGGTTATCCTGGAAGAACTTGCTTCCTTCTGCTCTGATAATGTTCCCTATCTCTGAGGATTTGGGAATGCTCCATACTACACAGCCAGGTCAATCAAGGTGTGGATGAAGGACCAGAAGATCAAGACTCTGTCATGGCTCCAGACCTGAACCCCATGAAAACTCCTGGAATGTGATCAAGAGGAAGATGGAAGGTCACAAGCCATCAAGCAAAGCTGAGCTGATTGAATTTTTGCACCAGGAGCTGCATAAAGTCACCCAAGAGCAACGTGCAAGACTGGAGGTGAGCATGCCAAGACGCATTAAAGCTGTGATTAAATGTCAGGGTTATTCCACCAAATATTGATTCCTGAACTCTTCCTAAGTTCAAACGTTAGTATTGTTTTGTTTAAAATTGAATATGATCTCGATTTCTATGCATTATTCAAGATCTGAACACGCTGCATCTTTTTTGTTATTTTGACCAGCTTTCTGCAAGCTGTCGTTTTCATTAACTGCTCTAAGTGACAATGTTTTTATGTGGAATTTGGGGGAAATGCTGTCAGTAGTTTCTGGAATAAAACAGAAACATTCATGTTTCTCAAACACACACCGATAAATAATAAAACCATACAGCTGTACATACATCCATATTCATATTAATTTTCATTGTACTTGTTTATAATGCACTCAACATGCTTTGAGTGGAGTTGTAAATGGTCAAAAGTTATACGGAGCCCCCGAGCGGACATGGAAGAAAAAAAAAAGGTGTGGGGGTTACTTTTCTATGAACCTCTCCCACGGTGTGCTCCAGTGTTGTGGTTACCTTACTGCCGAACTGACCTGGAAGTACATTGACCAGAGTGAAAAACTATGAAATGTTGCAAGATCACGCAAAACTGGACCTTTTTCCCCCCATATCCGCTCGGGGGCTCCATAAAAGTTAAAATATTTGTTGTCTAAACCTTTGACTTCTTTTTTTCACCATTTTGAAACTGAAACAGGGAACAATACCCAACACTACTCGGTATGCGTATGGCATCATGATCTCCATCATGGCCCGGTATATCTGAACCTTTAACAGATGAAACAGCTGAACACTAACAGCCAACATCTGAGAATTCTCAGGAAAGTTAACCACTCGCATTTGATAACTACTGTAGAACTGTACCGTTTTCTAATGTCTGTATTGCTAGCGCAGAGCTAACCAGCTAGATAACTGCTAGTAAATTGGCTCGCATTTTTCACAGGGAAACACAAATATGAGTTCAGTATCAGTATCATGTTTTCCACAATGTATTTATGAAAAGACAGGCCTGTCAAAATATACCAACCATTATATGAGTTAATCTGAAACAGCACATGAGTTGGCTAAGTGGCTAATTTAGCATTAGTGTTGCCGGCTACTTTAGCCTGAGTTGTCTTGTGGGGGAACGTTTGCCTAAAAATCTGTCTTGTGGAAATGAAATACTGAAGTTTTACATTGAAAAATGAGAATGTAGCACTGTAATACAAAATAGAAATGACTAATTTAGAATACGAAGCCGTTCAGAAATGTCATATCTTAGCACAGGGCTAATTCTGTCTTCATTTTTTCTGGCCTGGTAGAAAAAAAAAATGACTTGTAAAGATTAGCAATAGCACTGAAACAGGAAGTAGTCACCTTTAAAAGCAGTCCGTAGTGAAAACACGGTTAGTTTGAATACCTCACATTAGCCAACTCTGAGGAGAAAAAAACTGCGAGCAGATATTTCCCTCTGACCTGAACTCAGTGTCACAACGTTGCTGTGCTGATGAAAGTTGATTCATTTGTGTTACTGTGATATAATTACATTAAAGACAGCGAGAGAGGATTTGACATACTGTTACAGTTATTGCTCTCTGTTACTCCTGTCCCTGTGGCGATTTTTTTATTGGGTTTTACAGCGTTGTAAACTGAAACGTGTGTCTTGTTAATCCCCATCTGTAGATGACTTTCCTGTCAGACTTTCTTAGCGCATTTATACAAGGCAATTAAACAGAAAAATGGGAGGCTTTGAGCAGAATAAATCTGCAGGGTTTTTTTTTTTTTTTTCCTGCGGATTCCCTCTCAGCTATCCATGTACTGAGCTAAATTAAACAACTCTTCTACTCGATTTTAACCAATTATCTTCAACAAACGCTTCTCAAGTGTTTGAAAATGGAATGTTTACAAAATAAAACGGTGGGTTAATTATTACGGCTGAGACCATGAGAATCAAGTCAGTTATGATTATGCCCTGGCATAATTAGAAATAAAGCACTGAATCTATTCAATTCAGCAAATGTAGACTAAACAGTCAAAACAATTTTGTCTTGTTGTTAAATTCTGCCTTAATAATCAAGTCAGATTTTCTAGTTTCTTATTTACGGCTATGTGAGAGACATAGGAGACGAAGAGGGAAATCAAGTGTGCAAAAGTTTGCATTCTCTGTGTTTTTTTTTTTTTCAATTTATTTTTCAAGCTCAAAATGAAAGTCCTGCAACAAGATGGCAATCCAAACATACAACATAACAAAAATAGGTTAAATAGAACCAAGTGCAAGAGACAGAATGGTAAACATTCAGAAAAAGAAAACTTTAATATAAGTGATATTATTTAAGTTTATTTACTAAGTACACTATTTGTTAATTGTGACAATTAAATTGTCCTGTTGGTACAAATCCAAGCTTCGGCCTCTTCATTTTGTCCTAAGGGGCGTGTAAACTTTTGCACTCAATCGCTCTTCTATCGCCAAGTTGAAGTAACACCTCTATCACATTGGGAATAAAACAATTGGGGATGTAACCACTTTATATATTCATATATATTTCCAATGAAGTGATGATATTCCTACATTGGCTATGTTTTTACACTATTTGCTTATGTCCACAAAACAAGCACCTGTTTTCACTTACCTTATAAGCGGACATTTCGATTTCTTTTCGTTTCTATAAACACCCCTCTTTATTCCTTATTAAGATAATGCCAAAAAAAGCAGCTTGTCCCGTAAATGAGAAAGGCAATATTATTAAAGTGCTGACACTGGACACTCCTTTGCTTTTCTTTGCAATTTCACACCACTTTTATCTGTTTATTATCAGGTTCAAATTATGTAGAACGTCCGTTAAACAAAGGCCCTGTAAATTAGCCGTTACTATAGAAACAATAACGTATTAAATTGAGCGCATGCGTCAATATATACCTGTTTCGTAGTCAGAAATACTGAATCACCACATAACGACTGATCAAAATCAAGAATTCAGAAAGACTGGTACAAGTTGTAAATATCAGTCGTGAATGTCATACCTGTGCTGGCTTAGCTGGGGGGTCAAACCTGCTGGCGCACACCAGGAACGAGTCAGGCTGAGGCTTCCCGCTCTTCACTTCAGGGTCATCTCCAAGAACGACATGACTGAACAGGCTGAAGAAGTCTTTATGGTGGCTTGTCTTCATCTGGAAAGTCACGCCGGCGGAGCTGGTAGCCACGGCGATGGGGATTTTGTGCTTATGGAGATGTGTGATCAGCTTCTCAACACCTGGTGATTGAAACGGAAACGCAGCCTGTTAGAATAGAGACGGTTCAGGATGGAGACCCGAGGGCCCTAACAGATGGTGTCCAATTGGATTTACACTTCAAGTTGGAAACTGTCACTTAATTAGAAGGGCTCCTTGACCCGTGTTTTATTATCCTGAACACCGAACTGATGAAGATGGCTTTTTAAGAGGCACCCATTCCTTTGTTCTGCTCGAATGTGCACGGACTACACATTACCCTATCCTGGTCACAGACTCCCATTAGTTTTTTTTGCTCCGAAATTCACGCTCGATGAACAAAAGGTAAAATTAGCTAGCTCTGGGGTGCCTGCCCAAATCGCAGGAAAAGGTCACAGTGGTTGCTCAAGCTCAGAAGCGCTCTGCATAATGCGCACTGCTTTATCAAAAGTTAGTTAAGAGCTAATTAAGAAAGCACGGGCACAAGAATCAGCGATTGTCGTGACCTTTCGCAATTATTTCAGCAGCCTCTCTGATCAGGCTGGTTTTACATTCATTCATCAAATGCAAGTTTCTCGGCATATATAATTGCAAAGCGGTGGATGCGATCTGGAAAGCAAGAGGGAAGAAAGTCCACATCACATTTACATTACATTTACATTTATTCATTTTTTATCCGAAGCTACTTACAAGTGAGGCCAATCCGAGCATTGAGCAGTTGATGGTTAAAGGTCTCGCTCAAGTCTCTGAAAATGGCTCTCTGGCAGTCCGGGGTTTGAATTCACAGCTTTCCAGCTACTAACAGAGAAAAGGAAATCTCCTGTCAAGTACCTGGCATCAGGGAAGCAGTGGGGAAAAGACGTTCCTGTAGTGCTCTGCTCTCTTGCAGCAGCTCCTCGCTGGTCATGGGCAGTTCCAGAGAGTCTCGGATGATCCTGGCCGCTTCCAACGCCTTCTTTCCCATCACTGTGGACTTGACCTCCCATGTGTATGTCTTCCCAAACCGATCACAGATCTCCTGGAAAGAGAGCGTATACAACCTCTCTGTATCTGCACAGTAAGAGAAACAGATGGTCGATAATCCTCGCCAAAGATTTTGTAAGAGACAAGGTCTCAAAGAGGAAAGGCATGTAGCATTTCACATCAGGGATCTGATTACTACTGTACACGTTTCTGGCCACAAACTTCAGGATCAAGAGGGAAACTAAACTACAGACGTTCAACAGGGAAACAAACTATTAAACTCGTAGGTTTTCTGAGCAAGATGGAGTCTTTGAATTAAAGAGATTATAGCATCATGTGTTTAAAAGTTGCTTAAGATAGCAAGAGTAGAAAAGTCTGTTTTTCAAGTTTTTATGTTCTTCAGCAGTATTATAAAATGAAAAAGAAAAAAAAACCATTGTAAATTATGCATAATGTACATATCTAGCCTAGTTATGTGACACTTACTAGTAAGACCAGGTACATTTCTGCAAAAATTCCAGACATTTATTTAATTTAATTTAACTTAATGGTATCTGTCTGACGACTCAACTAATATGCAAATTATTCTGAGATGTCATCTGGCGATTTAGTGAGCATGCATTATTTACTTCCCACTGAAAAAAACTTAACAACCCGGCTGAGGCAAAATATCCACACACACAATGTACTGCACCAAAGGCTGTCCTCTCGCCCCCTCAAACCCATCGATCAATGGCTATATTACTTGTGTGCCTCGCCGAAGCAGATCTTGGAAAATGGCCCAGGCCAGGGCAAGACCCCAGTGACAGGGCACACAACTGCACTCCAGGCACACCTCTTTACTCTGTGTGCCACCTGGAGCCCAGATGAAATGCAATTATTATACACACCAGCCAGGAGGGCACATGTACAGTGTGAGGGCAAAATTGCAGAATCCATCAGTGCATGTGCCTGCCCTGTAGCACTGCATATGTGAAGTGTTCATCTTGGCTAACACACACACACACACACACGCACACGCACGCGCACACGCACACACAAAGGAGCAGGACTGAAATCCAATACAGAAATTCAGTCGAGTCTCAAGGCTGAACTCAATATTGATTCCTTCGAACATGTAGTGCACTAGATAAGGCAGTAAAGCCATTACGTCATACGCTACGTAGTGCGCGTGTATAGGACGTAGTGAGCCGTTTAGGATACAGCCCAAATATACAGCGTCAAAGGCGGAAATGTCCTGCTGAACATCTGTCAAAGGAGGTCAGGGAGAAAATAGCTTAAGCATATATAATGTACAAAGCAAAGAGCAGTATTTTGGTACAGATAACAGCATTTGCAACATAATAATATATATTTTTTCATTCATTTGAATGGACGTGCCCATTTTTGCAGTTAATACAACAGAAACTGGTAACCATGAAAACTCTTCTCGAGAAAATAAACACCTCACCCACCTAACAACAACCCGTCCATGTCGAAAAGCACATGAGAGACCTGTTTGTAAGATGCCATTTTAAAAACAGTAAACTTATTTTACACGCACAAAACCTATAAGCTGTTCTAATCGTATACAAGCTCATAGGAAAGGCAAGCAAGCGCCATTACACTGAAAATACGGTGGCCAAACAAAACTTAAAGCGAAACTCGAAGTTTATAGTTTAAACTATAATTTTTTATTCAATTAATTTCTAATAATTCAATTAATCTTAGGTAATTATGGCGTTCTTAATAACCATAAACCTAATTATTTAAGTTGAAAATATGTCTAGTTTAAACAGTAATAAAGGTCGAAACTCTGAGATACTTACAGTGGTCCAACATTTTTTCCCGCGGTGGATTATGGGAAATGTTGTGCCTGTAATTCACTTTGCTTGAAGCAAACTGAATGGCTTAGTTACACAATATGCTAAACAAGATTTTTTTCGCCCTTTATTTATTTATTGTGAATACATATTGTGTCAGCATTTATTAATGTATAATACGCGATAATATACGAAATGATAACTTTAGAATGAGGCAGGAAAACAGCGTCTAGTCATTCCACTTCACAACTCACACATCTCTTTCACATTCCTCAGCTTTTGTCCTTTTTCACTCATTCTGTGGTGTCTGCAATAAGATTGAAAGATTGTTTAACTATGCATATATCACTGGTGGGCTGCTGCACTCAGTCATCACAACAGTAGACTCTTAATTATATAAAAAACACAGCGTATCAAGCAAATGAGTGGGAGTCAGTCTTATGCAATAATTATTGTTAATCATTTCCTGGCATTAACGCCCAAGCTCTTTTCATCCATAATCAGCGGCTTATCCACTGAGGGCATTAAGCTCATTCCACTTGTGGCATCAACAGATACCTGCTAATTTCCCACAGTTAATAAAGAAAATGAGGAGCTCGTGTTGTGCTTTCAGGGTTCTGCTCCGACACTGGTCTGAAACTCGGTCAGCAGATGCTCTGTGTCACGCTCACCTCCTCGACATCCCCCAGGATGATCACGGTCCGGGGAAAAGTTTTTTCTGATGATCTGCCAACAAACCTGACAGGCCCCATTCTGTATACCATAGTGCTTCCTTTGGGTAATTGGGAGCGCAGTGTAAACGGAGTGTGTCTCATTAATGGGACAAGGGAGGGGGGCTGGTTACATCTGGGGAACGGGAGGTATCGTCCTACATGGAGCAGCTAATGAGGCTCTGGATTCCACATCTAATTGGGGAGGCTGTGATAGAGAGGCTCAAATGCAGCTCTCATATAGCTGTCAGTGGAAGATGGAGTGATGGTGCAGAGGAAAGATGGAGTGATGGTGCAGAGGAAAGATGGAGTGATGATGTGCAGAGGAAAGATGGAGTGATGGTGAGCAGGAAAGATGGAGTGATGATGTGCAGAGGAAAGATGGAGTGATGATGTGCAGAGGAAAGATGGAGTGATGGTGCAGAGGAAAGATGGAGTGATGATGTGCAGGAAAGATGGAGTGATGGTGCAGAGGAAAGATGGCGTGATGGTGCAGAGGAAAGATGGAGTGATAATGTGCAGGAAAGATGGAGTGATGGTGCAGAGGAAAGATGGAGTGATGGGGAAGAGGAAAGATGGAGTGATGGTGAGCAGGAAAGATGGAGTGATGGTGCAGAGGAAAGATGGAGTGATGGTGCGCAGGAAAGATGGAGTGATGATGCAGAGGAAAGATGGAGTGATGGTGCAGAGGAAAGATGGAGTGATGGTGCAGAGGAAAGATGGAGTGATGGTGAGCAGGAAAGATGGAGTGATGGTGCGCAGGAAAGATGGAGTGATGATGCAGAGGAAAGATGGAGTGATGGTTCAGAGGAAAGATGGAGTGATGATGTGCAGGAAAGATGGAGTGATGGTGCAGAGGAAAGATGGAGTGATGGTGCAGAGGAAAGATGGAGTGATGGTGCGCAGAGGAAAGATGGAGTGATGGTGCAGAGGAAAGATGGAGTGATGGTGCAGAGGAAAGATGGAGTGATGGTGAGCA
>JAQMYM010000010.1:4052973-4065593 GCA_030014255.1 Parauchenoglanis ngamensis
TGGCGACCTGCCCAGGGTGTACCCCGCCTCTCGCCCGAAGGTGCTGGGATTGGCTCCAGCTTCCCCACGACCCAGACGGATAAAGCGCTATAGATAATGGATGGATGAATGGCAACAAATGAATAAAGAACTAAATAAAGCACTTTATTATCACCAAATACAGCAACACTCAAATATTGTGACTCTGTGTGACAAGCTTAATGTTGTAAATTTTATAGAAGTCACAAAATTACACTAAAACCCTGGTCTGCGAGAGTGTAAAATCATTACCATAACCCAGCCCTAGAAATCATCATTCCTTCCAGTAATGCCACTTTTCACCATTAATCTATTTCCAGCGTTGCCTTCAGTGTGCTGACTCTGCAGTTCCAGCGACGGAGTGAGAAGGGACTCTGTTTTGACACGTCGCTTCACATTATTTTGATACCAAATGCTATTTGTGGCAAACTCACGCAAGAACTTCTTTTTCCACAGCCACAGAGTCTCCGTCTGGAGTTTCATCCTCGACCTTACTCTCTTACCACGTTTTCTTCATGGTGATTTGAGGTTTCCTTCTTTTTTTCTCCTACAGAAGTCAACACAATCGTTTTAACCGTCTGGAACCTGAATATGAACACTACCAGGGAACAGTTAGCATAGCAGTCGTTTATCGTGAACATGATGTACATGAAGCTGTCGTGATGTAACTCCATTACAAACAGTTCAAGCTAAATGGAATCAGTCTTACAGAAGCTGATTATTGCATTTGTTTTCACATGTGATTTGTTTTTGGGGTTTGTTTGTTTTTTTTTTTTGGATGATTTGTTATTTTTAACATGATTCATTTAACAGCTGACATTTTCCATAATTTATTTGTATTCACATGTGATTTGTTTCACACAATTCATCTATTGTTTCATGACTCATTTATTTCATGTGATTAAAAAAACAGGATTCATTTCATATTTGATTTCTTTTCACGTGGTTGTTTTTTCACGTGATATATTTTACCATGATTCATTATTTTTACGATTCATTTATTTTCGTATTTTAAACCCCCTGAATGGGATGAATGCTTATCCTGACAGGTAACTGTTTACACATCATTTAATCATTTTTACATGATTCTTTACACACCATTTATTTATTTTCACGTGTAATTCTTTACACATCATTTATTTATTTTCACACATGATTCTTTACACATCATTTATTTATTTATTTTCATGTGATTCTTTACACAGCATTTATTTATTTATTTTCATGTGATTCTTTACACAGCATTTATTTATTTTCACACGTGATTCTTTACACAGCATTTATTTATTTTCACACGTGATTCTTTACACAGCATTTATTTATTTTCATGTGATTCTTTACACATCATTTATTTATTTTCACACTTGAGTCTTTACACATCAGCTATTTCTTTCCACATGTAATTCTTTTCACATGTGACTCTGTACACCAACGTATTTGCTTTCACGTGTGATTTTTGCAAAATTCATCCATTTAAATTTTTTCTTTTGTTTTATTTAACACATATTTTCACATGGTATATATGATTTTTCTGTAAGGCCATGCATTCTTTTTTGAAAGCATACACGAGAGGGGTTTGATGTTTGTGCAGGGCTCATGTGGATCTATGTGGTTCGACTTTAAATGGCGGAATCGAATCATATGCAGGAGCCGTCGCTCTTTGTTGTGATTAATTACACGCTCGGTCTTATAACAAACAGATAAATCTGTCTATCCGCTCGGCTGGGTCGGATGAGAATTACCATCTAATTTAGTCAGATCCCAGCAGCCTACGAACACTGACCTTGATCAGTGTACAAGGCATATTAAACTTAATCATTAGCATGTTTGACTAAATCATTACTGAAATCTATCCAACTATCCCCAGTCGATAGATGATGTTGATTGAGGTAAGTTAACATGGCTAATTTGCACAGCTCATGTAGAAGTGCTTTCCTTAATCCTGTGAATAAGTAATGAAGACTGAATCCTGCTGCTGACTTTTATATGAGTGAAATCAAGCAGATAATCAGATTTGAAGCACTGGTGGTTATTGTGACTTACAAAGTCACAACGGTTATTACACCAACCCCATCGACTTCCTGTCACGACTTAAAAGTTTGTCATTGGTGCAAAGCACAAGCAATTTTCTCAACATTTCTCTTGTTTCTCTAGCTAGCTAGTTAACTAGCTTGATACCCATCTAGCAGAATACAGTAAATTATGCTGAACTTAGCAAATTAAATATGCTTTTTATTGCTCCTGATCATATTCCTAAACCGCTTCTTGCCATCTTTGGCATTAGATTTACAATCAAGAAATATTGAATTACCTCCTAATAGGAAACGACCTAATGTTTGACATCGGTATTTAATGGTTTTAAAGGAATCAGAGAAAATGTACAAGTTGTTGTATCTTATTCACTATAGTTGAGTGCAAAAGTACCGCCTATGTTTTTTGAATAGAAGAAAAAAGGAAAATGTGTATGTTTTACTATATATCTAGAGTGTGAAATGTGGGTGTGTCCTGTAATAAGGCAACTATCCAAAAATAGTACAAAACAAGGGTTTTATCAGACCTCCTCGGTCCTCATGTGTCATTTGAAGGGTCATGAAATACTGTATATGCAAGAAAGAATAAGGTAAATATTAAAACTTACCAATTTGATTCTCTTACAAACATTGTATGACTTCTGTCTAAGATTTAGTTTGTAATAAAATTCTGAGTTGATGTTTTTAGTCCAAACTTCTTTCATCCATAAGTTCATCCACATCCACAACTCTTTTCACTTTGGTTAGCATTTCCTACTTTACCTACAGTGCTGTTCAACAACCTGCTCATAGTGGCACCAGTGACATCGAGACCTTGCTTTTTCTCTGGCTAATGACAGTGATGCAGCGGATCTTTAGTCCTTAAATCTGTCCAGCTCGCTCATCTTTTCATCTGTACTCTTTATTCAAATAGATCAGTCTCCAAAGAGTTGAAATCTTATGCTAATGCCTCCATCAATGCCTCACGCTTGTCATTTTTGGCATCTCATAAATCACTAACTAGCCAAGTGAAGTATACACTGTAACTCAGTGCTAATGCATCATATAGCTGCAATGCAACTTTGAGTCCAGTGCAGTCTCCACTACGTCTACGCTGGATTTCTTATTACTATGATGTTGAAGGTCTCACAGGAAAAATAAAAATACAGCTGAAATTACCACCAGAACCACTAAACCCATAACTAATGTTAGCTTATGGTTCTCTTGTGATTAGCTTTACAAAAGCCTTCTTCCAATGTTTAAAGAACGTTCTCTCCAGGTTAGTGTTGGTGAACATTAATACAACCAAACAGGAACGTTCTCCAAAGGTTCCCACATTACACATTTGGAGAACGTTGGGAGAACATTCCATAAACCAAAACATGTAACCAAAAACTAATAGTCTATTTCCATTGAAAAACCTTTCCTGGCAAACCATAGGACATCCAAACAAACCTTCAGGAAACGTTCCCGTAATCAAAAAATAACGTTCTCAGAATGTTCTGGGAGCCAAGAATTGTTAGCTGGGAATATAAAGATATTTAATGTGATTCAAGGTGGAGTTTTTGTTGTTGTGAGGCAAGGAACTTCTCAATGTCTTGAATTAAGAAGCGTATGAAAATTCTTCAACATAGATGGCACGGATAATATGCTGTACGTGTGTCAGGCGCTTTCTCCTAGCCTTGCATACAACCTGAATCACAGAATGTAAAGACTCATATCTAAGTCACATTTAAGGTTATAAATCATTTCTTCTATGCAGATGCTCATTCCTGGGCGCACAGAAGAGGCAGGAGATGCCAGCACACAGTTGACATAAATTTGATCCCTATTGTGTACGCACACAAAGACCCAAGATGTACACCATCATCATCTCCGGCTGCCATCCTCCAGCGCAGGTTTTTTTTTAAACATGCACTCACGTGCAAGCATCAGATAAATTCATAACATGGCTGACAGATGACAGAGGGAAAAATATGTAGAAAGAGGAACTGAGGAATAATGGAAAGATATTAAAGAGAAGAAGAGCCATCGAAAAATCATTTTGCAAGAGTGCAATGTATAAAATCATGTTCACGTCTAACATCAGAATGGGGTTGTTGGTGTCAGATAGGCTGGTTTGAGTATTTCAGCAACATCTGGGATTTTCACAAACAGCAGTCCCTAGAGTTTACAGAGAATGGTGCGGAAACAAACAAACAAAAAAAACATCCAGTGATCGGCAGAAACACCTTGTCGATGAGAGAGATCCGAGGAGAATGGCTAAACTTCTCCGAGTTGACAGGAAAGTTATGATAACTCAAACAACAACTCTTTACAACCACGGTGAGCAGAAAAGCATCTCAGAATGCACAACATATTGAATCATGAGGCTGATGCGCGACAACAGCAGACGATGACAACAGGTTCCACTCCGGTCAGCCAAGAACAGGAATCTGAGGTGGCATTTCAAGATAATATTGAAATATTGGCAGGCAATATTGTTCCAATCTTCCATCCACAGAACTGCTGAAACAAAATATCATGTGCTATTTCAATTTATTACATAGCCACCAGGAACTAAAAGAAAGGTCTATGCAGGGGTCATGAACTGGAGAAGCACGGTCAGGATGCAGAAGTATTTCAACTAAGATCTTGGAAGTTTTCTAAACATGAACCAGCTTGGTTACTTTAGCAGATCCTGTGTTGTGATCTATCCAATCACGTGCACTTATATAAATGATTTAGCTACAGGCAGCTCATCAGACCAGAGACTTGCTACAGGGCTTGAGCCATAAGCTCAGAAAGGGGAGAGTTTTCACAGACTTTCATAGGTTTTTCATTTTATTTACCCTCTCTGCTCTAATTAGTGAAGTGACAAAAAAAAGCAGATGTCTACACTCTTATTAACTTAATCCCCTGTTCTCTGAGGCTAACACTGCAAATGACCACCTAATGATCAGCTTGAGCTGATAAAGTATTAGCAGAGGCCTTAAGATTGTGACAAATATCCTCTGAAGGGAGAGCATTGAGGACATCTCTGAAAGAGCAAATGGAAAAACACTACTGGAACACAACCCAATTCTGCTCATCACAATTCAGCCCATGACTATTTTACATCAGTCACTGACAACAGACAATTGTTTTTGGAGAAAAAGAGGATATTAATGTATCCCACATGAAATATTCATAATGCATCTGCTATCGCTGAGCAAACAACGAACTCTTTTCACTAACACCATTCCTCTTATGCAAACGGAAGGCAATTAACATCTGAACTATTTATGTGATGCAAATGAGCTTGCTAATTTGAGGAGCTGATTGGTATCATCACTTTAGCAATTATTTTTAGGCTTGAGCGGTATTAGCAATCACGCTTTAGCAATGAGAAGAAGTGCAAGGAAATGCAGATTCTGTAGTGTGGGTCAATGCAGCGGGCCACTGGCAGAGAAGATTTATCAGAGTGTGTGTTTTTATTATATTTATTTACTGTATATGTGTTGGATTTGCATTTCAGGCTTATAAAGATAGTATTGGGAAAAAAAATTGTATAAAAGAATCACAATTTTTTACTTTATGAAGAAAATGTGATATTATAGACATTAAATAAGGGTGAGGTTCTGGTGCATTGGGTATTGTTGCTGCCTAACCGTTCCTAAGATCGATCCTGAGCTTGGGCTCCTGTCTCTGTGGAGTGATGCATGTTCTTCCCGTGTCTATTTAGGTTTCCTCTGCGTTCTCCGGTTTCCTCCCATGTCCAAAGAACATGCCAATAAATGGACTGGCTATGGTAAACTGTATGAATACGTGTTGGTGATGGACTGGCATCGCTTTCGGGGTGTATTCCCATTCTGTGCCTGGTGTTCCTGGGATCCAAGCTCTAGATCCTCCAAGTATCTGACCAGAGTAAAGCACTTACTGAAGATCAGTGAATGAATGGTACAGACTTCAGTCATCTCCATAATAAACTGTAAAAAATAAGTAAGGATAAATTCTTTCATTGCTTTCCAGTAAGGGCTTTATTCTTGTGAGGGTTGTGGTGGATCCAGAGCCTGACTCAAGAGCTCTGGAGAATATTTGAGCATATTTGGGAGGAGGGATAAAACCCAAGTACTCAAACGGAACCTGCATGGATATGTGGAGAACACATGAGACAATGTTTTAACCTGGTCAGGCTACCATTAGATCCAGATGGATTAGTCCATTGCAAGCCACCAGGAGCAATTTAGTGTAGCTAGTCCACTTACTGGAATGATTTTGGAAGGTGAGGATACCAGAAACCCTGAGGAAACCCATGCAGTTAGTAACCCCAGCTCAGGAATCGGAATCAGAAAGCCTGGAGTCTTTGAGGAGGCCACGCTACATGCTCTACTACCATGCTGTCCTTGGAATACTTTAATCATGCTGGCTTAACTTCAGCGGGCCAGGTTTTGGAAGTGTATGTTCTGTCATGAACTTCATATTAAAATCTCATGCTGGATCTTTAACAGATCTTGATACAGTATCTCACTCCAGTAGATGAGTGGACTCATTTTAGCTGCAAGAAGTAGGAAAGTAAAATGTGTATTTCCCTTTCCTTGTGCGTTCATTCATGCAGCTGAAACCAATGCCGTCATGCAGCAGAAATGATGTCTCTCTGAATAGAAACCCGGTGCTTCTGTAAGTTCAGCATCCGTAAACAAAGTCTAGACAGCGGGCAACTTTTAAGACATTTGCCCAAACTATGACTGTAACAGAATATGCTTTCAGTGCGGATCATTTACCGCAGCTATTCAGGTTATGTGCCGGCCTAGTATAAATTCAGGATATTGCAATTCCCCTGTCCACTTAATTCAGGAGCTTTGTGTTCTCTCAAATAAAGATAAGCCTCTTTAAAAAGCGTCAGGAAAATAGAGAACTCTCTCTCTCGCTCTCTCTCTCTCTCTCTCTAAGTTAACTCACACAGACTAACTGGAGCGCCAATTAAAAAGGCACACTTTTCACTGTTAAGGCATGCTTTTCATTTCACCAGGCTACAAAAACACTCAATATTCAAATCCGCTGCCTGGACCGAACCTGAATTACTAAGCAGGATTTCAGACAAGCGAGCAGAGAACTGAGTCACCAGAGTGAGAAGGGAAAATTACATTTATCCTGATGACTTGCACCAATTTTTATTTAACTTCCAGAAGGCTGTAGAGGGTTACATGAACTGAAACATTAAAATCTAATTCAGTTTTATGGAACTAGAAATATAATATTCAGTATCAGACCAATATTTAGCCAGAGTGACACAAAGAATGGGCTTCTGTTTTTTTTTTATTATTATTATTTTCATTGCTATTTCACATAATTTTCAAATAATATTAAAGACATTATAGTGTAATATATGGAATTTTACACTGACCAAAAACATGTAAAAAAAAAAAAGAAGTATACATATAGATTAGATTGAATAATTAATTCCCTCATTTTAGTTACATCATGGCCACATTTTAATAATTAATTCCCCCGTTTTAGCTCAATCGTGGACACGATGTAACTAAAGCGGGGGTATGAGTTATTTAAACGTGTCCAAAACGTGTTTTAATAACTCTTTCTGTTCGTGTTATGAGCAGACTGTTTGTTAACAATAACCTGAAGTCAAAATAGCACAATTCATCAGCATTAAACACTTTAAAAATTAACATTCTTCATCAGTAATCAACTAACATGTAGATATTTTTGTCCGACTCCAAATGCCATGGAATTTTGACTGAATAGCCAATGATGCACCTCCCCCTTACCTCACGTTCACTATTAGCAAATGAAAAAAGTGCTGAGTCAGCTAACTAGCAAGCAGCACTGTGTAAGTATTGATGCTTTGGTGAAAGACGCACAATCCTCTATGATTTACTGCAAACATGCATCTAAATCTGACTTCATATTTTGTTTTCATAAGCTTATGAAATTCAGTTAAGAATTCATATGAAAATGAAAATCCCGCCTTACATTACTCCTGCCTAAGTATACCATTTTCATGCTAGCAAGTGCAAAAGCAACAGGCAACAGGTAATTTTCTAGGTACATGCCTTCTCAATTATATACAAATTAGGTAGGACGTGGTATCTGGCACAAATGATACCTTAGAACAACCCTATGGTTTCTGTGGTCTGACATTTCTTCAGGTTCCCATTCACAACTTTATTTCCTATCTGTGATTAGTTCCCATTTACAGTTTGATGCACCAAAATCGAAGAAAAGAACTTATAACCGTGGTTTCATCTTATCCTGTCCTAGGGTTAGACATTTTGAAGAAAAATAAGGCTTAGAAGGAAGTAGCAAACATTTATGAGAGTATGTAGCTAGTACAGTTAGCTTGCTTTGCTAATCGGGCTAGCCTGGAGTCTAGCATGTAGCATGGAATTCAAACTTAAATGCATTTTCAACTAAGGTGATGTGTAGAAATCATGTAGTGGGTTGATACTAAAATAAAACTGTCTATGGAGCTAAAGAATTAAACACTGGACAGTGCACACGAGTAAGTCTATAAGAGGTAAACTACAAGCCAAATGTTGCTGTCTAGTTTGAACATAGATTCACTTGGAAATATGTCACATTGCTGTAGAAAAAAATGAATCAAATTTTTGCTTCACTTGATCTTTCGGAGTTGCCATTTAAACGTTGCCATTTAAACTAAATATACAGTGACGCATTAGGATATTCCACTTTGATATTGTGATATCTCAACAGCTAAAAATGGTTAAATAAGTCATTTTTAAGTAATAAGCAATGATTGATGCAGAAAAGGATCTCAGTAGTGCTCTCACTCTTTTGAGGTCTGGGCAGATTTCAACATTCACACCATGATCTATTAGTCCATCTCGGTCCTGACATTCATATCAAGGCTGCAAGAAATCAATTGCAATCTAAACTGACTCAGAAAAAAGGAAATGATAACGTCTGCCTTGATATCTCCCGTTAGCAGAAGTTGTTTGGAAATGAAGCTATAGTACTGCCTTCAAATTTCTCTGAAGTCCAAGGTGAGCTACAGTAATAGAGAACTTAAACACTGGGACGTGTGGGAAAAGTGCAGACGTGGGGGAAATCACAGACATGCTGGAACGTGGGCCACATGGCACCTGGGCAAGAGAGAAGTCATAAAGTAATCATGTGGATGTGTGACGGAAGGCTTTCTTGTAGTATTTGAGGTGATGACAGGAGAAATCGACACGTGACCAGCAGTGCATATTAAAAGCCGATGGAGCATGCGACAGCCATCTTTCACCGAGATGGCAAAGCGGTGTGAACGTTTGTGTGGGGGAGGAAAAAAGCACGAGCGTCCGAAGCTTTGACACAAACACACGTGCACACGTGCACCCGTACAATCCTTCAGACTAATTAAACAGATGGAGGTCTGCGTGCTTCAAATGTAAAAGCGCTCTCCTATCTACTCTAATGATAATAATTGTGATTACAGCACTCAACGTCTTGGCTTCTCCTGATTTTTAATTATAGCTCAGGCTGCTTGTTAAATGGAAGGGAAGAAAATGAAGAACTGTATGTTTACACATGGGAAATGAAAGAGGAAGTGGATTTCAGGTGGCGTATGGAATTAGACTTTTTTTTTTCAATATCAAATTAATTCCTATTCATTGTTTACAATATCACTATGTTAAGTATTTTATATAGAAAACAGCTTAACCCTTGTATGTTTCGTGAATCTAAAACACGTTTAAATATTTGAAGTAGGGTTAGCGCTAGTGTTTAGTGCAAATTGCCTAATCTGGCTAACTAGCTAACTAAAGCTAGCTTGGAAGGTTTATATAGCTTAATCTAAGAAACTAAAAGTTTTAGCCAGAAATAATTCATTCAATCAAACATCATGTGTGCAGCCCATTTCACTGGTAGTCACACTTTCAGTTATCAAACATTTCCTGACAGTTAGAGTTTACAATGACACAATATGGATACGCCACAAGAACGCACTGAAGCTTGGTTTGTGGTTGATGCTAAGTGTAAAGAACAGTGTAATTTTAGTTACTTTCTCAACACATCTGAGGTAAATGTTGATATCTTCTAGTTTTATCATGTTTGCACTATCACTATGCCTTACATTGTCCATATAAAAGACTAAATGCTAGCTAGCTTACATTATCTAGCATTAGTCATTAGCTAGCTTGCATGCTAAGCATGAATGTTACATGCATACTGTGAGTTCACCTTATCCCAAAGGTCAGATTCACCAATTTTAACACAAATGCATCTATATTAGAATATAACCATGACAACAAATTAAATAACTTTTTTAGACTTACTTATGCTTTCAATTTAGATAGGAATTAGAGACTTAGCAACATGCTAACTTACTAGTTCTACTGTTGTTAGCATGTTTAAAAAAACAGGACTTTGACAGCTACTTGTGTATTAATTGTTTTTGTTTTGTTTTTTCTACATGTTTAATTATACAGATTTTTGTTTTTTTTGCTATATAGTGAGATGGATAATATACCTAGGTATATTAAATAAGGAATAAAACACAACAGGCCATGCCGTTAAAGGAAAACGATCAATGACAACGGTGTTATTTTCCTTTGGTAGCACGTTCTAACATTTTTAAATTTCTCTTATACTACAGCAATTTGCCAATGATTACATCTTTTCTTAATTAAAGAGCATGACTTCAAAGAGCATAACTTAATTAAAGAGTATAACTTTTATAGTTAAATTTAATTTTGTGGAATGGCAGAGAAACAATGAATGTATGTTATGGCAGCTGTATTCCCTTCCTTCTTTATTTTTTAGAAAGTTAATAAGCTGAAAACCTTAGCTTTAATTTCACAAAGAAAGCTATAATTGCAAATAAAAATAAAGAATAAATGTCTCCTCACAGAAAACATTATCATATCAATGTGTATATGGTTCGTTAAATAATGATATATTTTAATCTGTCATCAGCGTATCAAGATTTAAACATTTAGAGTGCATCATTTTTTAGATTTAGATTTAACATTTAGCTTTAACGTTTAACATTTATACAGCAAGAACTAATATGAGGAAGCTTAACACTGTTTTTAGAATGAATTTATCTCTAAATGTATGAAAGTTGTGCTAAATGATGGACAAATTACACCTAAAGAAACGTTAAACTGTTTTTACAAATAGCACCCTATATTAATACGAGTGTATTTATCATTACAAAAAAAATTCCATTTTAATGTATCCCTTCTTACACCCTCGAGCTCCCCAGATTGCATTTCAGATCACACTGTGTATGCTGAGACTGGTAATTGGATGAAGAAGTGGACTTCATATGGAATATGGAACGTCTAACAAGTGGGCATGAATACAAATTCACAACTATTAAGGCAGACTGCACTTCATCTTTCTTCTCTTTATGAACTATCTCACACACACGGTCACACACAATATGCACAACCCAAGAACTGCATTTCAGATCGCATTTCTGTAAAAGCTATGCCACTTGGGGACACCGAGCGTGAGATGGAGAGCACTCCCACACTTAAGAGTATTCCATTTCCGCAGTATAGCAAAGTAAAGGCACAATACAGAGTCAAATGTGTGTACTCTGATGCTGTGTGAGGCCACTGGAGGATGGCAATGTCATGACAGCAGTCAGGGTGTAACCTGTATCTGCTTATCGACTCAGTCAGAGTAATCACTTTGTACGCCTTCTGTGATTCATGAACAGATTTGTTTTCCATGTGAACAAATTTCATTGAGGAGAATACATCTACCATAAACCACAACTCTCTAATGATATTGCTGGTGCAAATCAAAGACGCTCTGTAAAACCAGTCCATCTGTAGCGTATGTGCGATTATGCCAGACACACATTTCAGCATGTTTTCTTCTACAGAGAAAAGAACTGACAACCTGTTTACTCGAAATGCACATACATTAAAAGTATAAGGGCCGTTGCTGAATCACGTCAGGACACATTTAAAACACATGACTACTGCATGTAGAATTTAGAAACTACATTGGTGGTCTGCACTATATCATGATGAAACACTAAGAGTCTTACACTTAAAGGAAAATAATCAACAACAGAGTGGTGTGTTGAATCCAAAGTCGCCAATGCAACATTACTTTCCAATGTATTAGATTGGAAAAATAGATTATTTTCCAATAACAGAGAATTCCACAGCAATTTGTTAACAATTAAACTGTTTCATTTATTAAGGAATACCGCATTATACATCTTATCCAGTTATAGTTACAGTTAATGTTGTGCAAATCCACGAAGGTTAGTTATCACCTACATTACAGTAGCTAGAAACAGTCATTCCGTCCGCAGCATCTCTGTTTTTTCTCTCTCTCATGATGTTAATAAGACAAAAAAAAAATGCAGCACAAATTCCTCTATCCTTAACAATGGCAGAAATCTTACACAAAGCACTGACACTGGAGACTCCTTACGTAGATTTTAAATGTTAAATGCCTTACATTTATGTCACTTTGGCAGACACCCTTATCCAGAGCAACTTACATACATCTTATTTTTTTTTATACAAGTGAGCAGTGAAGGTTAAAGGCCTTGCTCAAGGCCAAGTATAGCTTGGCGGTGCTGGGATTTGAACTCACGACCTTCCGATCACTAGTCCAACGTCTTAACCACTGAGCTACCACAGA
>JAQMYM010000010.1:4108958-4138616 GCA_030014255.1 Parauchenoglanis ngamensis
TTTGTGAGTGGCAAAAGTATGTGAACCTCTAGGATTAGCAGTTAGTTTGAAGGTGAAATTAGAGTCAGGTGTTTTCACTCAATGGGATGACGATCAGGTGTGAGTGGGCACGCTGTTTTATTTAAAGAACAATTTGTCTTTTAAAATCCCTTATGTTAATTTGCTTGTGTAGACATGGTACAGAAAAGCAGCCATTTCTGCTAGTTAGCTATGACTTAGTTGTGCTCAACCATACATTCCATTGTTCAAATGATAGAGGAATCAATGTAATATTAAGATTTTCCCTCTATTTTCTTAAAAACAAACAAACAAACAAACAAACAAACTCATGATATAGAAAAGCAAACAGCCATGTATGCTAGGTAGCTATTTGCGCCACTGGCTACCGTTTGCTGTGTTAAAGTGCTTTTCAGTGCTTCATTTTTAGTCATTTTCCTTTTAATCCTTATACATCAGTATACTTATCAAGCTTTACTTTTTTAGAATTTCTGATACTTTATGATTCGTTGTTCTTGTTGTCTATTTACTGGAAGCATAATATTTAAAACTTTGAAAAACAGCATTTATCTATTTATGAAATATATTGTGTAATATAGTCATAATTTGTAGTATATGTGTTAACAAAATTAGCATAAAGCATAAGGATTATTCAGTATATTACAGTGCATAAATTTAATTAACATGTATGTAAGTAACCGTATCGAACTTCCGCACTAAACAGTATGCCTATGTACCCTTTTGTATGTGTTGTACATACTATTGTACGTACTACTTAAGTGTTCATAAGTGTTCAGAAATTAAGGTCAGGCTTTTATTTTGAAACTGTTCATACCCGGAAGTAAAGCGGAAATGCGTTTTCAGCATGTTTTCATCTTTAAACGCGGTCAGGTCGCGGTGCCAGAGTGACCCTGGCTGTGAGAGTCATTTGGGAATAAATGAGTGACTCTACAAAGTTGAAGACAACTTCAAGATACATAAATAATGAACTTTATTTATTTATTTTATAGTTTTGCACATTTTCTTTTTAGAATTGATCCAAACTTTCACTAACCTGGTTATTTGAGCAGGCAGCAGGTATGATTTAAATATTAATTATATTATAATCTTTTTATTCTGCAGCAGTCCTACAAGAACAGTCAATGCTGGACTTTCAAACTTGATGAAAACGACACCGGATTTAAAGCTCAATCAAACATTAAAATGTGTTCCACAGATATTTTAATTATGTTTATTGAGACTCCAAACAGAGCTCCAAAGAAAAGAGAAAATACATTTTTGGTGTTTATTTTATTTCATTTTATTTTATGAATTGTGCACCCCGGAATATTTTAGTATAGAATTTGCCAAAATCAGATTTTCCAAAAGTTTTTCTCCTGAAGATTTGTTTTTCTGTTTCCTTATTTAACTTCAAGTGTTTCATGCAAATTTACTTCTATTATTACTAAAACAGATGAAAAACGTTATCATCTTCTCACGTGATAAGCCTGTCAGGCTTAGTTCTTCTTCTTTTCCTTTTTGAAAGCAAAACGTTTCTATAAAATGTGAAAATCTGTACATAATAAATATATTTTTACCATTATAAGTAAAAACTTGCTGTATTTAAGACTAAAATACAGGTATGATTGGTTACTGTAATGCAACTGCAGTTTCTCACCTAGCTTCGTTTCCATTTTGCAATATTTACACTTTCTATAGTTGATTCTACAGAGCCTGTCTTGTCCTGTGTAAGGCACAGGGATGGCTAGAGGCACGATATTTCAACTCGCTGTGAAGATGGAATAACAATAAAATCGGGATGGCTTGACTGAAAGCTGAAAGTAATCTGTAAATCACACTGATTTCCCTGCAGAGATGCAGTGATGGCGGTGGTCAACTTGTCCTTTGCTGCGTGTGGCTTTCTGGGTATCTATCAGCTCGGCGCGGTCGACGCTTTCCTCACACGTGGACACGGGCTGCTGTCGTGTTTGAGAGCCTGCGCTGGGGCATCGGCTGGAGCTCTGGTGGCCGCTGTTCTCATCACAGCTCCGGACAAACTGGAGGTAAAGTTTAGCCACAGCAGCGATAAGAATTAAAACAAGTAACGAGTGTAACAATGACAGCAATGATAAAAGCGGTAGCGATGACGACAACAACGATGACGGTGATTAAAAAAAAAAGCAATAATAAAGACCAAACAAAAGCAGCAATGATGATAACGATGAAGGTGATGGCAACGACACAAACACAATGATGACGACGACAAACAAAACAACAACAATGACTGACAATAATAACAGCAAACAATGACAATGCGATGATAATGAAACTGATCCAACTCAAGTAAGACTTGAGTTTGAGGAATAGATTCCGTCCTTGGATGGACCTTTTTTTTTTTTTTCCCTCTAAATCACTGAACTGTCGTCTTCTCTTCTCCCCTAGCATTGTAAAGAATTTACCTACAGATTTGCCAGCAATGTCAGAAACCAGAAGCTTGGTGCGATGACGCCTGGGTACGACTTCATGCTTGAGCTGAGGTGAGCCGCGACTCTTAAACAGCAGCAGCCATTAAACATCACAGTGTGTATAAGTATTGACCCACTCGGAGTTGATGAAAGCCAACACAATGGGGTTTCATCAGCATACAGAATGCACATGAAGGAGACTTTATGACTGTAAACCAGGTGGGGGCTCGAGCTGAAGGCTTCAGTAGCGGCGGAATGATCACGGTGCTGAAAGTGTATTTTCACACGGACGTTGACCGATGGCTCCAATTTTTGGTCACTAGCTTCACCATCTCTTTAGATTTTATAACCGTATAATAGTTATGTTTATTTGTAAATGCTCAATATAACTCACTTATTAGGAATATAAACAGTGGTAATAGTTCACTACGGGAACTGTGAAGCAGGCAGTTTATAGCCGCTGTCATGGAAGTGATGCCAGAAACGAAATAGTTTTGCAGTAACTATAAAGAGATAAAAAGTACATGCCAGTGGCAGGTAGCAGATCGAATGTCCTGGCGGTAACAGAAACTCGGGTCACGTTACACCATCGGTGATTATTTTCCTGAAGCTGCACACCCCGAAGTGTTTAATTCCTCAAACATTTTATTTGGTTACTCTTAGAGCAAAATGATCTACATGTAATCTCTCTAATCTAATATAAAAAAAGCATTTAATGTTTCTTTGAGCCAAGATTTATTTATTTATTTATTTTTTGCTTTTGGACGTTGTTCTGCTTGCAGATGTAAGATAAAGTCATATGTCTCTGAAGTCGCCCTTCACGTGCGCGACAAGCAACTTGGAGCACATGCAGGGAATTGCTTTTAGCTGCTTCTCTTATTGCACGTTACCATAACAACAGGATGCCTCTGAATCCCGGCGGAGTGTAAGAAGTAGCTGAGGTCAGTGGAGGCCGCGTGGTCCGTCACCTTGATTATGGTCTGCAGGATGACCTCCAAATGACATTTGAAGAAGGATTGTGATTATGACGGTTGATCTTATAATGTTTATTATTCCTGGGTTTTAATCTACGATCAGCCTCATTTACAGGTAGTCGTGCAGTGTTTCTTACTTGGATTATTACAGGATTATTGGAATTTGAATGCTTGAATCTGATTGGTCAGAAGGTGGATTATTTTTGTATAATCACAGGACTGGGACGCTTCTTCCTGCTGGAACGACAGGTTAATATCAATGCACTCGTTCTTCTCTGTTATTGTTTCTATAGTAACAGCTCCTGCACAGGGACTTCACTCATAGTCTAATAATAAACAGATGAAAATATTTTATATATAATAACGTTTTATATATATATCGAGGAGGCATTTATCTAAGATTTTATGGATGGAGTCGTGAGCATTAGCACTTGTCAGTCGTGGTGCTTTGCAGAAATTCCCAGCACGGGATATTATTTAGGACCGAGCTTACACTTTCTGGTTTCTCAGTAAAAAGCACCAGCTTTTACTCTCTTATTTTTGTAGTGCTTCAGGTGTTTTTCAGGGGTTCTGGTGAAGGAGCGACCTATAATATTCACAGCTATAACATAAACGATAACAGGAACTTCCTTGTCTTCCAGACGTCCCACAACCATGAAAATGAGCGACGTGTCGGTCATAATTGAATAGGCTTGGGTATCGATTGATTTGATTTTTATCCATTCCAATTCTGCTTATTAATGGTTCCTTCCAAACTGGTTTAAAAAAAAAAAAGAGGTCAAAAGTTTAGATAACAAAACATAACTTGTATACGTATACAAGACGAATGAAATGAATGAGTGAATAAGGAAAGTATTTTTTTTTATTATTAATAGATGACCTAATGCTCTAGGTTTTGTGCGCACTGTATCTTTCCCAGCTCAAGAGCCAACCCCGTGTCAGTCCATCTAATATCGTTTGTGTTTCAGGGTCCTTGAAGTTTAGTGCCAAAATGGGCGGTCAGCCTCCATTTATTGTGCAACCATTATCACACGTTTTCCCCCTGCTGGCGAGGCACGGCTCGTAAAACAGACGGATAAGCCTGTACATTAACTTAATCGCCTCTGTGAAACTCACACTCGCGCTTCCATCCGTTTTTTTTCCCCTTAGCCAGCGTTTGGCACACCGATTTTTTTCCCAAACCCCCGTAAGATGTCCTGTTAAATAGCAGCAGCATGGTGAGGTTTGAAAGAGAGAGAGAGAGAATGTCCTTGAGCTGTGTGGTTACAAGATAATTGTGTGCGTGTGTGTGTGTGTGTGTGTTAGAGAGAGAACAGGGCCGTCTTGACCTTGAGGTAACTCGATGCATGTCCTCCAGAACGCATTCATTTCGCCGAGCCGTGAAATATGAATCAGCGATGCCGTTTTGGGCGCAGCGAGCGACAGCATATCTCCCACCACAGCCATATTAAGCCTGTCAGAGTAGAAGAAGAGATCTGGATGAAAAAGTTCTTCCTGTGCGCGCGCGCGCGCGCGTGTGTCTGAGACGTGCTCAAATGTGAATGCAGATAAAACTGACACTGCAATAAATCAAAAATCATCAGCAGGAAAAAAAAACACCCCAAATCTTGCCTAGGTTTCACTAGGAGGCCTTCAGACTGAGGCCTCCATCCATCCAGAGAGAAAACCTGAGTTCCATCACCTCCCGCGTTGTGACTGAAGCAGCTTGGCCAAACAGATTGTGTAATTATGGGATGGCGTTTGGGGAAAGTTGGCGGCGTTGTTAATTATGCAGAGATGACAAACGAGCGTGTGTCTTGTCCCCGGCCTCCAGAGGCGGCATCGACCACATCCTGCCTCCCGACGCTCACCTGTTGGCCAGCGAGCGTCTCCACGTCTCCCTGACCAACTGCAGGACCGGGAGGAACAGCATGGTGTCCAGCTTCCCCTCCAGAGAGCACCTCATTAAGGTATTCCCACCCCTCAGGGTAACGGAGAATGATTTATAGATCAGCTCTGAGGGACGGACGACAGCACATCAGTAAGTGATGCTGTAAGCAGTAATTTAACACACAACGTGATCTTTCACACTGACACACTGATTTTATTAACACTGGTCCTTTTCTCTCTCCTTCTATCCCTCTCTCCGTCTCTGTCTCTCCCTCCATCTCTTCCTGCCTCCACGCTATTATTCCTGCTGTACTGCATCCGCCTTCTCGCCACCCAACCTTACTTTCTTCCATCCCTTCTTTCTCTTGTCCCTTTATTTCATTTTTTTCCACTTTTTCTACGGCACTTTCTTTCTTTTGTCTGTTCATTTTTTTATTTATTTATTTTTTTTACTTTTTTCCTGCATCAGCTTTTTCTTTTTGTCCTTCCCGTTTTCATTTTTTATCCTTTCTTTTTGTCCTCTTTATTTCATTTTTCCCCTCCCTCCCTCCCTCCATTCTTCCCCTGTATGTTTCTTTCACCATATCTACTTTCCCTCATTGTTATTCATCCTTCCATTTTTTTTTTTCGATCTACTTTTTCCTTCCTTTTTCTTTTCCCCCTCTTGCCCTCTCCTCCTTTCCTACTCTGCATTTTCTCATGCTCTCGTGTTTTCTCGCACGCTTTCCTCCTTTTCTTCTCTCCTGATCTTTGCGTTCTGTCTCTGACCGCTGTATCGTGCCTGTTTCTGTCCTGCAGGTTCTTCTGGCCAGCAGCTTTGTTCCTCTGTATGCAGGAGTGAAGCCAGTGGAGTTCCAGGGTCAGGTAATGCGCTGTATTGAGTGTCATTGCTTCAGCGTATTGCTTCAGGACGGTCAATCCAAGCCGCTTGGTCAGTGGAGGTGACCGTTGCATTTTAGTTTAAACCGAGACATACCTGATGTTGGGCGACGTCTATATTAAATCTGGATGAAATCATTGTTTCTTGCCGTTATCCTATTCCGAACAAGGAATTGCTCTTTATTCCAGTAGAAATGGATGGATGGGGGTTTTACAGACAGTCTTCCCATCCTTCCTATGGGACGGACCATCACCGTGTCTCCATTCAGTGGCTCGCAGGACGTGTGCCCGCCTCACGTGGGTCGCAGGAAGCTGAAGCTCCGACTGGCTAACATGAGCGTTATAGTGAGTCTTTCCTACAGCTAGCTTGCAATCGCCGGTCTTGTGTATTATTCGACAGTCTGCTCGCTTCTGCATCAGGGAAAATAGTAGAATTGTCATCAGCCATCAGATATGATTCACTTGTAAAAAAATTTGCGTGAATTTTAAAAATCTATCTTCAGCCCCAGCGGTTTAACCGTATCGTTCAGAAAAACACTCTGAACATGTAAAGATGTAAGCGGTGACATTTGCTTCTCAGCATTTTAATGTAGATGAACTTAATAGAAAATAAGCAGGCAGGAATTTGGACTCTTTAAAAAATAAAAAAAAAGGCAGAGGAGCTGCTTATTATGAAATAGCGATCACAGCAGACTTTCTCCTCACGGCTGTGGCTTGGTGCATATCTGGGGGTATCTTATTATCCATACTGCCCCCCCTTAGCAAATCACCAGCTTTTGATTTCTCCCTGTTATTGACCAAAGCATTACATTTTTACATTTCGCTGCTGTTTATATTCAGACTAACCCTGGGATTTAAACAGACAACCATCCTTCTGTGCCACCGCTACCCCAAGCATCATCCGTCAGTGTTTTATAGGAATATATTTGGTACGCATTAGTGTGTGTGTTGAGCCGAGACACTGATCTTTTTGCCTTTGCTTTGATTCTCCTCTCAGCTTTCCACTGAGAACATCAAACGACTGAAGCGGGCCTTGTTTCCGCCCTCTCTGCTCCGAATGCAAAAGTTACATCAAGAGGGCTACGAGGACGCGCTGCGCTTTCTCAGGACTGAGGGCTGGGCGCAGGAGTAAAAACATGGGCCTTATTTCATACAGTGTGTTTAACCTTGACAATAAGTTGACATTTTTAGGCAAGTTTTATACTATGTAGTTTTATATTATATCTGTTGGGGTGTATAGGACCTTTTTTAATTGCAATTTCTTGAATGAAAGCTAACCAATGTATATATCGTGTAAATTTATTCTCCGATTATGTTGCTGCTGGAAACTGTGTCGACAAACCGATTCTTAAATAAAAGTTGAAATTTAGATTTAAGATGCTTCATTCTGAGACATTTTCCGACTTTTTTCTGGGGCTGGGGTGAGTAGTTCATGCATGGTCCTGGGGTTTTGAGGAATGGCATGTTGGTTTATCTGCTTATTCTTGCTTATGAGCAACAAGCAGCATTAAGAACAGCCAGTCTGTGAGCAATGAACAAGCAATGGAAATAGTGGGGTCTGTGAAACCTACCTAAGGAGTCTGTGATGTTTTTAAATTCAGTTGTAGCAGTAGAAATTGCAACCCACCCTTTTTTAAAACTGTTCTATTGAGTAATAATAGTAGTAGTAGTAATAATAATAATAACCAGTTTAACCCCAGGACACCTGAATTTAATACAAACCTCAATAACGAACCAGAATCTGATGACTGTTTTTAATAAAAATGAAGAGAAAATGTCATTCATTTAAGTAATGATCTTAATGTTGGATTGCGTTCATCTGTGGAATTTATTTAACATTTAATGAGGTCCCTGTCTGCTAACAAGTTTGCGAACTCTTGCCCTACAGGAAAATAAAGTGACATTTCTGCAAACCTATCTTCTACCAAATACCTCGGTCAAGTTCCCTTTGTGTCCTTTACCATTCATGTTACATAAAAATTCAATTAATACCGTAATAACAGCAGTAGTAATAGTTTTACATCTTTCTGATAAACAAGGTTGCTTTAAGGAGAGGAGATAATATGGAAAGAAGAGAAGTTGGATTTTGGAGCAGGACAGAAGAACAGTCCCTGTGAGATTGTGTCTTATTCTCGAGGTACTGCATTTCCTGCCCCCCTGTGGAGGCTGATCTGTTTGGAAAGTGTGTTAAACGCAAAACAGGCAGCTGGTGTAACCGGTGAAGTATGGGTGTAATGTCATGTGCGAGGAGCATTGAGTCTGGCAGCTGAAGTTTGCATATATTTGAAGTTTATTTTTGGATTTAACCCAGATGCCAGTGTAGAGAGAATTGGCTTAGCCTAAGCATGACATTATGAAAGCAGGAAGCAAAAATAAGTGGGGGTTGAAGTTGTGTAGCTGGAGGAACGTGCCCTCACCGAGCTCTTACTGGAGTGCAGAATCAAAGATGAAGCCTGTCTTATTTGAGAACACTATCTTCCCAAGCTAAAACTCGCAGCAGGATCCCTGCCACCAGTTTTTATAACAACACCGTAACGGAATTTGTCTGCAGGTCCTTCGGTTTCATGCTCAGAGAACAAGCGTAACCACGAGAGAGGCCGTTTGAACTCTGCCAGTCTTCTAACCTCTGTGAACAACCGTTTTGCTCGGCCTTGATTTCACCAGCCGGTTATGTTTCTCCAGGGAAGGGTGAAAGATTAGCGGCACGTTACGTGTGTTTGTGATTTGAAGACAAAGAAAGAGGAAGAGACATAAATACGCCTTCAACCTGGCTTCAAGCAGTCTGATGGAACTCGGTCTGATGGAACGGGGAACGATTGTGCCTTCCTGCTTGATAAAATGTGCTTGTTTAACATTCAACGTAAGTGGCCTGCTATGAAAATCCCACCAAAGCAGAGATGATTAAGCCATACCTCTGTTCTCAGGACATTGGGGTCAGTCATTCATGCTTATCCCACCTACAATTAGTCCAAAATGCTGCTGCGTGATTTTTAACTGGTGCAAAGAAGAGGGACCATATTACTCCATTGGCTCCCAGGTCAGAACAGGATTTTATTCTCCATTTCTAAAGCCCTTCATGGGTTAGCTCCTTATATTGCAGTCCATATGTTGTCCACATGCTGCATCAAGATCGCTGAGGTCCTCTGAACAGCTTCTTTCGTCCACTCCAAGTTGATCAAGTTGAAAACAAGGATGTTCGCGGTGGTGGAACCGAGGCTCTGGAGTAGCTTACCATTACACGTTACGTAGTCTCTTTTAGCCTTTAAATCTACACTTAAATCTCATCTGTTTTCATTAGCAGTTGAGGAGCCTGTAAATGTATTACAGAGCAGATTGTGTATGTCTCCTGTATGTTGGTTTTATGCCTTTTATCATATTGTAATTTAATGATCTATGTAAAGCACTTTGGTCAGCAAGGGCTGTTGTTAAAGTGCTATATAAATAAAGTTGACTTGACATTATTCAGGCTATAGTTTCTCTAGAGCGTGTATTGTGGGTAATTATGAAGCCCAGGCCACAGTTAGAGATTTATCATTAGATAATTGAAGCCGCAGCCAAAGAAACTTTACAAGTATCCAAGGCAGGTTTCCACCAGTGTAATAGCAAAACCACTAGACCTGAGCCATGTTTCCACCAGCACAATAGCCAAAACTCTACAATTGATTGGTTTCCACCAGTATAAAAGCCAAAACCTTTAGAACTGATCCATGTTTCCACCAGTTAGATAGCCAAACCTCTAAAATTGATTAACCTCTCCCCCTGTTAAATATCCAAACTACTAAAACTGATTCATGTTTCTACCAGTTTAATAACCAAACCACTAAAACAGGTCCGTATTTCCACCAGTTTATAGCCAACAAATTGAAATGTTATATTTCTATCTAAACTGCTAGACATCAACCACTTTAATGGGTATATTGCTACAATCGAAATGCTAGAACCAAGTTATATTTCCACCACTTTAATAGCCAAACCACTGGACTTGTGCCATGTTTCCACCACTTTATTAGCCAAACCGCTAGGGTCTACCCATTTCCATGAGTTTAGTAGTCAAACCACAAGCTCCATACTGTGGTGTTTGCTGTTGTTTAGCATTCGACATGAGGCCTGTTACAGAAGTTCCACCAGAAGAGATACATGAAGGCAGTGGTTAGATGCTAACACTGCAGCTGCTTCAATTAGTCTCCATTAGACACGAGCTGCATATTATTTACTGAGCACCATTAAGTTGATGCTGATGAATGAATCAGCTTTGTGGATCACTGGTGTCGCATTATATCCCATTCGTCTTAAAACATAAGACGCTGTGTAGTTGAGACATTATTCATGCTGTGGATTCTCTGGAGTGTCTACTTTTTCTAATTATGATGCACGTGCCATATTTAGATATTTATCATTTGATAATTTTGTTGCAACATTCTTTGTACAATTTTATGACGCATTTTTCTTCCTCTGAAACATGAAGCCAGTTAGCCACTTCCATCCAAATGTTTTCAGTTCATCTTCAAAATGATCCACCATCTTGCTCATGCTACATCACAGGGCAATCAGCCACAACTGGCTTGTGTCATATTTCCATCCATTCCACCCAGAGATCAAGACCAACTACTCCTCACTACAGATGTCTAAGATTGCTGGAAGTCGAATGTGCAATCTCCCAACAATCAGGCGAAAACATTTCTGTTTTGTAAAATTTTTAAGAGTTTAAGAATAAATCTGAATAAATCTGAAAAAAGTGTTGTATAATCAGAAGGTTGTGAGTTCAAACCTCTGGACTGCCATGCTACTTTTTCCACAAATATAAAACTGGAGCCAAAGAGCCTTTATAGGAACCGAGCCATGTTTCCACCTATCAAAACCACTAGACCTGAGCTCTTAAACCAATCCATGTTTCCAAAAGCTTAACCAGTAGAACCGATCCATATCACCACCAGTTTAATAGCCAAACTATTTGAATCGATCCATATTTCTACCAGTTTAATAGACAACACTGAATCATTCACTGGCTCTAGAACAGACGCTGGTACCTGGTTGGTAGGCCTTTGGCTGCTTACCTCTATGCTTCAGTTGTATCCTGTCTCACTTGTTAGTGGGATTGGGTAAAACTGTCTGCCAAATGAATCAATAAGTCATTATGAGACAGTATAGCTTCATCCACCATCATTACTAAGATGTCCCTTGCAGGATTTATACTCATAGAACAGCTGGGCGCTGTGTTTAGGGGGGAAAAAAAACAGTTTTTTATATTTTTACCCAGCTTGTAAGACATACACCTGAGGCTAGAGATTCCCTGGCTCACACTACTGGTATTCCTCGTTCTTTCCAGTGGAAATGTTTCTTCAAGAATAGAACAAGCCCTAGTGTGCTTGTTTTCTGGAGGCTTCCCAACATGTGTATTCATTTGTTTGCGTAATTACACCCTACTGTGTCATGAGCCACGAGACAGCATGTGTGGAATAAAAAAAAAAATAAATAAAAAAATAAAAAACCGAAAGCATGGACTGCTGTGGATTGACGGCTATCCTTCTCTCTGAAGTTTGTCCCAGCGTATGTCCGAGAACCCTTTTGTTGCACAAATGGGACGAAGCCAAGCCCAGCTGAGCTGCACAGGTTCTTTTGTAAAAGAGAAAGGTTAATGTCTGCCGGTGTGCCAAACATTTCAGGGTTTGCTTGAGGATGAAAAACGTTGGAAATGTCAGATGTGGGGAAAAAAGTCTTTGTGAATAGAGCCAATATTTGAACCATATTGGGTACCACTGGGGTAAACAGCAGAGGAATGGCAAATGAGGTCTTCAATGTGATGAACTGGACTTTAATACCAGAGATATGTATTAGGACTTGGATCCCATGTGACCCAATAAATAAAGTCTCAGGATAGGGCTTCTATCGTCATGCAGGGGATCATATATGAAGCTTGTTCATTAGATTAGGAACATTAACATTCATTTATTGGACACGGCCGAATGCTCAATTACACACATTCATATGTTTATTCATTCATCAGAAATTACTTTAGTATAAAGTACTAATTGGTTTACATTTTGGAAAACTGATCCAACCGAGTTCATTAGACAACATTGCGGGCAGATATATCCAAAAATAACCATGTGGATGGATGGGATTGGTCATAATTCCTTCAGAGTGGGTTTGGAGCAATGGTTAGTCTATTTAGAGTAATGTTTAGGCGACTGAGGGCAGGGAGTGAATCTCTGAGGCACATTTGCTGAGGCTTGGCACGGTCCAGGCGAGTGTGATATCACTGTGATGATGCCAGCCAGAGTGAACACGTGGTCACAGCCATAGATAAAACACTGAGGTTTATTACGTTCAAACTGACTGGCATGCCAATAATCCAAAAAATATTTAATCTCTAATCATTACTGTGTGGCCAAATTGTGGAGCTGTAACTTGGATTACAGATTATCTTGCATATTATCACTTCAGTACAGAATATCTTTGGTCCCTTAACTAGGGGTTCATTTTATATTGTGTCGAACTAATACAGAAGAAAAACAACGAAGCAACACACATTTTTCACAGTGCTAGAAAGTTGGGTGTTCAATTTCCCCCCCAACATTTACTCAGGTTAATCACTTTGATGTCCCATTTCAGGCAGCAGGTAACCAAAAGAAAAAAAGGGTTCAATCAAACCGCCGACACCAAATTCGGCACTTAATTGTTAATTAATAAAGCAAAGTGTTTACAAAAACAGAGCCTAATTTAATTCTATGCCACACGGCCCGTTGAGCCATTTAGAGGAAAGTAAATCTTAGTCGTTCTGCTGTGATACGAACAACAAAACCTGCATCAATCTCATTAACTGTTGACTGAAAGTAGCATTTTTTCCCCAACAGTTATCAACAACAACAAAAAAAACTTCTTAATGGAGTTCAAGGCAGAGAAAAATTAAAGACGTCAAGACGGGATGCGTTTCTCTCCTCAAATGGAACTGGACCAGCTGGCTCGAGGCAGTGAGAAAAAGGATGGCTGTATAGTGGTGTTGGCATCAGCAACTCTACCGTTTAAATAAACCATCTACTCCATTGCCAGGTGCTCCTTGGCTCCAAATTGCCAAACTACTACCACTTTTCCAAGCATACGGTCTTAATTGAGTAAGCCAGCCTCGCCAGTGTATTACCTCATGCTCCAGATAATTCTCAATAAGCATGTTAAAGAGATAAATGAAAGCTCTCAGTCTGGGATTCGAACCAACTGCCTGTCATAAACGGATTGTGGTTTTCCAAACGTCCCCGACCAGAGAGAATCCGTACCATCCTGGGAGTTTCTTCCGTACCTGAGAGGTTTATAATCATATGTCGTACCCAGCAAGGGGGAATTAATGACTAAAAGCCGAGTGACACAGAACACAATTTCGGATACATCGTGGATGCATAAGTATAGTATAAAATTTTCAAAATCATAATCTACGCAGATTGTCCAACCTGTTGCCCGTCAGAGTGTTTGAACGACATGATACTCATTTCACATCAGCACCAACATTATAACGGCACTTTTTCCTCTTTCTTGAAATTAAGGAGACAAAAACACAGCAGATCATGCTACAGTGAAAGCACAACAAACAAGTCCTCAATCCTGAAGACGTTCCCATGGCAGGATATTACAGAGCACTGACACTGGAGATCAGTCCAAACGTCTGTATAGAAAACTTCACCATAGCAATGATTAGACGTTTTCTCTTTCCTAAGTAACAACTCATTTTTAAAATCAAGACAAATTCCTGTGTAAGTTACTTTACTGCACTGATTCAACAGCACTGCGGTATAACAAAAACATTAAGCAGCTACATAAGATACCGTTAAACAGTTTATATCCCTCTCAATACAAAGGATAAAAATCGCCAAAGGTCAATTCACCTATTCCTAAGTGATTACTGAATGCTAGCGTTGCCCAAACAGATTAAAAATCAAGGTGGTTTGTTGTTCTTTGCCCTGCAAGTAGCAGAGATGCGACTGCTGTGGACGGATTGACGTCTTTATGGAATGCTTGATGCGACGCTGACACAACACATCCGGTGTGAATTCAGGGTACGACCCATGAAATCTACAAATAAAGATTAAAAAAAAAAAAAAGACAAGTGAGATATTTGTTTTGAAAAGTGGCAGAGACTGGATTTAGTACCTCTGTTAAGCACCGCATTGTGGAAAGCTGCAAACCTTACATCTTTTGCACCTGTGTGCACCTCAAAAAAAAAAAAAAAATTTGAAGCTTCCAAAGGCCTTTCAAAAATCCTCCAAACTCAAAAGAAGAGAGAGGTTCCTTCTCTTTCACATCCTCTTCCATCCGCTGAGACTGAAGTAGTGCAGTAGAAAGGCTGCAATGCAAGTTCCAGCACTTGCCAGCATGCCAAGGGATTTTAATATTAGCATCTGAACTCAGGGTCCTCTATAAGGTCCAGCCATGGGATTATGGGATTAAATCCTAGCCATGGGATTAAGTGTGTGATATTTAGTGTTGCATTCCAAAATTTCTAGGGTACTTTATCATTAGGCGAGACTGCGACGCTGCAGGAGGTGGAGAGTTTCACACATCATTTTTCTTCAAGTATCGTCACATCGTTGCATTCTCAGGATTTCGCAAAGCATAGGTGCAGAGCTCCGGGTTCTTTTTAAGGATCTACATGTCCTAGGAATGGGATTAAGCCTGGGATATTTCGAGCTATGTTTCAGACTTACATTTCTAGATTTCTGGGGCACTACATCAGCCAGACTGACTGCATTTTCTTCAGGTGGTTTGTCTAGTCATGAGGCAGGCTTGTTTCTTTGCAAAAGCATAAAACCAGCCACGTTTGTTCCATTCATTTCACAGTTAACTCGCACTGAATCAAGCCATGCTTTTCCGGCACTAAATATATACACAGCCGTCCTTTCCATCTACACATGACAACTGTACAGGGCTGGAGTGGGCCTCATTTTCAGCTCAGGATTTACAGGATGCAGGTCTGTAGATTTCCCATACAATACATCCGGACTGCCTTTTAGGGATGTGACAAAATAGGAATCCATTTGAAATGAACAGATAACGTGTTCTAAATGGATACATATATCTATGCAAATAAGAGGCACACTAACACTATTTGTTTTTCTTGTTGTTGTTTTTGGTTTTCAGAAAGCTTGCCAGAAACTGTTCCAAGAATGGTGAACCTTTTACTTATCGCTGTGTTGTTTGTAATCAAAAAATTAAACAATAAGAAATTTAAAATAGATTTAATCGGTGATGTGTAAACGCTCTGGTTCCCGTTGTTTCCACTCTACAAAAAGGCAAAACAGCCCCATAATGCAAGGTAGGCGTCATTACACACCTATTGACACATTTCATTTACTCTCCCCCTGCCCCTCCGGTGCATTTCCCACAATCCCACTCTGCCAGTCTCGTTGGCACGTGCACAGCTGGTGGAGGGAGGAGCAGCACGGCTGGAGCCAGGGCTTCCACAGCAGGTGTGTGGCTGAGAGCTGGTCCTCAGCGGCTTTAACACCCTGCGTGTGCGCCCTCGCCGCCTCCAGTATCACCTCCAGCACGGAGCTGAAGTTGGGTTCTGTATCCGGGGTGAGCGGGTTCGTTTCAGACGGGTCCTTCGACAGATCATAGAGCAGGGGAGGCTCGTGCCGGGTCACGTAGGCCTCAGTGCAGAAGCACACGTGCGTGTGGAAACAGGTGGTAGAGTTTTCAGGGTAGAAATTAGGAGTGAAGAAAAAGGCTTTCCATATCGAGGTACCTGGAAAAAGGACAAAAGCAAGTACATAAAAATAAACACGCGTGTGTGTGTGTGTGTGTGTGTGTGTGTGTTGGTTAAGACTCACTGTTAGCAGGGTGCCATCTCACAGCATTCAGAAAAGCATTGCAGTAATGGAACAGAAATTCATGTTCTGAACGCTGCACTCGACCCTGCAGCAGTGGCATGAGGTCACGTCCGTCTATCTCCCTGAAAAACACACGCACACTGAGAGCGCCAATATTTCTTTCGCTATCTTTCATCATCGGTGTGTACATAGTGTAATATACAGATACGCGGAGTGTGAAAATCCAGAGACTTTATACTCACCTACTGGCCATCAGGTGCACTTTTGACATCTAGCAAACGTTTCCACAGAAAATGAATTCTAGTTTCGAAGCTTTGACAGCAGCACATAACCCATCAATCCACATTTGTCCAAGCGGTCACTGTATTGACAGCAATATCATTTAATGACAGACCCACCTATCACCGGGTATGCTGGCTCCGGCTAATTTCGCCACACTAGGGAAGAGGTCCATGTTACTTGTGACCTCATCGATAACCTTTCCTCCAGGTAGTTTTCCCGGCCAATGAAGGATCCCCGGCACGCGAATCCCTCCTTCCCAATTGGTTGATTTGCCTCCTGCTCGAAATGAAAAGAGATAATCATCGCCATCATCATTGAGACATTGTTAGCATTTAGAGTGTGACATAAGGCCATTTTTGGATTAAAAAAAAAAAAAAAGAGAGAAATGAACACTTTAATTGGTGTTCATTTCAAGAACTCTTGAAAGTGAGTGCTCTTAGTGGACACTTAGCATTTCAAATAACATACTTAATTATCATGGGAGCATCTCTCACCACACAGACACATGCAACTAGAGTTTTTCTGTCTTTTCAGCTTGTGATTACACATGAAAAAGGATCTGTTCTCACTAATAATATCTCCTATTTATTACTTTGCTTGACTCACAGCAGTCCTGCTGACAGTTGGTCACCTCCTTAATAACCATTTCTTATGAAGATGGCCGTTCTACCCACTGCTCCCCTCCCTCTAATGTATACATGCCTTACCTTTATATATGCCACCGTATCCTCTGTGCACCTCGCCATGGATGGATATCTCCTCTAAGTGCGGGCCTTGATCTGAGGTCAAATAAACCAGCGTCTTATCCTCCAGCTTTAGCCGCTCTAGCGTTTTCATTATCTGACCTAGGATAAGAAACGGGACACACTGTGGTGATGGTCAAAACAGTTGATCATGCCTATGGTTATGGGATTTATCATCAACATGCACGAAGACAAAAAAGTCTAGTCTACCCACATAGAAAGGATTTTGCTGCTTGGTTACTGGCGAATTGACTCCGCCCACAAACAAATAGTGGCACGTAAGAAAGACATGCGGACACGTTTGCTCATGTGCTGTGAAACAAAATGATGAACTGTTTTTCATAGAAATTTCCCCAGTTACAGCCAGGTGAAAGTGCTGTAACTGTTGGAATCCCACACTACACTGTATAAGCTCAGGTCTGTCTGGATCAGACACGAAGAGCTACCTCACTCCCTCTAGAACAAATACAACGTAGAAAACAAAACCGTCACCTCTGTTCGCGTCCCGCGTGCGTTTTCTTATTACCCCATCTCTGTTCTCCATACATTTTGCTATCTAATCATCACATTTTGTTCTCTAGCTTGTGAAAATTGTTACGCGATACTGTTAGATAGCACGTTAGACAGCATCCTGTCATTATTCAGTGTTTCACAGAGCAGTTAGAATCAATAACTCACGTGTTTGCTGACGGAAAAGTCTGGCTTGTGTGATTCGATCATGACAAAGGATTCAACTTTCCCGATGGTAAAGTCCAATAATAAACAAGCATAATTAGCAAGTTATACAAATGACTAGACTAGGAAAAAAACACTTCCTAATGGGGATCAGCCTAGTGGTTTCCCATTAACCCGTCAGCATCCGATTATCATAATGGCTACCAGAAACGGTTCGGATTATTCGTGTTAGGAAGCGTGTTCTTCTCCGAGCAGGACAGCTTGCATAATAGAAACATGATTTTAAGGAATCTGCAGGATTTTCTAAGCATTCCAGAAAGGGATATTGTCTTGCTAAATGGCTAACCACTCTGAATTCAAATCACAAACTACCAGATTTCAATCATTAAATAACTAGTTTTTTTTTTTTTTTTAAATCCCTGTTGCATTTAATTGCACCAGATGTGTAGATGACTAACTTCATCCATTCTATAAAACAAACGCCAGTCACTGTGGCCTCCACCATTAAATGCTTATTTGCTCATAAGACTTTTACAGCCAAAAAAAAAAAGCTAGGCAGAGTTCATGCGGTTGCACAGACATCAGAAGCGTCTAGAGATTATAGCTGTTGTAACCGGCACTGACGTGAAGATGATGTCATCACAAAAAGAGCTCCTTCTGTTTCTGAGTTATTTTGGCTTGCAGCTGTTCTACTCACAGCCAGTCTTGTTCCATATACTAGAATTACAGCTGACTTGATGTTCAAGTCCAGACTCAGTACCTACACTCCAGTCCACCTCCATGACCGCATCTCCGTACAGGCCGTGCCGGCTTTTACCGTGGAAGCGAGGAGAAGCGAACAGAGCTGTGTGAACTTGGAGGAAGGAGAAGAAGAGCAGGAACGGTTTCGAGGAATTCCTGTCAAACAATATTGAAAAAGCTTTATTAAAATCAGGCTGTCAAGGACGGTAAAGCAAATCTTCTTGAAAGCCAAGCAAACATGAAACCGCACACTTATTTGCAATATAAATATTAGCGATATACTGATAACAACGCTTCTACTGGGTATTGATCCGATACCATCCTTGTTTAAGAAAAAAAAAACAGTTCCGATACCGATGTGACGTAAGCCTGGTGTTCACTTTGGTGCTAATGATCAGACAAAAATAACAGTGAACTGGATGTGTTTCGCGATTAATAGTAAAAACAGAGTACAAACCATACGAAACAATATTAAAAGATGCTCGAGCAGGTTCTGCAACCTGATGAGATGCCTTAAGGTGTTGTATTTAATAGAGAATGGGCCACGAATTGCACGCACGCTGTGTGAAATGAATGTGCAAAGAAACTTTTGCACGTTTGAGTGCTTCGTTTCTTTCTGTAAACACAGACACGCATGCTTCTTTCCTCCCCGTTGCCAAGGTCTAAACTTTCCTTTCGAGTCAAGGTGCAATTCACGGTACTTTGCACTCCTTTTTAATGACCGCGCTCGCTGATACTGCTCTGCGTACCCACGCCAGCCGCCCACGCGTTGTATATTAAATATACTGATTAAATGCCATAACATCTTAAACATGATCCTCAGCATGAGGAGTTTATTGCTAGCCGAACACAACACCAACCAACATAAACAGAGCTAAATAAAAAAAAGCCATAAATGTTTATTGATGCAAATGCCCTTAGACGTCCATTATAGGTCACATCCAGCCTATTCGTGGTCGTCAACCATACACTGCGATGATGATGATGAGGAAAATCGGACGTTTTGCTTTAATTGAGAACGATCAGCATTCACAGACCTCTCCAGGAACTCGATAGCCTCTTTGGTCATCCTTTGCGTGAGATTCTCGGACACGTACGGCTGCTCCACCACCACGTCTCCTCTCATTAACAAGCAGTTGAAGTAGGGGAACACGAGCACCCAGAGGAAAAACAGAGCTACCGTCGTAAACAGCGTCGCCGCCAGGCACAGAGCGAGCCTGCGGGACAGGAGAACCAGTCCTTTGGCGTGGAGGAAGAGCAGGGTGGTGAAGACGATGCCCAGCGCGCCGTATGGAATGTGGGTTCGGACGTTGTAGAGGACGGAGCCGTGGCCTGGCTGACAGTCGCGCAGGTTGGTCATGGGGATGCCGTAGAAGTACTCGAAGCCATGAGCACTGGGATGGTGGCAGTGATCTTCGCTGTGTTCGCAGTTCAGGCCCAAGTGCCATTTTCCTGTGAAATAAATAAAATACGTTAAAAAAATAATAATAATTTGCATAATTGTCATTTACATGCATTGCGAACGATTCTTTCTTGGTGCTTGTTAGTAAAGACAGCAGCATTAAGGCAAAACACAAATGTTTTCCATGCTCTTTAAAGAAAATTTTAAAAAAGCAACCATGGATTTTAAATATGTTTTTAGATTTTAAATATGCATGTTGAATATCTTTGTTGTATTAAGAAATGGCTTGTCAGATGTGTGATATTTATTTGGCATACCAATCAGAGCTGTTGCGTAACCTTGATCTTTCAGGAGCTTGGCGAATGTGATCTCTTCCTTAGGAAGGCCTCCAGATACTGCAGAGATGACATACACCCCGACACGACCGTGACTTGCCATTCCTGCAGTCGAATCACACACACACACGCACACACACACACACCCCTGTAAAAGGAAGTTTGTTCGATTTTGGTAGAAATCGCTGTTGAAATGTGGGTTGTGTTGCACTGTGTACTAATGAAGTAGTATGCCTAACTGGTAATCACAACAATGGTGTACTGGATATACTATTTATGTCTTGCAGCTTCGCACAGATCCAGCAGAGCAAGCTCGCTAACTCTATCTACATAGAAAACAGAGAGAGAACAAAACCACCACCTCTGTTTGCTTGTGACGTGTGTTTTTACTAATCTAATCTGTATGCTGTTCTCCAGCATGTAAACAACACTAATCAGGACCTGCAATGTGTTCACTAATTCCAAAAGTTTGTTAATGGTTTGGAAATTTGACAGTTTCCGTGATTCTCAGGTTTGTCAAGATTTAAAATCAGAAACGCCTCCTTAACAGGAAGTTGTTGGAAGTGTTGCATGTTGTTCATTCGGTTCAACAGAACACCTGAACCAGAACGGAGTGATGTTCTAGAGAAGTGGAGCAGGATATTTTACTCCCAGAACCTGGGTGACTCTACCAAGAGGTTAAGCCCATTGGTAGGGTTCACAAAAAGTTTGGCAGAAATACTTCCAAAATAACATAGAAACAGGTTACAGGGACAGAAAAATCGATGTTTTCTAAAGGCCACCTCAGTCTCTTCCTTTGGAAAAAACAAACCAAAGAAAAAAAAAAACCCTTTGGTCTGAATTGATGAGGACAGGCTACATGCACAAACCTAAGAACATCAAGGAATTTACAATGACATGCATATAGGAGCACAAGATCCTCTACAACCAGCCGGTGCGCGTTTGCTTTCTCCACAAATCATCCTCCAACACGTTTTACGGTAACGATAAAATGTTGTAGCGTCTGTAATAAAAAAGGTAAAGCCTTGAATACTGTCCTAGCGTAAAGACCTCGTGAAACATATAACTGCATACAGGTGATCGAGCTCTGTGCACCTGTGCAGGTGACATTATCTTGTGCTATATCTGCAGTGATGCGACATGACAAACTGGTGTGAAATGTAATGGTGTCAGTTTGTGGGGTTCTGGGAGGCAAACGAGAACGCGGCCCCAGGTCCAACCCCTCCTTCTGATAGGCGTTCCACAAAGAGACTCGGTGTTGTTACTCGTAATAAAATATTGTTACTCTTGCTGCAGATTCTCAAAGCACGATGGCCTACTCTAATTTCAGAATTCAGCACGTTGTTTTTGTTTATCGTCAAGTATGCCAGGTTTGTTCGTACATTTCTGTGACTAACCACCAAACTGATGTTTTTATGCTTAATGGTCAAGCTTGTGCCTTGCCAACACCATAAAATCAAGTGTAGGGGTGCAAATACTTTTGCAAAGGCTGCTATAAGGCTCTTGCACTACTTAGGAAAGAGCAGTCATGGTTTCGGTCTATAACTGCACGGCTCATAACGAACTTTTCACTTGGTTTGATTAACCGTGAGTTCATAGACTGTTACGAGTTGTTCCCATGGTAACGTAACTGACGGATAAAGACAAAATTTGATTAATTGAGTTTATAAACAGAAGTTCGCTTTGTTGCTGACATTTCCTTTACCGTTTTCACCATAACAGGCGTACCTGAAGACTTGCCCATAATAAGTTCTAGCTTGACACCATAGAGCATACCTTCTCCCTCTACATGAGAGTAAGCTATCATAATGAGAGCCTACAGTCTGACAGCTTTACCACAGAGCCCTGTAAATCTTCTGCGCTAAAGCACATCATACCTCCCATCCACTGAAATAACTACATTCCCTACCGGTTCACAGCGGGTCTGCAAGCTAATGCTGACCTGATCGTATGGGGTATCTGCCGGTGAGAAAGGCCGCTCTGCTGGGCGTACATAGAGGAGAGGCGGCGATGTGCTGGGTCAGCTTCACTCCATCTTCCGCCAGCCTGTCGATATGAGGGGTCCTGCAGCGCAAAACACAAAGCACATCCATTACAGCGGGACCTGTTAGCTCTTTCTTTGCAGCGAATGATGAATAAGTGAATATGTTTTGTGGCAGACAGGGGACTCGGTTATAATGACTTTATCATATCAATCATTAATTACATGCTTCAGCAGAAAATACAATTTACCCAGATTTCCCTCTCAGCCCAAATGGAGCTGATCAGATAAATCATGTTTGCATCCAGTGTCTGCTTTTTTTAGCTTTACACTCGAGCCATGAGGTCATCTTAGTGAACAAGTAACTGAAATCATTTTTACGCTACCGTCTGAAATCACGTCCAGTTCCTCGACTCATTCACGTGCTTCACGATACAGTGTGACGTACAGTTATCTATATTCTGAACGCTTCATGATCGTAGACAACAGAAATCAATTTTTCTTTAGCATGATTTGGATCATTCCTGTGGCGCAGCAGTTAGCGTTGCCGCCTCGCACCTCCAGAAGCCTTGGTTACCGTCTTCATCGAGCTGCAGCCGGAATCAGAAGAGACCAAAACTGATCACCGTTATAATCCATTTTGCCGTGGTATTTTTATATTGGTTGCCGCTACCATTGTAATTAGACCAAATACATCCAAAACATTGTATTCACACCACAAACCAAGTGTTTCCGGGATCGGCAACACTGATCTGATCCCTCTCGACCCTGACCAGGATAAAGCAGTTACTTAAGATGAATGAATATCATTCCGCTCCCTAAGCCCCAAATAAAAAAAAGTCACACAAACAATTTTATATAAATTAATGATGTTGATTGCAGCAAGTATATAAAGAGTTGAACATGTATTTATGGAAAAGAGTTGGGGTGAGATAGACTTCTATTGCATTGTGGTTTTCCTGCAAAATTCCTTTTGGCCTTCTTCAGTGGATTCTTTTATTTATTTATTCATTTTTCATCTGGATGTTTGAGACTTATTGGCCATTGGGCTGGTTCATCAGCCTAGTCTCAAGTATATTATTACTAAACATGGGGAAATAATGACTAATAATATGCATTATATACTACTGATAATAACTTTCACTCTCCCTGTCCCTCGACTGCCTGCCAGCTCCTGCCTGTCACCATGTCGTCAGACTTCTTGCAAACCTGAAGTTGACATTTAACGCATCCGAGTTGAAGTATTGTCATTTTTCCTGACACAATAATGTCTTGTTGTATTTTATAAAACAAAACGCAGGTATAATTAATTATTATTTATACAGTGACCAGCCAGAACACCTGCCTAACATTATGTAGGTCCCCTTTGTGCCACCAAAACAGCTCTGACCTGTTGAGGCATGGACTCTACAAGAGCACTTAAAGTGTGCTGTGGTTTTACAGCAGTTTGTGCTACAGTAGCTTTTCTGTAGGATCAGTCTAGACAGGTTAGCCTTCGCTTCCTATGTACATCAACGAGCCTTGGGTGCCCATGACCCTGTCACCAGGTTCACCGGTTGTTGTTCCTCGTACCACTTTTGGTAGGCACTAACGCATACCAGGAACAAGACCTGCTGTTTGGAGATGCTCCGACCCAGTCGTCTAGCCGTCACAATTTGGCCCTTGTCAAAGTCACTCAGATCTTTCTGTTTCCCATTTTTCCTGCTTCCAACACATCAACTTCAAGATCCGACTGTTCACTTACCCGATATATCCCATGCCTTGACAGGTCCCATTGTAAGATAATCAATGTTATTCACTCCACCTGTCAGTGGTTTTAATATTCTGGCTGATTCGTGTATACGTAATAAATATTACACTAGCATTGCTATTATTAGCACAAGTTGGCCTTCTTAAACCTGAAAGATGGTCTCATTTGTGGTCTGACAGAATCGTGACATTTAATCCATGGCTCTTGTTTAGCTGTGGCTCACAACTATCCAGTACTTATTCCTCCCCTGTGGGTGCAAACTTTTCGTGGCGGTTTTTCATCACTGTCGACTCAACGAACAGCTCTTCCGCGGAAACGTAAAGGACACATGGCGCTCTCAATCTCCTTCTCAGTCAATGCTCCTAAGAGGAATGACACATTAGTGAATGGATACGAGAGGCAGGATGGTGAAGAGGCGCGCCTCATCTATATCACTTTGCCTACACGGAGCGCGTCATCATCTATGACAACCCCATGAAGCGCTTGATTAAACCACACATTTCTGCCATGACAACCTTTATGTCTGGGACTCCCGTATTTGTTCAAGTTGTCCTTCCAACACAGCTGTTTGTTTGAGTCCTAGACATCACTTTTGCTTTGTATTGCTGAGCTGTTGTGTACAAAAAAGCACTCAGTCCCTGAAGAGCTTAAACGAAAGCCGGCAGTGACGCCACACAGCCTACTTCAGTGTTGTGTTTCCATAGCATCCAAGGTCTCCTATTCCCAGATCATCCACCATCATTAGGACGAAATTAGGCTTTGAAACAGCCCAAGCCGAAGCAGCGTGCAGCAGCGGGCCGAGAAAGAGCAGGGTCCATGGAGGCTTCATTCTGCGTGGGGTGAAATGAAAAGGCACAAACAACAAATTCTTCTTTGGCAATATTCGCCTTAGCCATACATTTATTAGTAGTCGTGCAAGGCCAATCTTTACAACTGCAGGATATGCATGGAAGAAAAGTCATACATCTTATACAGGTCATATATGGTGAAGTCTAAAGCAAGAGCATTATAATGGTATCTACATTCAAAGCCAAGGCCAAACACTAACGTTCAAATACTACATTTCAATTTTATTATCATATCCCAAGTGTAGTTTGTGGGTTACCTGATACGAGAAATGAATTATTAGCAGAGTCATACGCCGTGAAATACCAAGTAGCTCCTTCCTTTATATACTTTAAATCCTCTACATAGGCTAAGAAATAATACGTTTAGTCGTGCAACAGAAAGACCTCGATTTAAAAAACGCTGTTAAAAACGGCTCAAAACAAGGAAGTTAACGCAGATATTAACCACGTGACATACTTCTGGCGTTTTGATTGGACAACTTATTCTCCGGTGATTAAAACCTTAATATTTGACAGTTTATATAATTATTCCACCCCCTATTTTGATTGAGCCTGAGTTTGTTTATGATTATGATTATTATGATTGCTGAAACCATATTTAAAGCTTTAAATAAAGGCTTAAACACGTGGTGAACAAGCTTAATTAATTTAAATAATTAAAATATCAAATTTAATTCGTGAAAGTCTGATCTTTGTTGTTGTTGTTGAAATATTTAAAATACAGGCCAGTTTGAACTCATAACGACACTAATGCAATTACACGGTAATGACACATTTGTTAAAGCAAAAATAATTTAAATATCATTTTATTTTTAATTGTTTTCATTACCCTAAATTGGTTGTCACTTGTTATCTCTATATTCTGTCGTGTATTGAAGGTCTATTGTGGGAATATTTATTTATTTATTTATTTATTTATTTATTTATTTTACACAAGGCTCACATATGCGCTTGTAAAGTCGAACAGCGCCACCTGCAGTAAATAAACAAATCAACGCAATATTGGAGTTGGAGAAATTAGAGAATTTCTTCTTCTCACCCTTACATAATACAGAAAATAACCTCACTCAGGGATCAGTTATATCTGTACAGTTCATATAAAAATATGCACTTAAAATTTTAGACCACAACAATTACTTAAAAACTAGTTTAATTACTGACTCATATCTTTGTCTTGCTGCACTTGAGTTAATAAAACACTGGAATGAAACAGTGTTGAAAACACTACTGGAGCATGGCTTCATATTTCATTATTTTCTCTTTTTAATCTCAAGCTGTGTTGCAATATTGTGCCTGCACTGCTGCTGATACACTAGCTATTACACTGTAGTATGATTACTGGTTAGTGCATGTGAGAGTCAGTACACTACACTAGTTAAAGGTACAGTTTGTCGTTTTTGAAAGTGTTTCTAGGCCGATAATTTTTACATCGTTTTGAACATACCTTAGAAAATCCCTGAATGACAACACAGTCACAGTCATGCAATGGATATCACTACTTTGTTATATTTAGGCACTGTTTAGATTTTTCTGGCCCATAAATTAGCTCCACCCCTGACCAGAACAGCATCTAATCTTTTTTTTGTTAAATAAAAGCCACCTCAACAGACATATGTTGACATATTTAATATTGTAGCTTGCGCTGTAGACCTTTCCTTCCTGTGTAGTCGGAACAAATTCTGGGATGTAAAAGTCTAACCAAGTGTGTATTATCAAATAGAATAGAATAGAAAGTCCTGCAAGCTAAGTGAAGAAAGAACAGAAATAACTGCAACTGAACAAAAACTAGGACCTACTAATAAAATAAACCAATAAAACCAAATACCGCCTGAATATGTTAAGCGCTTTAAAAATCTTATGCAGTAGTATTGCTATATTTCTAATCCTAATAACCAAAAACAGAGTAGTGAGAAACTACATTGTATAGTATACGGTATACACACACAGATACAAATAGATACAGGCACACTGAGAGAGTTTCTACATAAATGTTAAATGCTCTCGGAAACAAGTCTTCAGGCAAATCGTAACAGTTGTAGGGAAATTTGGAATCTGCCCTAGTAAACCTAATGAGGCTGTTTCTTAAGGATTCCCAGTGTAGTTTTTACCCTAAAGCAATGGAACACACATGCATTAATGGCATCCCACAATGCACTGCAAGATGTAGGAGGACGATTTTACAGTATGTATGCCCTAATGTATTGCTGTGTGCCAGAAAGTATAGCACATGAAATCACGCAACAACAAAAGATCGACTATTCTCCTACAGGTTCAGTAGAAAAAAAAAGTTAGAAAATACATATAAAAAACAACAACCTTTAGCAGTCTCTCTCTCTCTCTCTTTCTCTCTCTCTTTCTCAGTTGTCTTTCACCACAGTCCCGGTTCTTCTGTAATAGCAATAAGTCCTTGTTTGTATGCAAATGCGGTAGTCACCAGACTGGCAGCTAATGTTCCTTCTTAGCTAATGACATAATCAAGTGATTAATTATATACTTACAACATCCCACTGGCCAACTTGCTGTCATATAAAGACACACTGAGTTACTGGCACTGTGACTTGCACTAGACTTTCTATTAGTGATGGACATTAAGACCTTAGTGATTTGATTTCTTGATTTGATTTCATCCTTTTTGAATGGCTTGTCTACGTGAATTGAATGATCATTTTGGTTTGGTTTATTTAGTTCATTCAAATGTCCTGTTTTTGTAAACTGAATGAGCATTTTGATTTAGTTTATTTGATTCACTCCAATTTCCCGTACATGTGAGTTGAATGAACGTTTTGATTCGGTTTATTTGAGTCACTGCTAGAAATACTGTGCAAGCTACTGTACATTGCAGAGCAGTTGCAGTTAGAAAACAGCATTCTTGGACTCACTGAAGACTGCAAATCAATTCACTCAGAGGTGCTGTTTGGAATGGTTTAAACGTGTGGCTAGACAGTAATAACAGTAATCGTCTGAGTTTAATAGTTTAGAAAAACTGCGATCTGCAATATAGTGAGCCTTTTTCTAGTATATTTTATTCCAGATTTTACAACTTTCTGGCCCTGAAATTAGCTCCGCCCCCCAGTCAAAACACTGGCTCGCCTGCTTAGCCCTGATTTTTTTCCTTCAAAGGTTTATACATTTTCAAGAGAGGTTCAGGTAAGTTCGGCTAGAGAGTAGACAGTTATTCAAAAAATTACAAACTGCTCCTTTAAAAGGAGTCATACAAATAGAACAAATCATTCGAAAATCATCTCTCAGTTCAAAGTAGTTTTTGTATAGCAGAATCACATCAAGGAAAAAGTACTTCAGTAAAAAGCACATGCTGTATAAAGCACATGTCTCACAGCAAGCTCCCATGGCCGTGAAACATAATTAAAACATCATGTCAAAATAATTTATAAATATTGTGCTATGAATTTCTAGTCTTTTGGTTGGGTGAGAACCCTCACTGACTCATAATACAGCTTCACACCAACACCCACACAACAACACATGCCAATAAACCATTGATCAAAAACTAGGTAATAACATAAGAAGGAAAATAGATTGACCTTTAAACTGATCGATGAGGAGGGGACCTTGCTATGTTTCATTTGCTGCATGCAATCAAGGGACCTGTTTTAATCAAAAATCCTATTGAATGTGTATGGAGCAAAAGGGCACATCATTAGTGTGACATCTTGGTTCATTTTTTTTCTTGAATAGGTTAAGCATTAAAAAAAATGCATTCACTCTAGTTTACCCTAGATTAGATAACACACTCCGTAAGAAGACATTCTCACCAGCAGGTGGCAGTGCTAGCTTTCTGATGTGGAGGAATTATTTCATTTATTTCCATTTTGTTTCCCTTACACAATATACTGTGTTTAGTATTAAATCTGTGCTGATACTCTTATTAAGTAGTGATTGGATCAAATGAAACACTGCTAAAGAAAATAAGTCCTGTTAGAAATTTTGAACATCTACGCATGGACTCGTCGTTTTGTTTATTGATGTTTCATTCATGCATGCATTTAAAGTGGGGTGTAGTATTGCTGTTGCTACCAAATAATACATCAGTGCAAGAGTGTAATACAAGAACAAGTACAGCATGATACAATAAATATATGAGACAGCATGTGTAATTACACACATTAACTACAAGCACAGCAGGAGAAGCATCAAGTTAACTAGACAATATAATTGAGTAGATTGGCTATGCAGACTGCTGATTATGTCACCTGAAAGTATCAGTACAGGACTGTAACAGATCATAAATAACATACACTTACCAGGCACGTTAACAGGAGCACCAATACGCCTGATCATTCACGCAGTTATCAAATCAGCCAATCATGTGGCAGCAGCACAATGCATAAAATCATGCAGATACAGGTCAAGAGCTTCACTTCATGTTCACATTAAACATCTGAGTTTGGGAAAAAATGTGATCTCAATGACTGAACATGCATGTTGGTGCTGGGTGTGTTTTGACTACTTCAGAAACTGCTTATGTCCTGGGATTAACACAATAGTCTAGAGAGTTTACGCAAAACCCATCCAGTTCTGTGGGCAGAAACACCTTGTTAATGAGAGAGGTCAGGGGAGGAAAGTCAGACCAGTTCAAGCTGACAGGAAGGCTTTGGTAATTCAAATAACCACTCTATACAAACATGGTGAGCAGAAAATCATCTCAGAATGCAAAGCACATCAGTCCCGAGGCTTTGGGTTACAAACTGCATCGGGTTCTAGTCTTGTCAGTCAGAAACAGGAATTAGAGGCTACAGTGGGCACTTAGTCAGTTGGTAACCCAACGTTTTTACATCCTTTCACATGCTGGCTGATCGGATAATTCCAGAGGTAAAGGTAAAGTGTATACACTACCGGTCAAAAGTTTGGGGTCACCTACTCTTTTTCATAGGTTTTTCTTTATTTTTTTTGCTTTCTATG
>JAQMYM010000010.1:4138716-4149790 GCA_030014255.1 Parauchenoglanis ngamensis
TCCAGTCTCTTTTAAAGTCATAAAAATAAAGAAATAATTGAATTAGAAGGTGACCCAAACTTTTGACCGGTAGTGTACATGCACAGTACGTATGCACTGTAACACAGATCATCATAAATAAGTATGTCTATGTGTATCTGTATATACAACTGTATATGTCTATGTGTATCTATGCTATATGTATGATTTAGATTCCAATTTGGCCAAAGCTATTATCTTTCATGACGTCTAACACGTGTTTAACACATTGCACCTCATCCACGCAGCTTCCACTTTTCCACACCTAAGAACAGCTTCCATTTCCCCCAGGTTATTCATCTCTCGTCTGTCTGTACCTCCAGGGTCACACGCCATCGTCTTTCAGCAGAGAGACTCCTCTATGAACCGTGGCTTCGGGCTACAGTCACAGCTGGGAACAGGTAACCCCCTCCAGGCCTGGCTTTGGCGCGTTCCAGTGCTCACAGCCCACCCAGGTGGAAGAGCCCACTGGGTATCAGGTTAGGGTCCCGCAGCCGTCTCTCGTGTTCAGTGTCAGATCTTATCGTTACGGGGCACTGACGGACAGCACACCTGGGCTGCAGACCTGGGAATGAAACACTGCAGAGACTGGTGCACGTGCAAAAAACGACTTTTATGTCAACGAATCCATACCATATGAATTAAGCTATGTAATGTTATTTATTTATTTATTTGTATTTCTTACTGTATCTCAGCAGTGTTTATTTTCTCGATTCAGATTGGCCTGATTCTGACTCGAAACTCAGCTCTAATGGGAGTCTAAGGACAGTTGTTGAATTTTGTTCGAAGCACATATTTTTGTAACGTGTTGTCATGAATTCTTCAGTCACAGATATGCGTAAATTAGACAGTTTTGTTGGATTGATGGCACACGAATACCACAGACATTTTTTCATTTTGAATTTATGTTTTGTAGATAAGCATTGTGGACATTTCTTGATGGAATTCAACAGCTTCTATTTACAATGATTCTTGAATGAATATTTGTTACCGTTCAAATAAAGCCTATTGTGTGTGAAAGAAAGTTTCACAGAAAGGTTTGTCTCCTTTTTAACTGCATTTGTCAGTGATGACATTAACTTTATATCAACTCTTTACTTTCACAAGTGATTATGAATAAGGCTGTTTTTGGTGTAGTCAGACCTCTGCACCCTGCTGTTCATTATGTAATGTTTTACATCATGATGTGCACTGATTGACCTTCCATTCACTCTCTCAGCCTGTCTCTTTCTCTCTCTCGCTCTATGTCTCTTTCGAGCTCTCTGTCTTGGTCTTGCTCTCTGAGGATGTTTCTGAGTACACATCAGGAGAGTAATGGCAATTTGTCAGACATGAGGAAACGCCTCAAGGCCATAGAGTCAGAGTGAGGCGCGCAACTATGGACCTTCTCTGCTTTCACAAGCTCATTTCACTAACTCCCTGTCACTGTTTGCTTATCTAAATCTATGTACTGAGCGAAGCGTCTATTAAGACACCGGAGCTACACATTTCTTTTGTAAGAAATAAGAAACAAATATATGAAAATCTACCTAAAAGTCTACGTTTGCAAGGATAATTACAGTAACCTGCTGTGGGGATGCTCTTCGTCGGAAGGGGCTGGAAGACTGATCGGGATTGAAGGAAAGATGGACGGCACTAAACACAGGGCGATTCTTGAAGAAAACGTTTCAGTCTGTCAGAGATTTGAGACACGGACTGAGGATAATTTCAGCAGGATAATGACCCTAAGCATTTTGCTAAAGCGACACTGGATTGGTTTAAAGAGAAGCATTTAAATGTCCTGGAATGGCCTAGTCACAGCCCAGACCTCAATTCAATTGAGAATCAAAGCGGTAGTAGGCGTGTTGTGTAAATCAAATACTTTCGCACTGTATTCCTAGATCACCTTTAAGCGATCTGCAGGGTTGGAAATAACTTACGTAGCTAACTTAAAGACTAAAGACAACCATTCACAGAGGAGATCATTTAAAAGCTTTATTTACCATTTTAGTGTTCATTTTAAACAGATAACTAGCTAAATTAAGGGGCATCGCAAACTGGTGAATAAATCTGGAGAGAGAGAATCACTGTGCTGATAATGACATTAGTTAGAAAGATGCCAAGAATTGGTTGTTAGCAATTCTGCTTCTTCACAATCTCATATGTAGCTCCTCTTGAAGTCAGTGATGTGCTGGTTAGCCACAAATGTAGCAAACGGTAAATAACTCCAAGTAAGCTACAGAAGCTCGCTAAACTGTGCTATTTTTCCACTGAAAGCTTGCTTTGTCAAAAGGTTGTAGTAAGCATCATCAGTGCTACTTTTGCTGTTTACTATCTTGCTAGTATAGCTTGCTAAACAAAAAGGCTAAGCGCAGCAGGTCCATTCTCTGATGCTAGACGATGTTGAAAACCTAGCAAAGCCAAAGATTAACATGCAGACATATTAGTTGTAAAGGGAAAACTGTGTTTGTTCATTGTGTAGATGAACATTTAAAGACTAACACTCTTAGGCCATTTATATATAGTTTAGCTGTTTAGTTTAGCATCTAAGTATTTTAGCATGCTAATTTATAGTACTATTAATTATATAAAGCCTTATATAATATAATGTCAAATTCTAAAAAGGTCAAACTATGAATTTTCTATAGCTACACCACTCCATCCACTAATAAAACTCCTCTGTCTGAATTCTGTACTTCATTTGACGTCTTCAGTCTAATAGGAGACATTAATCGATCATGACAGCCTGGTGGTATTTACATGCTGTCTTTAAGATTCAAGCGCTCTCTCTGCAGACAACTGTGACAATGCCTCAGGTATTTCCTTCTGCGGTCTCTAGCTGTCTCAAAACCCTAGTGTGAGTCAGTCCTGAAGCCATTGCATAACATATGTACAGTGACATATTTAGAGTAGCACCAATTTTCAGATGTAAACAGAAGCGGATGGAATTTTCTGTCTTTAAAAGTCCTTACGTTAACCGTAGATACATCTTGATCTTATCAGCCTTAGTGTTTTTGGGGGGGAAATAAGTTTAAACTCCAGTCTCTCATTTAAAAACATCCAATCTCTCATTTACGTGCATTAGATTCAAAAGTGGTATGACCTGATTTATTCAGGGAGGGAAAAAAAGCTTCTCCTTAATTCCAAAAAACAAAACCAAACTATTTTTGGCAGCTGTTGCTTCTTAGCGCAATCTAGCTTTCTAAGATGGCATGACTAGACATGATTTTGTTGAATGTCCATTTTGTCTCATCACATTAAATTGTCCATGCAACATTTCTCCAGCTTTGGAGGCATCTCATGGGAAAATGGGTTTTGGAGAGTCTGTCATTCAAGATGAAAACACACTGCGGGTCTTTGCCCTATTCTCTTTCATCTTTTCATGTAGCCATGAACAGGAATATGCTTCTCGTGTGTTTTCAAACACATTTGCACTTTCCTTAATGCAAACAACAGGCACTGTATTAAAAAAAGAGACTGATTTGGTAGCTACACCGCAGACAAGAGGGATTTGTGAGCTTCAAAAATTGTCTGCTACCCTCAGGCGATGCTAAGAAAATAACAAACGGCTGAGACCTTGTTGAGTTTTACACACATTTTGAATAGGGAGGAATGTAATACTCTGTTACGCAAAGATTCAAAGGGAGGATAGGATTAAGCTGATAAGTGTGATTTCATGTGAACGTGAAAACATCAGGTGGCTGGATGTGGTCCAGTTTACACCTTGTTTTGTATAATCACAATAGCTGTAACGCTCAAACCTCATAACTAGGCATATCCTAGGACGTAGAGTTAATTCATGATACGATATATATTTGAAATTAAAGTGGTTAAAGCTGAGAGAACACTGTCGCTAGGCAACTGGGACGAACAGACAGCGAGCGAGGAAGCTTGCTAATAACTAAAGCTAACAGTTTCACTAGCTAGCATGTTTATGCAAATGTGAACGTGGTGTGAAAGAGTAAACAAAACAAAACTGTCATGGATGTTTTACATTTACCTTAGATGTAATCTTGGTTTTAAATGTAAGCTATTTGTGTAGTTCATAAATAAGTAAGAATTGACTGTGTGACTAAAATCAGACTCCAGTTAGCAAACCACAATTGAACGGCCTTGGGTTTCCATGAAAACCAGCCTTTCATTTTTCTTTTTTCTCTGTAAGATTTTTTTTTTTTTTTTTAAACCAAAAAAGCAGCTTCTCTCTATCCTGAAGACTTTCCTGCATTTGAAAGCTTAGAGGTAAAGCTGTAGCTTTTGCAAAACGCTGACGTCTCTATGCACGAATGATAAATAACTGTCTCCTTACAGAAAACTTCAGGGACACGACTTTTTAAAATCTGTTTATGGAGCGTCTGCTATACAAATTCTCGTGTAAGTTGTTGCTATGGAAACCATAATGTATTAGAATAAGCTCATTAATATAAACCTGTGATTTGCTTTACAGCCAGAACTACTTACAGAGCTGCTGTTATAGAAAATTATACCTCAGTGTGGTTGAATCAGAATGTGGACATTAATTTCCTATTACAGCAGCGCTGACAATAATTACAGCTGTAACATAAATCACAGGTTTATATCAATGCACTTGTTTTAATATGTGTTAGTACGTTTCTATAGTAACAGCTCACGAAGGGACTGTATGGCTGACGCGCCTCATAATCTAAGGCTAAATTGATTTTTGAAAATGTTGTGGTTTAGCAAAGAAAATGTATAATCGTTGACATGTTGATGTTTTCTATAAGAAGATATTCGTTTATAGGAGTGTCCTTAGCAGTCAGTAAGTTTCCGGACATGGGACGGTCTTCAAGACAGAGGGCTTTCTGGTTTCTCACTAACATGACATGCTGTATTTTTTTTTGTCTTACCTGCAAGAGAAAGAGAGAGAAAAAGAGAGGCTGGCGAGCGAAAGACTGTTTATAGCTTAAGCCATAACAGGACCTAACTAGTCTGGCAGACATGCCATAACATTACATGGTATAAAGCCAATGTGTCATTCATTAATAATTAAAAAATGTAATCATTGGCAAATCTCTGGTTGTATAAGTGGATTAAGTCGCATACATAACAATACCTACTGACCAATCAGAATATAGTATTAGTGCTCTGCAAATGTCAGTTTGATGTCACAGTTTACACTGGATTGGGTTAATGTAAATACTTCCATTCCTCAGTGACCATGACACACCAGTCTACGCTTGATGATATCGGATGACATGAAGGGAAAATACACCAGCCACTGTACTTGGCATAGCCGTAGGTTTTGATTGCTGTTGGTTGTTAAACAGGGTGAAAATCGCATTTGAAATAAAATGATATATTTTTTACAACTCCGAGGCTTTACTTCACAGTCAACCATAGTATCTGTCATGGTTTCTTTTTTTCATTCTTGCACACAGAAGACAAGTGGGAAATAACCTACAATTGGCCACATCTTTAGTGTGTCAGAATGTGCAGCTTCATTTTTCTAGTGGTTGTTCGTGACTGACAAGGCTAAACCACAGTAAGCTGAGTACATGTGGGAATGTAGGACACTCTCACTCTGGGAGCTACTGCACACTCCAGGCTTGCTTTGGTTTTCAAAATGGAAACGCTAATGCTGCAGATTAATAGGTTGTTAGCTATATCAGCTATAACTAGCTAGTTTAGTCTGCAGGCTCATAAAAGTTCAGCATTGACTAATAGCATTGGCATGAACACTTTCTTTTAGTTCATGCACCATTCTAGAATTTTTTTTACTTTGTCTGTGTCACCAAACTGCAAAGCTGGAGGAGGTTTAGAGCACCATTTGGGACATGGCGCTAGCTTCTAATCCCCGTAACCATAGTGACAACTTTGGAAAAATATTATATCATAATATGTCTTTTTAGCCTGTGTTCCATTTGGACCAGGAATGCTCTTCTTACTGATACCTGTATTGATCACTTGTTTATAAACTCTGGCAAGGAAAGCAGTCTCCAGTTAACTTCGGAGACTTTAGAGCTTTCTGAGTAACAGAGCAAGCTGCAGTTTTTTTTTTGTCTCATTAACTAAAAGAGTGGCTGGTAAGTGGACCGTTTTATAGCTGCTATAACGTACGTGTTAAGACAAACTAACTTGATTTGTGGATGTTCCACAACACCAAACGTGGCTACAAACGTGTTCTTTTTATGGTAGAAATTTGTAATTGTTACCACATTTCAGTGGAGTAAAACCATTGCTGTTATGCTGTTCAGAAACTGGTCTCCAAAAGTTGAAAGGAAACCTATGCTACTACAAAAAAAAAATTAAATATGTGCTTTTTGATACATGACAAGATTAAACCTAATTCTGAACTAAACAATAGGTGATGTTTATTTGGTTATTGATGATTAAGACCTGGCCTGATCTGAGATCTGCTTAGATATTTCTCATTGTGGAATGCAATTCACAAAACACAGCTCAGAGTCACGCATTTCAATTAGCCGTGGGCCGTGCATATGTGAACCACACACGTGCCGTTCTGGAGGCCAAATGGACAGCCTGGCCTCGGCAGCACGTGTCTAGAGATCAAACGTGAGTCCGTCATGAGCCAAAATAAACAATTTAATATGGGGAGCCATTTCCAGAACTTCCACTGAAAAACAAGCCGTCTGATTCCCTGCAAGTCGGGCTGTGGTCCCGGCATTGTAATGCAGAACAAATGTAGGCCATTAGCACAGCAGGCGGTGACAATTTTTATTATTCTCCAGAGACGATGTGGCAAGATGAAGGCATGCTGTGGTGACCGTGGTATGCCGAACAGTGCGTCGTGCAAGAACGACTTCACGTTTGAGACTTAAGTTTTAATCCACCACTACGGGTTTTGAGCGAGATTGTCAAGACTCGCAATGTGTTTTTGCTTTTCAGGGTTCATTTGTAAATCCTCATGGGGTGATGAACGAGCTGTTGTGAGTGATGTCACGTTCTTATGAAAACCCAAATGATGTTTGAGATGTTTCACTCAAAGGAAAGGATGAAAGTGAGTTATCAAAAGTTTATACAACGTGTTTATTTGGCCAACCAGCCTCGTCAGTCATTAATTTGTTTGTATGCTGGCGTGTTCATTGTTTTTTTGTCACTCATTCAAAGTAACTAAAGGGGTAATCAGAGTCAATTATAATGACAACTTAATTATTTCTTTAATAAGGGTGTGAATTGATGAAAAGCAAACTGCCAGTGGGTTATTTGAGCTTCAATGCATGCACTGTTAGTTTTGCGTAAACACAATAATTGGGTTTTCCTTGAGGTGTGAAATTTGTCAAATTCTCATTTCCACTTTTTTTTAGTAAACAAGAAAGCTCAGTATCTCAGAAACGCGATGACATACCACCTCAAAGGATTACTGGCGCTGAAACGATTCCACCCAAAAGTATTGCGATGTCAACACTTTGAAGTTTACGTTAATGGATAATTACTCGTTCTGCTTCATCCTGCGCCAAGATGCTGACACTACATGGTCCATTAAGTCATCCAGCTCCCTACTATGTGTGAACAGCTGAAAGCCACATTGTGATAGATTCCCTAGAGGAACTTCATGTAATCTTCTGTGATGTGCTCCCTTTATTCTTGCTGTCTTTATTTCGAGACGGCGTGCAGAGGATGCCAGTTTCCGAAGGGCGACTGACGCAGGTGTTGACAGTCTGTCATGATGTTTCAACATGTCCGTCCTCCTCGAACCGCGCTGCTTCTGGGATTGTATAAACAAACCTACAGGTGTTTGGGTGGAACACGTCTCTTTCAACTCCTACACATGCCAAGATATCATCCATCACACTTCAGCTGCTGTGCCATTATTTTCTGGAGGATTTCACCGAACTGCTCTCATAGTCAAAGTGATATGTCATAATTTTTTTTGGCACCACCAACCACATTAGCACAAATTCATAATTTTGTGTTCATATTTCCTAGACCAGGTTTCAATGCTCATTTCAACCATTATTGAGCAATCTAAACATAGCAAACACAATCCATTTTCTATCACAGTTCTGTTCTAGATATTTATGCTAATGCTGACCCAATCCTTCTAGCAAATGTCAATCAAGATAATAAAGTATTGGAATGATTTTTAAAATGGTAATGAGCATTCCCTCAAGGAGAAATGAGTTGAAGTCAATGAGGACATGATAAAAAAAAAAAAGGTATTAGAGCGCAATCTCTGTTTACAAGCGTCCAGCTAACTATTTTTACAAGCCAGTACAAGAACAACTGTCTTTAATGAAGGCCCATGGAGTCACAGTGGTGTCCAGGGACCCTGTAATGTATATCCAGGAGCTCCCTGACTATGTTGTTTGTTTGTTTTTTCTTTTTAAATCACAAGAATATGATGGAAATCAATCTGTTGTGATTATTATTTAGTTATCTTAGTTGCATGCCTAACGAACTGGTCATTTGAAATGAAAATGGGCTTAGTTTAAAATGCAATAACCATAAAAACAAGTATGAATATCTATAATCTAGCTGCAATTTTAGCAGAACCAGGAAGCACTGATAATATGATGCATATATTGACTCAGATAAATGAATACGATGGTACATATTTGCTCTGTTGTTCCTAAAATTAAATTGGTGCTGTAATCGTAATGGGACCCTGGGTGTCGGGTCACAGTTTATACACTGAATTGGGCTAGATTTGGAACAAGCCTGCGAATGGAAAAAGCAAGTCTATGGGTGGGGTTTTTTAGGCTAGTTGAAAAATTCTCTGTGGCTGCCAAGACTTGGTTTTAAAGCAAATAATCGGAATTAAAGCTAATCAGTTTTTGCCCATGTAAGATGCAAGGCAAACAAACAAAAGTTCAGTGTATCAACAATGTCCAGAACCATTTTTTTGTTTTTTATTATTGAATTGTTATTTGAAATGCACAGTGACCTTGTTTCAAGGAAAAATGTCTCTCTTTTCCGATTCCCAAACCTTTCGGCTAGTTTCAGGTTTTCTGCGGCTGTTTTATGAGATGCAGTCGGTCTGTTCAGACCTGGCGACCCTGACTCTAGCTGCAAAAGTTCAAGAGCGCCTGTTTCAGGCTACAGTTGCTTGAAAATGCTTAATGAACAGGCGCAGCCCAATGCAAACAGAATTACTCCATTATCCATGATTGGATAACAACTTCTTAATAACACATGTGTCTCTTATTTTTTATACCTTAGAGCGATCTTTCCAATGTTTATCTTCTTTAGTGTCAAACTGAAAGGTCACCAATGGACTGTTCATGCTTCTTCATGCTGCCTTCACCAATGCATGATCCACTGGAGTTGTCTGGTTGTCAGTAGACTTGCATAAAAAATGCAGTTTCCCTTGCCTTAAGGTCGAACCCAAAGTAAAAACAATGGTTAAAATGAAACGTAGCAAAAATAGGAACCTCATAATCTCTTTGCAAGTCTAACACTGTTGAACCTGGTAGTTGTATCTCATATTGGAATAAGCCGGGTCAAACTGGCTGACTATCAAACAAAAACGTTGAATGAATTTTAGAACAGTAAACCTCATCGTTAGCATACAGGAAAGAGAAATATAAAACACAATCGTTCTTGCATTAATCACAGATGACAGAGGCAGCAGTTGGGCCTGAAAGATGGCGTGCCAAGATAATCTGGTCTCTTGTTCTTATTATCATGTGGATATGTCATACTTGTGCACCCAGTATTGTTTAGGTATCAATATTATGACAAGCGTTCATTTGTCTCGGTGAAAGAACTGCGCCAGAATAATCACTTCTAGCCAAAGGACACTGAACTCAAATTAGAGACAATTTCCACCAAATGGCAAATGTCTTTTGCAATTAATGTAATACTTGTCATCTTTTTTTGTGTGTGTTATTATTTAACTGTGACACAAAATGGAAAGAATCTGTTACGATTGACTTTTCTGGTTCAATTATTTTGGCTAATCATATCCTCGGGTATCATCAGAGGATACAACGAGTATACAGCCAAATGTCATCTGACGCTCTTCCAATTTCACTGTCATATCCGAAACAGTGAAGGTAATCGAGAGCAGGTAGTCCTTAAACTGACCTGAATAGCATTAAATACAGCCTTAATGAGAAAAATCACCGCTTTTTGTTTGTTTTTACTTAACAACGTGCCAGTTGTTGGGTAAAACTGTGGTGGAAATCAGTCACCTGAACACAGGAACATTTAGCATAAACTTCCAGTGAAGTTACACTTTAAACTTAGATAAAGATAGAATGTGTCAGAGGCTGAAACGTCTTTCTAGGAAGATGGATGCTTGGTTTTTTGTTTTTTTTACACAAAATAGCATGTGTGTGTGTATGTGTGTGTGTGGTTTCACACTTGATCTTATTCACAGCCCATCTGTTGGTGTGTTCTTGATAAAATCCAGAGCATTATGGGAATGATGGATGGCGTGTCAGATGGCTCATCTGTGAGCACTTGTGTGTGTGAAAGGCTCTCGTGCCTTGTGATGCTTTACCACGAATATGATATCAGATTAGGAGAAATCCCTGCAACCTTTCATTCATAAACACCTCTTGTTTACATGCTGTTTTCTCCACACCTGCTCCTGCGGTGCCCTAACCACGCCCTGTGATTTTCCTTCACACCTGCTTCATGATATTAGCTTTTTGTGTCTCATTTGTTTTAAGTGTATGGTTCTATTACCAGTTTCTGCTTGTGTTCTCTGGACCGTATTCAGAGTCGAGTTAGGCACGCATGCTGAAATTGCGCAAACTGGCATTCAGACCTCCAAAATAACTAAAGACTTGAGTGCTATTCAGAGAATGTTGGACTTAAGCCCATTTTTGGTGGTTGATAGCTTGAGGAGGAGCAGTGTTAAGCCCAGAACCACTGCCTGACAGTTTGATGTAACCACAATATGTCACTGAAATTGATGGGCTGTCCATACACTAAAAAAAAAACCCTATAGAATTCCCTTTGATGCCAATTAAATGCATAAATATGACAAATAAATATGAGTAATTAATTAATCGTATCGTCACTTTAATGTCCACAGAGAACATTAGAGGAAATGGAATTTCTTAACTTCAAACCCAGGGTGGCACGGTGGTGCGGTGGTTAGCACTGTCGCCTCACAGCAAGAAGGTCCTGGGTTCGATCCCCGGGTCAC
>JAQMYM010000010.1:4151953-4182156 GCA_030014255.1 Parauchenoglanis ngamensis
TTGGCCCTGTGGTGGACTGGCGACCTGCCCAGGGTGTACCCCGCCTCTCGCCCGAAGATGCTGGGATTGGCTCCAGAGTCCCCGCGAGCCAGACGGATAAAGCGGTATAGATAATGGATGGATGGTTATAATGTTATGGCTGATCACTGTACCTTGATGTAATTCAACAACTGCCCGTAGACTGTCATTACACATGAGTTTCAAGTCATGGCTTTTTGTTTCTTTTCTCAGTACATGTGAAATGTGATGAAATTCTTTGTAAGCAGAAGTTTAGGCTAAAAACTGGACACTGGAGTTTTCCTTTAACTATTTCTGCCCATGTCCTGAGCTTTGTCACTGTCTTTGACGATGATTCTTGGCTGACCGTTTTCTGAAATCAGTGTGGACGAAACGCCTGTAAGCATTTTGTTATTGATTAAAAGTATGACAGTAAACTAATGGCCAGTTGATGTAATCGCACCACAGATTATATTTGTATTTAATAACGTATACCATTACTACTTTAATTAGCGGTTTTCATGGATGCAGCAACTCAGTTTGGAATGCACGTCAACATGCCGAGCAAATCAATACCAGTGTTTATATCAGTGGTGATGTATCACACTTTAAAATGAATGAGTCTATGCGTCCTACATCACAGAGCTTCGTGTGTGTGTGTGTGTGTGTGTGTGTGTGTGTGTGTGTGTGTGTGTGGATAGATAAAAAATAAACTACTGATTTATTACGTTTTCACTCTTTTAAGCTTTTAAGCATAATCAAATATATGTATATACTATTGTTGAAAAGACTACAATTGCTGTAGATTGGCTGTTTTTCTTAATTAATCATGTTTGACACAGTAAAGATTCCGTTTCAAAAAATCAAGAACATTGGAAACTATTTCTAAATCTCACAGCCTTCAAGACAGCCACTTTTTCTGTTCATTACAGACAAATGATCAGTTATCAGATTTCCCACATTATTAACTGACTTGGGCATCAGACTGCAATTCCAGTGGCCATTGCTTTCTTACTCTGTTTCTCAATCTCTGTTTTTCTTTCTTATACAACAATCTTATACAACAAATAACCAATAATCATCACAAACATCTTATAAAACAAACGCACAAATAACGCTCACGAAAGAAATAAACTAAAAACAGTTCACAAAAATAAACAAATAGTTATCGCATACAAGCATGTTATACAACACATATTTCAATGCCTTTACCAATAAATAAACAAATAATCCTCACAGACAAACATTTTCTATGCCAAATAAACAAATAATAATTACAAACAGATATTTTATCCAACAAATAAACAGACAATCTTCACAAACAAACATCTTCTATGACAAATAAACACATAATCCTTACATACAAATGTCTTATAAAACAAATAATCATCACATGCAAGCATATTATATAATAAACAAGCAAATAATCCTGACGTACAAACATCTTGTATGACTAATAAACAAATAATCATCACATCCAAGCATATTATATAACGAGTAAACAATTAATCATTACGTACAAACTCGTTATATAACAAATACACAAATAATCCGTACAAACAAACATCTTATACGACAAATACGCAATTAATTATCATATACAAATGTCTTACACTGTATAAGAAATAATTCTCACATATAAATATGTTGTATTACAAGAAACAACTTGAGAAACTGATAGGAGTGTGAGGAAAGGGGAAAAGAGTAGAGAGATGAAGCTATGAATAATTTATTTTAATTGTTTTATTATTAAATACAAGCTCAGGCTTTACATCTTCTATAATGCACATATAGGGTAAAGGGGTGTTTTCATAAACTATGCAGAAACAGGCTAAGGGTCATGAGCCAAATGATTGATTGATCAAGGTTTTGAGTCAGATGCATCTGAAATGAGAATGCCTGGCAGCACAAAGTGGCCGTGATTAAATATTGATCCGCTGCAGCTATTCGAACAGCTTCCTAATGAGAGCTCATCTACATGTCAATCATTGCCGCCCAGCATCAGAGTGACCTACTTCTCAATTGTTATCTGGATGATTTTAAATATCCAACAACGTTTTGTTACTAATGGTAAAAATTTGGTCATCGTTCCTTTATTAATATACTCAACATGCTGTTTGTCTTCACAGGAGGAGGATCTCAACTCTCAACAGATAGAATTATTAATACCACATTTATATTCCTTGCATTATATATATATATATATTTATTTTTTCAAGTGCAGTCCCATGAGGTGTCAATTAAAGCATTCTGGCCTGTTATGCAGCGCCGCTTTATCATGGGTGTATTTTCATAGGTGAATGTGCACTTAAAGTGCGGACCATAAATGTGCACTAAAAGAGCTCTGAGTGTAGTAAAGTGATGGAGAGAAGGCGCATTTCGGGAACAGTGAGCCTCTGCGGATCCTTGCTGGCTAATTTATGAGTGAAATCTCATCTCGGGAGTGCGATTCCAAAGCCTCTGCTTCTGATAAAGTGCTGATCTGGGCCCTCATTAGCACTATCAGAGCAGTGATCTCTCTAACTGTATCTCTGCAGTTACACACATATTCTTATATATCCACCAACATACAGTATATACACGTATCTCTCAGTCTGTCTCGCTCTCTCTGACACAGAGGTAACAGATCTCCCTCTTGGCTGTGAACTAGGCCATTATTCAAGACGTCGGCATTAAGAGCCCACGCTGATCACTCTCGACATGGCATTTCAAAACACCGGCACCGACCGCCTGGCACACGCTCGCTCTGACAAGATCTGAGGCTATCCGAGCCTGAAGATACAAACAGCACTGTCAGCTCAGGTCTATTCATGCAAAAACTGCAATTCCAGTCATTACAACGTGACTGGGCTGCCTCCTCGGCTTCCTGGGTTTTTAACTCGTTTAGGATCATATTCGGTTACAATTCCACGCTAACTGAAAATTGCATCCTTGTTTGATAAATAAGGCTAAACCAAGATGGAAATGCTACCATATGGAACTATTGGGGGGAAATGCATAGTGTTCGTTCTGTGTTATTGTAAAAACATGGCAGTCTGTACGTAATCTCAGTAATATATAGCTCTATTATGAGCTCTAATACTGAAGTACTGGCATAATGGTGATAATGATGTAATGTGTGTTTACACTTCTTTATAAAGAAATGCTTTCATTTTCAAACTGTATAAAATGCATTCTGCTAACCAAGGTTGTGTATATGTATTTGAACATTAAAAGAAAATGTGTTCACGTAAAGGTTTTACTGTATCACGGACATGTACCAATAACACTTTGATGCCAAAACTGACTAATATGTTGTACTACTGAGGCAAAAACCCGACTATCTATTGTTACAGTGTATCTAAAGTTTACACACTCCTGTTAAAAATGCAGGATTTTGTGATGAATCAAGATGAATCTTATCTTTTTCCAACTTTAATGTGAGCAACCAACAGAAGGAAAAAATTCCTGGTGGCGTGTACATTGGTATTTGGAGCTACCCAAGATATCCGCCTCTATCAGGATGACAGCCCCAGTCCCAGATGAAGAGAAGCAGGCCCGTAGCATGACGCTGCCACCACCATGCTTCACTATGGGTATGGTGCTTTGCTTGTTTTTGCACCAAACATTTTTTGCCAATAAAGTTCTGTCTTGCTCTCATAAGTCCATAACACATTTTGGCACATGGTTTGGGGGGATTGGGTGTTTTTTTTTCTTCTACTCCATAACCTAGACATGTGAAGAATACAAGAGATCCAGGAAGTGACCTGTAATTGCCCGATAAATATATATTCCTGCAGCTCCGTTAATGTTGCTGTAGGTCTCTTGGCAGCCTCTCTGATAATGTGTGGGGAACACTAGAGGATTTTTAAATCTTAACCGATGTTAAAATGTGGGAGACCACAGACATAGTGAAAGATTTAACCGATTTTTAATATTTTAATTGTAAGAACGTACACACCAGAAGATTCAGTCAAGACACAGGACCACACACTTGGCGCTCACTTGGCGTTTAAACTAAATGATTTCAGTGGAGTGGTGATTCCAGGCACTTGTGATCTCACAGAAACTTGCATGATTAAATGTGACTTCAGAGCAAAACAAACATGGAGGAACCGTCATGTTCAGCTGGTTGCACTTGCGTGTGCTATGTCTTGCACCGAAAAACAAAATAGGTGAAAAAAACCGTGAATGAAGTCATGGCTGAGAAAACAAAATCAGCATGGCTTATACGGTTGAAAGCACGAGCTGGATGTGAGTCGGAAATAAAGTTTTGTTGTTAGTCTCAAACAAATTGTCTGTTCTGTTATGGTACGTTTTGAACATTAAACAAGCACTCAGACCATTTCACTCCTCTTTTTCAACTCCACATGGATCGGGAGACAAAACTCCTGTTCGTGCTGTTGGCAGCCATGTTTCTGTTCTACACAAGTACACAATACCTGCATGGTGACACGTCTCGGGCAGCTCGCTCTCATTGGCTATTCCAGGTTTCTGCGCAACATTCCATCACTGTTTCATTCACACTACAGGATTTAATATGTTTTATATTTATGATTCGAAATCAGGGAGACTCCTATCCAATTATTTGGACAGGTAATCTTTTCAGACCAACCTTGTATTAGGAACGCCCCCACGATTGTCAGGAGGAGCGAATCTGACCCCAAATCTTCCCAATTATCCTCTAGAATAAGTTTTCTTCTTGTCAGTTTTGGAGTGATATCCTGTTCATGGTAATGTCACTGTGTTCCATGGTAAACCTAATTGCTAAACCGAACATCTATCAACAGCTTGACAGTGAAACCGCTAGGATTGAGCAATGCATTATATGGCAAGGTTGCACTGATGGTATAATAATGTGATAATGATACGAGGCAAACTACTGCATGCAAACACACATCTAAAGGCAGATTTCTAATCTGTCATGCTGTACCGAATTCATGCCGTGTCATAGAATAACGCACCCACCTCTTAAATCTCAATATATCTCCTGCGGAGATTTAATTTTACACATAATATGCTCTCATATGATACCACTTCACCTCTCTCATTCATTTCTTTTCTAAGATTTCTTATATTATGAGTCATATGCACATTCAAAACATTATGAATTTCATTGCGTTGTGTGAATGAAAGCGAGAAGAATCCTCAATTACCTTTCCGACTGGATGAGACCTAGTGTAGGTCTTTTTTTTTGAGAATTTATCTTAGATGTTATTATTTCCTCCTTACATTTATGAAGCAATGAGAATTATTATGAAGCACCAATACACGACAATCTCACTTCTGTGTGAAGACAGGTTTCTGTGAGGAGAGATTATTCAGCATGGAGTCTCCAGTGTCAGCTCTTTCTAAGTCAGAGTCAAAGCTGTACGTTTTCCACCGCTTCATGTCTTCATGACAGAGGACTTTGCAGTCTCTCAGTAACATGACAATCTGTATTTGTTTGTCTTGTTAACTTCCAGAGAAAAATATGAGAGGGTAGTGAGGAAACGACTGTTTACAGCTGCTATAAAGTAAGCGATAAAACGAACCTGTTTCATTCTGTTGTCAGATGCAGACGATTCTGCTCCTCATCACAGAAAAAAAAACCTTTGCTAGTGCAGTCGCTAAACTCTGCAGCAAATGCTGCTTTATGTATCCGAGGCTCAGCTTCACAGCAAAATAAAACATCTTTTTGGAACGGGTGCATTATCCTGGAGTTTTCTGGGCTCCGAAATCCCAGCACACTCATGCTACATAATCCATATTAAACAGGATTTGGAGAAATAATGAATATGAGATATGAAATAAATAAATAAATATAAATAAAAACGGCTCGTAAACAAGACATCAGTGGTGCAGTGTGAAGTACCCAAACAAAAGTGGTAAAGCATTGCAATCCATTAATCCTCCTGCAAAGAGAAGCAGCCGTAATCCATGTGGAGAGAGGAATCGAGGCCTCCAGATGTCTGTATGAGATTAAAATGTTCACGGTCTCATATGGTTTCAGCAGCTCACTGTAGGATCAACATGTCTGCGGCTCTGCAGCGCTCATGATGTTGTTTTTGTACTTTTTTCCATCAATGGTTCAATTGGTCTTAATAACCAATTATCTCTATATTATTGGGAGAAAATGTATACGTTTGGCAATATGGAAAACAACACTGACCTGATTAGGGCTAAGCTTTTCTCTACACTTCTGTATCGTCCATTACAGATGGAGAAAAACAAAGCCAGATATGTCTGACAGTGCCTGGCAAGGTCTAATACATTAATGCATTGTTATATTTAGGCAGAAAACACACACACACACACACACACACACTAATTTATTCTGTGAAACTGTTACACCTGCCAGATAAAGTTCAGCCAAGGATCTTCCACATAGACTACTGCTCATGAAGATATAAATAAATAAAGTGTAAGTTAAGAGTCCTGTGTTGAAAAGTGCTGTACAATAATGATAAGGTTAATGCAAGGGGATTATACTATACACCTAGAGATATAGATATATGCCAAGAAGGAGCTTGGCCCAAGATGATAAAGAGTCTCAAATGAAATTCAGGCTGAACTAGTTGATCATGTCATCAGCCATGAATTGTGTTTGAGGCCAAAGTGTTTTTAGTCGTTGCTCGGCTAAAGAGAACATTGTATGTGGTGTAGAACATGATCTCCAGTCAAAAAGAAACCAGATTTTTTTAACCTCAGATCCGGCTCTAACATGAACGATATGATTTGATATGATATATTTGTTAGACTATAAATTTTTTTTAACTTTGTTCTGAAGGTTTTCTTCATTCATTCATTTCCATGAAAGTGTGGTGTATATTTTGTTTCTTGTTTTCATTTTACACTTTTTTTTTTTTTTTTTACTAAACGTAAGAATTAAACGTACACACGTCAGATATCTATCAATAAGGATGAGTTGGGGTTTTTTTTCACTTCAGCTTGGTGCACGAGCTACTTAGCGTAACAGTACTGATGTCCGACACATGAGCTGATTCTTTTAATGAATCAGTCAAACCAATTCAGAAATGCATCCGAATTGAACTTGAGTGTGGTGTCTATGCAGCCTTCGTGTTATTGGTTTAAGAATTTGAATACAGATTTTTAAAAAATATCTAACAACGTGAATTAATACATATTTTCATTACTGCAAATGAGCCGTAATGAGCCGATTACGCACATAATCTGAACCCATAAATGACACGATTAAATCACTCGGTGAACCGAACTTCCAACCTACCAGCGAATCCAAGAATCATTTTGGGCAATTCGTTGAATTAACTGTCATCGGTTAACGCACTCAGTTGGTTTCTGTCATCTTAGATTTTTAACCCACCGGAAAACAAACTCAATCAGACATTATGGTTAGCAATTTGGAGGTTTAATATTGCCTCGAGTGAAACTGAATCAATCCTATCGGACAATTGATTCAATGAAACACACAGTTCGAAAGAATTGATTCGGTAAAAGTGAATCGAACTTCTCATCACTAGCATAAAATAGGGGTTTGTTCACACTACTTAAAAAACTAATTAGATTCGTTAGATAAGTTAATATAACCCCTATAGCAGTAGGTCTTCCACTTTGAGCTAGCCAAATTTAAAAAAGTGCTAATAAGAAAGGGTGAGATTAAAAACAATAAGATTTATGCTAACTAGTTTAGCTAGGATAACTGTTCCTGTGTAAATAAAGCCATTAGCCACACAGGGATGCTAACCATACACTAAAATGCATTGACAAGACTTTAAAAAAGTAAAGTCTGACATGTTTTCACATCTAAAGATAATACATCATTAGTCACAGAGTTTTTAGTCACAGACAATGATTTTGCAAAGACTGGGGATCTTGAAGGGTCACTACATGCAAGACTATCAGTAGATTCTTTCCTATTTCACATCTATATTGCTGTGTTCAAAACATTCAATCGCTTACTATAAAGTCCACTGTATAGTCAATCAAACAAACTTTAAATTTCATTCACTATATAGTGCTGTATGGAAGAAATTGCCCATAGGTATGAATGTGAGTGTGCATAACTGTCTCTTTGTTAGCGTTGCGATGGATGTCCCTGGAAGTCAGTTTCAGTTGCGATTGTCTCAAGCTTCCCCCTTGACCAGCAATGGATGAGCATCATAGAAAATGCATGGATGGCTCTATGGAATATGATAAGATGTGACTTGATGATTAGTCTGATTCAGAGTCAAGTTTCTTTGTGTTGGTTTGTATAGACAGTGATGTGCTGTGTGTGCATGTGTGTGTGTGCACATTGTTTATTGAAACTTGTATTTCTTCAATAAAAAATGATGTGACTTGAATGGGATGTCAAATGCAAAGCGACATAACTAGCCTCTGTCTATAGAATAATAGGAGAGAGTGAGGGAGAGTAAGAGAACTGGAGCCATAACCCTGAAAATAATACGATCGTAACTGCACATCTGCTGCTTTTACACACACATATACACACAGAGGCACACGCCTGTCATTCTCCCTCCCTCCCTCACTCACACCCACACCCCCACACACACACACACACACACACACACACACACATATCGGCTGTGTTTTCCTTGGGCGCCCTCTCTCTCCCTCGGTCTCTCCTGTCTCCTTAGTGACAGTGTTGAGGCCTCTAAATAAGACGCTGCTTACTATTCAGAAACAGCTCTGTTGAGATAGTGCAGGCTTTGCAGTAATGGCCTCCCCCTCCTTTTCTTCTCCCCACACAAACTCAAGGCCTATTCTGCCATCCTGTCCTATTAGATTACACTGGAAAAATTACATTCCATCAAAGGGACTTTGCATTCATTGTGGTCTGGGCTTCCCTATTATTAAATCTCTGTCGATCCTATTCAGGTTCCTTCATCGGTTGGAAGAATGAACTGACAGACAAAAAAAGGAGGGCATTATCCTTTCAGCTCATACACAAAGTGCAGCGCAGACGTAGCTGTATGCATGCAGTACTCAAATTAGGGGAGGTGTGTTGGAAAACATTTACGCTATTATACACATATGACCTAATAGCACAGCTTTTAGTCTAATGATGGATTTCCAAAGAAAATTAATTAATTGACAATCCTGTGATTTTAAAATATTGGTCCATAATATTTTGACCGACAAGGTGCAACTTTTTATCTTATGGCTAGTTATGTTGTAAAACCTACATTACATCAATAAATGATATAAGTAACGTAGAAAACAATTGGGTGTGTTTTATCAAAGTGTGTGATATGGCCAGACACAAAACATAGTTACTGTACCACCCCAAAAGTTGATTATTTTCCTATAACTGCATGTCCCAGAGTGTTTTATTCCACTTACACCACTGCAAATTGACACCATTTTTTTTTTAAAGAGCATGTGCTACTTTTATCCATTTACAGTTACAGTATATGTAATGTTGAGGAACATCTGTGAAAGAAGTTAATTTCTGTCATCACTTACGTTATAGCAGCTATAAGAAATCTTTCCCTCACCACCCTGACATTTTTTCTCTCTCTTGAAGTTAAAGACAAAAAAAAATGCAGCTTGTCATGTTACTGAGAAAATGGAAACTTCTCTATCCTGAAGATTTTCCCAGGTTGGAAAACATCTGGCCACAGTGGACTCCTTTAATAAATGTTAAATTAATTATTTATTTGTTTGCCTATTAAAATTTTCCTTGCTGAAAAAGACTGAATTTTGCTCATAAACTAGTATCAGGCTTGAAAGGGTTAAGGTTTTTTTTTTTTTTTTTTTAAAGCGAATTAGCAAATATTGTACACAGAATGTGTTTAGTTAGCAGCCCAGCTTTAAACTGTCTTTCAGCTTTTCTTTATGTCCATGTCTGTAAATATAATATCAGTGGAACACAAATGAAGCCCCATATGTGGAATCAGGCAGAAAGGTATATAAAATCTCCTCAATCACGTGTGAAAAAGTAATTGCCCCTTACTCACTCAACAAACCAAATTTAATTGGTAAAAGGTTTCAATTAGACTAGCCAAGCCCAAGACTGATTGCTGAATCTACACATCACTTAAATACAACTTTTCCAGCAATGTGAAGTTCCCTAAAAACCTCAACAAACAGCACACTATTCCTCAATCAATGGACATTCCAGAAGATCCGAGAAAGAAAGTTCTTGAAATATATCAGTCAGGAAATGGATACATATCAATCTCTCAAACGCTGGGACTCCAGCGAACCACCGTGAGAGCCATCATCTCTAAATGGAGAAAACATGGAGCAGTGGTAAATCTGCCTAGAAGTGGCAGGCCTAGCAAAATTATTCATAGAAAACGCATCCAAGAAATCACAGAAGACCCCAGAAGAACATCTAAGGAGCAGAAGGCTTCTCTCGGCTCAGTTAAAGTCAGTGTTCCTGATCTGAACCCCATTGAGATGTTGTGGCAGAACCTGAAAAGGGCAGTTCATAGTCAAAAACTCTCCAATGTGACTGAATTTAATCAATTTTGAAGTGGTTGCAGTTGTTGGTGCTAAAGGTGGCCCATTCAAATATTAAACTTAGGGGGCAGTTGACAACTGGGTATTGTGTCAGGAGGGGCAAATACTTTTTCACAGCACTGTACATACATGGCGACGTTGATACGCTGTAGATGTGTAAAACATCTCTGGACCAGCTTATGGATTTTTAGTTGGTGAGTCATCTTTGCTCTGAATCATCACCAATTCATTGCCTCAAATGACTCAAGTGACTCCAATTCATTTATTATGCATCTGGAGAGATCGACTGACGAGACATGAGCAGAATAGCCGGACGCAAATCAAATGACCCATTTAAATGACTTGAACGAGCTCCGTTTTTTCGCCTATCAATAGGGTTATTTTAAGGTGACTCAAGAGGTGCGTTTGCCAAACCCTGCTCTTGTGAAATTGCACCCTGGAAACGTTGCTGTTAAGCCGTCATGTTTAAATGTTGTGTAAATGATATGACGTGCAGCGGATGAAGCGCGTTCTCTGAACAATTGTGCAGTGTTCAAAATCATGTCAGTCCTAATATTTCCAAACCGTTTGTGTTTGTATGTCTGTGTGTTTAAATGGCGAATGCCATGGAGAAACAGTACGTTCCCACATGTTTAAACATGGCAGGTCCGGACTATTCAAAACCAGGCCAATGCGCTGTTTCCTACTTACAGAGGTGCCAAAATCTCGGTTTAGCTGCATTTATGGTTTTTAAGTCCCTTGCTAAGATAATATAGGAGACACTTGAAAATGCAAATAACAAAACAAAAAAAAATCACTGGGCAGGAAAGTTAATGGGCTACTTGCACAAACATTTCCACATTATAACCAAAACGGCACTTCCTGGTTTTTGCAAAATGGCACGATTTTACACCCAGAGCTCATGAAAAGAAAACATCAACGACATTGATCATGTATGAAAAAGAACATTTGCAAAGTTCCTTTCAGTAAGTTGGCGAAAGATGTCAGATTGTGTGCTTTGTCGTACATAAACTACTATAAAGGTAAGAAAATACCTATTAATAGAAACAAATACCCAAGCTAATGACTTTATTGTGCCTCTGCTAGCAAAAAGCCAGCCAATAGAGAAAAAGTGGGTGTGGCTTCGTTTTCTTTGCAGAGCAGCTTGTTATTTCTTCAGGCCTCAGCATTGGTATTTCATGGTCCAAAACACCATTCAGCTGGTTTCCTTGAGCTATGTGATGTATTTGTGCAACTCTGAACATGGATGAACATGCTACACTACCAAGCCTGTGATTGGTTGTTCAAAGGAGTCACTGATTCCAAAATATGCAACTTTAAGGAATGGCAATGTTCTTCAAATATTGATGGAAATTATGAGATTTTAATATCACCACGTTCAGTACTGGAGCACTTGTATGCACGTTTCCTATGTGAGCTCACAAAATTGGTTTTGTCTCAGCGCAACTCTCATGAAATACGCTTTACTGTCGCTTGCATCTGACATATACTAGGGCAGTTTGTCGTAAAATTCTGTTCATCCTCACTGCCTGTTAACAGTGTAGTCACCTCTGTGTTAATAAAATATAGTGAATGAAATTTCAATCTGGAAAATAAAATGCTGAACAAATGGTACCAAAGCTGTCGACTATACCAGCCTAGAGGAAAATGATCTATTGTGTGTGTTACTGTTTTGGACCCAAATTAATGATCAATAATGTCAATAAGCATATATGCAGCATGTGACATGGTTTCAAACATCTGCACCAATTTCATTAAGTCACACACACACACACACACACTGTCCCCTGTTTAGCACAGATGTTAGACCTATAATGTGAGAACTATTGAGTAATCACAGCACTCCTCTCCTCTCCAGAGAGAGCACTATAAACCATTTCCACCCCACGGCCTCAACGCACTGTCAATGCGTGTTGATTCATTCGAACATGCATTCCCCATGGGTGGCTTTTGAAGTGTTCGTATAGAAGCTGGCTTTAATGAAAACTCCACAACCACACCAGTTTTTGCGAGCATTTGGAACATTTTCATCAAGACGAGAACCATGTGGAACCACGGCGATTAACACCAACGCAACCGATTTTGTCGCAATGCCGTTACTTTGAACGGATAGCTAGGCTGCTACGTGTGATAAATACGTGATAAATGGGGATTTGCACCATAAAGATGTTAAGCAGAGGGAAATCTTTCTTGAAAACGTCTCAGGCGGGATTGGCCCGTCGTGAAGCGCCTTGTCAGGGAGGCTCATGGGAAGGTGCGGGGAGGGGGGAGGAAATATCGCTTCCTTTTTAGGCGCAAAGAGCGCAAACTATTTTGATGTATATTTCATCTGCTCCCAATTTATCATCCGGAAAACATCTATTCTCTCTCTCCATCCTTCTTTGCAAATCTTCCCCCCGCCCTGCTTTCTCTGGAGCATCATAAACATGTTTGAACCAGTCAAGTGCTCTCTCTCTCTCTCTCTGTCTGTCTCTCAGTCTCTCTCTCTCTCTCTGGGCGCTCATAAATCCAGGCGTATGGTTTGACACCTCACCGAGAAGAGAGGAGCGCTGCGCACTCCCAGCTGTACCATTCCTCTCTCTAATGCACTCTCGGCTCACTCTGGAGCTCCGTGAGGTGCATCTGTTTAAAATCATTCTCCATTTTAGCCCAATTAATCATATCCACACTTAGGCCTTACATTCGAATAACATGTTAGAAGCTCTGCTGTCAGACTGAAACCCAAAGTGCCACGATGGTGATTTGTACAGAGATTAGTAACGTACTTCCCTATCAGTTTTCCTATAATAAGACGAGACCTTGGAATTTAAATCACGTTCTTCTGGGAATTTTGAAAATACGAAGGTAGCAGTCTTCGGGTTTGACTCACGCCCTTCTGTGCAAATCAAGTTGTTTTCGTTTAGCACTTTGTGAGACACTCCCTCGGAGATCCGAGTCAGATAAGTTTCACTCAGCCATAAAACATTGCTAATAGCAGAAACATGGGCAATAAATAAATCAGGATATCAGTCCACACTCAACACACACACACACACACACACACGCACCCCCCCCCCACCCCCAGGCGCTCCATATGGAAGCCATACGATCCGCTAGATCCATGTGTAATATCCATCATAAGACCGTATCCATCATGTGGGGAAGGCATTTGATTGCGTCTGTGCTGTTATTGCGTTATATCAAAGAATCACGTCGAGGATTTTCTGATCGCGTGTAGACTGGCCACTCTCGCAGTCGGGTGGAAACAATAGACTGATTTTAACCAGTGTATAGAGTGACACATGCACACACTTGCAGCACACACACCTCCAGAGAAATCCTAGGTAGATTGTTAAAATTGAGGGCTTCAAGACAGAATTATATATGGATGTAAACATACATGTACACATGAACCCTGATGAAAAGGAGCCACAGGCTGGCCTAGTGAATGCCCAGGTGTCTATATGTGTGTAGTTGCACACACACACACACACACACACACACATACATGTCCCAGTAGATTTGCCACTGCTTTGTTTGCACACACACGCTCACACACAAAAAGACTCTGCAAATAGAAACCAGGAGAATGAGCAGGCTCTAACAGAGCACTTCTCCCTCGTGTGTGTGTGTGTGTGTGTGTGTGTGTGTGTGTGTATAAAACCCAAGTGAGATCATTATATAGAGAACAGATAGCGCAGTGTGTTAGCCATGATGGGATTTTAGCTTGGCTGGGAATGACGGCTTGCCTTTATCGCAGAAGAATGCAGTATCTCCGTGTGCCAATTCCGAACACTGTTCTGATGGATTATGGATTCCAGGTGTAAGGAAATTTTTATAGACGTTAGTCAAGTGAAAGCATTTCAGTTCATCGTTTGAATCACTTTCAATAAAAAGCAATAATATCTGCTGAGGGACAATACGGATAGGGTGTGGGGATTTTTTTTTAATAATAAAAAATATGTACAGTACACTTTTAAATCCATGGGAATTTACAAATCTATTTTATACAAAACTCCTTGTGAGGATGTTTATGATGGGAGGAATACACAATACATTCTCTCTCGCTCTCTCACACACACAGGGACACACAACAATATTACACGGTTGTAGCAAATACAAATAAATAAGGACATGTAGTATATACAAGAATTACACGACAGACAAAATCCCACAGCATGAAAAGCACACGGAAAACAATATACTCTTTTTTTGTGCTTTAGGGATGTTACGGTTTGAAATTTGCATGGTATGATAATGCAGGTAAAAAAAAAAAATATCACGGTACTAAACTGAGCGTTTTAACAAAACACAAGCCGGAGATGAAAATGAAAGGGAATATTTGTACAAATTTCTCAAATATCCATATTTGACGTTACAAAATGAAAGAATGGCTGCCAGTGGCGCGCTAAGCCAAAAAAAATTATTATTTTACTCAGTATTCTGAGAAATATACACTCTGACTATCCGTAACAACCCTAATGCACTTACAAGGAACTCACAGAACTGATAATCAGCACAGTGAATATGAATCGCAATTTATATAACTGTAATTTGACACATAGTAAAGGTGCATGCCCACAAATCAGGAAGTCATGATGGGGGTAAATATACATGCAGTCACACACCACTTCACGAGTCCACTTCATTTATGGGGCAAAGCAAAACATCTCACCACATGCAACACTGGGCTTGCAGACCCTTTTTTTTAAAGACACAGGTTATGCTGAGGTGAAGGTTAACAGTCGGCTTGCTTTGTCGGTTAAGTGCCATTGAAAGAAAGGGAATATGGAGATAATTTGCGGTAAACAAAAAAAAAAACTCACTCAGGTTATAGTTGCATATCAATTTATGATCATTACTTTACATTTTTCTCCCAGTTGCTGTGTTTTCTTTTTACCACCGTCCTTTCCTTTTCTTCTGGCTCTCTGGTGGATGGAAATCTTTTGCCGAGAACGTCTGGGATCGAGTAATCGCTTTCACAATTTCCTCCTCCTAACGCTCGCAGAGCCAGATGTTTTCTCATGGTTCTGATCCTCTCAGTGAATGATCCGCTCAATGTTCTTTGGTTCTTTCTGTTCTTTGTGTTCCTGAGGAGCCGGGTTCAGGGGGGTTTAAGATGGTATGTTCCAGTGTGCGCTTCAGTGCTGTTCTATGACTGACCTCAGATGGTGCTTTTTCACCTTGGGTTCTACAGGTGAAACAGAGCAGGCATTCGGTTAATTGACCGGGAAGAAAAACGTTTCTCTTGACATTTGAAGGCTGAGCTATTTAACTATTCAATTCCTTTTAGAAGAACTTCATCTGCTCTGTCCTTGTCGCAGTCCCGATGATATGAAGACTTCTTCTTAAAGAAACGTTTCAGATACCGCTATTAAAACATGTCAAGCAAGAAGTCATTCATTTCACACCCACAGACCATCACAGCGACCATCAGATGACATAGAAATGAGTGTTTAAATGAGGTCCTTACTGTAGTGTAGGACAGGAGTAGCATGGCCTGGAGTCTGGAAAGTTCTGAATGTTGTCGGTCCCTGACCTCCAGCGGTGATCACTCCCACCTCCAGCCTGTAGAGAGACGCCAGCTGCAAGCCGGAGACAACCAAAACTTTTCTTTCCTAGAGAGAAAACACAGGCAGAGGGTGGACAGAGTGTAAATACAGAACATCTGAACTCTCCAAGGCTGACTGGATACTGGATCTTTTCTATTGGTGTAGCTTAACTGGCACAGGTAGGACATTTGCTTGCAAACACTCCATTAAAAGTCTTTTGAAACACAGAAACAAGCATTACTTCCTGGATGTGTTTGGCATTTGCGAACCAGCAAAGAGAAGCGACACAAATCATACACAGTACATCCATCTGGCACGGCGAGAAACATACTGCATGCATGCGCTCATCAAACAAACTAATGCTGTTTTTCCACTAGCCCGGCCGTTTTTTTTAGATGAATTATTATCAGTAATAATGATTAAATAAAGATTGGCTTAACTCTGGTGAGGAGTAGGATGTCTGTCTATGCTGTAGCATTTTAGGCAGAAAATCATGACAATCTGTGCTGCATGTGTGACTTAGCTGTAGCCACAGTTAACAAGAGGTGTCAAGCTGTGTACACTGCAATATTTGAATATTCATAATCATATATTTCCGACATATTGCATGTCTTTATATTTGCTCACTAACAAAATTTTTCAGCACCACTACATCCTCCGTGTTTGTTTCCCTTGCTTATCTCCAGAGACGTGATCTGTTCGGTCGAGAGATGAAATGCGGTTGACGTCACATGGCCCTTTTCTAAAAAGTTTGACTTTTTAGACTTTGGATGTTCCACTGTGCCCAAATAAATGCAGACAGCAGCGCTTTTTAAAAGCAGCCACATTCTGCCTGCCTTGCAGTCACTTCCCATAGGATTACACGTAAAATGTGTGCTGGTGGTTGAGACAAAAAAGCCAAGTATGAAACCAGCCTAAGGCAGTCTCAAACCTCCTGAATCAATAGAAAAAAATGTGTCATGTTGCAACCACCTTGTGCACCAAGACCAATAATCTGGACTCCTTTTTCAAACGTAAAAATACATGGCTATGCAATTCCGGGAGTTTATCAAGGCATCCAGGTTTCTGTAAAAGCCTCTGTATATGACAAAGACAGTGGGGCAAAATCCATTTGGCAGCTAAGTGAGGAAGCTGTAAAGTAGAGCCGGATTACGGACTCACTGGTGGGAGGATCTGGGACTGAGAGATGAGGCTGTTGGCCTGGTTGGTTTTGCGTCTCTCAGCCGTGACGTCCGCCCAGGTGACTTGGTAACCTGTGACCTGCTGTGGGGGTCGGGTTGCAGCTACCACCCATGAGAACAAAGCCGTCACGTTGCTGTCATGCAGCCAGAAGACTGCGGTGAGGTTCTCTGCCCTCGCCTGGACTTTTTGAACTGAAAAGAGGAAAACAATTACATTGGCTGGAAAAGACAAAGTACCCAGATGCGCACCGAATCATTTACCTAAAATTGTGGACAATTCGTCTTATTCATGCTGTGCAAGTATCCAGTAATGGTGACTAACCAGGATCTCCAGGGCAGGTAATGGGTTTGGAGCTCTTCCCTTGAATGGCTGCACATGGTGGGGTGGAGAAGGTGGCGCTCTCTGCCTGTGCTCGGCTCTTGGACCCAACAGCCTGGATGATTACTTTATACTTGCAGGAAAACTGTAGACCGGGTAAGCTGGCGTAATTCTCCTGCACAACACGACAAATAAAGGATTCACCAAACTTAAGCCAAAACATGCAGCAAGCATACAGAACAGTACAGTTAATATCTATCTTGACATGCTCAAGTCTGACTTGTTTAAAATGATTGTAACTATCATGCCTTGTTATTACATGAAGACCTATGTTCTAATTTTGTAATTGGACTCTACTGCTTTACGTTCCGAATGTTTTTTCTTCAGTTTGCTAAATGGAGCTCTTTGTGATTGATGCAGGTGAGTCTTCCCCTTCGGTGTTTTTTTACTAGCAGTGATCAATTGTTGGATCCTGGAGTAATCTGTCTTGTGGTTGAATTTCTGTCAGGTTACACCCCCCATACCTGTGAATTCATGTGAGGTAAGACAAATTGAGACGCTACCTGCGTAATGAGCTTCTCTTGGACTCTGGTTCCATTATGAGAACAAAACTCAGCGAACCACTGCACGCGGTAACGGCTCACGTTCGGGTCTGATGGAAAAAAGACACGGTGGCTTTAGCCTTGACGAGAAGCAAAATTATACTCGACTGAACCAAATACAGAACACATGTATCATGTGCCCTGAACCTGCAATGTGTGTGAGTTTCTTTGTAGTATCGCTGCAGCCATCTTGATAATGTACCAAAGTGATAAGACTTTTCAAATCTGTTTCTCATCCATTAGAAAGATCAGGACTGGATTTGAATTGCAGACAAGTTTGCAGTTCTATATAAAAAATGATTTATGAACTCTGTCCTTGGATCAGTACACAAAGCAGGCTCTTTTTTTACTACATAAAAGAACAAGCTTAAAAAGACACCATGCTCTCCAGGGTCAGTTAAATATCATTCACTAACCGTAAAGTAGAGACGGTCGTGTTAGCACATGATAAAGAGGACATTCATTTGAAAAGACTTCTGTACCATATGGAGAGGCCACCATTGTTCTTCCTTTAATCCTGATCCTTAACTTTATGATAAGCAGTTTGTTTACACAAAGGCAGATCTATGCTTTGAGGTAGCAGCCTTTTCAAAAACGGTGCAGGGTTTTTCCCCTGTAGACCAAGACGAATGATGAAAGGCACGATCCATCACTTTTCCTCTTACCTCGCTTCTTCCAGTAGACTCGAACCTGGAGTTGTCCATCCTGGTAGAACGGTGTGCCCACATCCAGAATGTCCGACTGACCTTTCTGAAGCACGGGGCTGGCTGTGGGCTCTGATATTAAAAGCAGAAAATCACTTTGTTGAATATAATGAATATGATCCACATAAAAGGTAATGAGGGATTAAAACACATTGACAAAAAAAGTCTTTCTTCTATTCATGTTATTCACCTTGTTACAAAGAGTATAATATCTGAAAGACTTGTGTATCGGCAAAGCAAACCACATCCACAAGAACTACACGAGAGGTGCCAACATTGCTAACAAGAAAATCCTACGAGAGAAAAGGCAGAATTTTACCGCAAAAACCATAGCGAATGTGGGTGAAAGAGAAGGCTATGTTTTTTCAGATGTGCACCAAGCAACAGTAAGAAATAAACAGATTCTCCATTTTATTGCACCGACCAAAGAAGCCACTTGATTTCTATTGGCTTGCCAGACCGAGGCTTGTGACTTCACAGGTCACATTCTTAAGGCTATATATACTCGGCATGAAGCAAATTAAGTGCTACCAGAAGCAAACGCCATCTTTTATACCAGGCAAATGTTACTTGTCTGAGTGCTGCTTTACCTTAAAATGCAGAAAAGTGTCATTTTCAGATATCCAAAAGGGGTCAAAAATAGTAAATGCCATGAATGTTGGCACCTCTTCTAATGCCTGCTCCTAGCAAGTCATAAAGTCATTCTTGAGAGTGAGTTGCGCACCGGTTTTTGCTTGTTGTGTTGAGAAGCGCAAGATAGCCTTGGAGCTCTTGAGAGGAAGCTGCTCCCAATATGACACGGACTGGAGCTCCATTGTGTAACTCCTGTCTTCCCTCAAACCCTCCAGCTCCACAGAGTCAGTATCCTGCACACACACACACACAAACACACTCTGAGCGGCTGAGATGGGAACATTGCTACGATCATTTCTTCTTAAGATGAATCATTATTATTCACACTGGTTAAATACACAAAGTACTGCGTTCGTCAAGGTTAGTAGGCTTTTATAGAAGTACAGTATATATTAAAAAAAGGTAAATAAAGTTATTTTTAAGAGCTACATTTAAATCATCAATGAGTAATTTATAAGGCAGTATGATGTAATTCAGTATTTCTATGTGGTATTCCGGTATGGCCTTGGTAAACCTAATTGCATCATTTTCCTTTTGTAATAGAAGCTTCAAATGCAGCACGGGAGGTTCCCTATTAAACCACGGTTTTGATGTGTCCCAGTTCATCCAGTGGTTATTAAAAAAAATTTCGTTAGCAAGAAAATGTCAACAATCCCCCCTTAAAACAATGCGGCGTGTACATAGAACACAAACATCGCTGCTGCCGTCGCCAAAATTGCTGGGGGAGGAAAAAAAAAACAAACTCATTGAAAATGATCTCACTCGAAGAAAAACAATTTGGTTGTTATTAAGAGATTTCCCACTCTCAAACGCAATGAGAATTGATATGCTGTTTTTGGCTGCGCGCCGGACAGACTCGTGAAGTGCGGCCTTTAGCCAGTGGGTTTGATGCAATGTGATACCATCCTGGCATCCAATTTAAGGCTTTGCGTGATCAAAGGCAAACTCACGAGTTGTTTATCTTACGCCTCTTTGCACTGTTATACTTCATTTGTTGTGGCTCGTTGAATGAAAAAGAAAAAAAGGGGGGGGGGGGTTGTGGGTCGCCTGGCTTTGAGCTAGGGGGATGGATTTACATGCAGTTTGGGGAATAGAGAGAAAGAGGATGAACCGAAAATGAGGCTGGAAGAAAGGTGAGCAGGAATTACCCCACTGATTGTCATTCTCTTCTTGAGTTTGGACGGCATTGTGTAGCCTCCTTCATCGAGCATCAAGCTCCAGGACAATTTGTAGTGGTGCACTGGAACATCCGGGTCTAATGGAGACACCCAGCTCACGTGCACAGATACCGACCTGTCCGATCCAAAGGTCATGTGACTGACCCGTAGGTCAGAGGGCGCTGGGGGAGGGGACGGATCTGTAAGGGTCAAATGACAACATGTTTAGTTACGAGAGGGAGGGTAATGCTCTTTCTGCCACTCTTCCTCCCTGGGGCTGTTTTTCACAAGAACTGGATGTATTGCATCATTTGTCCAAATATATACCATGTTTTTTAAACTAATCAACTGCATCTCTTTACTCCAAACTCACTTATCGTTGAAGTCTAAGTGCACATTTAAGCATATTTATATGTTGCACTTATTCTTTTGACACCCTGTCTTTACCCTTCGACACACTTTACTTTACTCTTCTTGTATTCCTGCAATCCGGTATCACTAGAACAGAATGGGGTTCTTTTTGAAGTCTGGTTGCTCTGCTTCCTCATATTGTCTCAGGGAGTTCTTCCTCGCTTTGACTTGCTCATTAGGGATCCAAATCTACACCCGGATTTCTGTCAGGCTGCTTTGTGACCATGTCTATTGTTAAAAGCGCTATAGAAATAAACATGGCCGTGCGATCACTCACATGGTGTAAGAAATGACTTTCTGCTCAATTGCTCCAGCGTTATGAAGTTGGAAAAAAACTCTTTCTTTCATGTCTGCCTCAAATTAAGAGTGTTGCTCTTACTGTTTAACAGTTGTAGGTTTGAGTTTGTGTAACACAGCCATGCATTTTTGTTTTAGCTCTGTTGACAGAATTCAACACTTGCCCTTAGACTTCCATTATAATTTATAATTTCGAGTGAATTGATTTTGGGTTCTTTTCTCAGTTCAGGAAAAGATTCTTGTCAGTGGTAACTGCACACGTGGTGGACAGAGATTAGGCTGAAAAATCATATGACTGTTCCTTTAACATGCTATGAGTCAACGTGCTGTACCTTTAGAGGATCTGAAGTGTCTGCTGGGGGTGGTGTACCCTCTTGTTCCATGTACGTTGACTGCTGCTACTCTGAACTGGTACCAGCGACCTGGGCGAATATCAGCCAGCCACACACGCTCCTCTGAGGTCTACATCAAAAACACAGAATTCAGCACAACAGACAGAAAGAATGGGGAAAAAAAACAAGAATGCTTGACTTATCTCCAAGAATAAAGCATAGATCAATCAATGAATAGACGGGTGGATGAAAGGATCGTGGATCTAGATGTTCAACCATACTGAAAACCGGTACCAAAACATATCTTTCCAGGTGCAGAGCTATATAATACATCTTTCACGTGAGAATGTAAATGTCATGGCTTTAGACGTCGTTTAAAGTACACTATTGAGTCTTAAGGACCACCGTTGTACCTTTGAGGCTTTGTACGTTTACACTGTACTTTTGCCGGATTCAAAGAATTTGCTAGAATAGACAGAATACACAATATAATAGTCAGTCGGTGTTCGGCTCAAAGGATGGATGGTGAAAAAAATCCCCTTATTTTCTCCTTCAAATCTAAGCACCATGAGCATGTTCCTATCTGTCCTTGGCTTGTGTGAACGTACAAATACACACGCACACACACACACACACACCTGTGCTACCACTTCCCACTCAGTCGCGCCGTCCTCGCTGGGGTGGATGCCGTAATTCCAGCGCCTCTGCAGCACGTTCAGCACTGGCTCAGCTGACACGTTGAACTTGGAGGACCAGCGCACCTCTAAAACGCCAGACGGCATCTCCTCAAACACGAGCTCCTTCCTGGGCTTCAGTGGAGCACCTGGTCAGCAAATAAAATTGATATCAGCTCCTTATCAAGTTAATAAAACCTTTAATAAGGTGTACCTATATGAAACGGTTAAGTGCTGTCGGCTTCTTAGTCTAGATTTAAAAGAGCTAGCAAAGTAGTGGATTCGATTAAATAAGAATAAAACATAATGGGTCGTGCTTTTATTGGAAATCGATCAACGACAAGGTGGTGTGACAGTGTGTCTGACATAATGCAGATATACAGTACTCTGACCACACCAAAGTTGATTACTGTCCAATAACAGCATGCCCTAAAGTGCTTTCTTTCTCTTATACCGTTTTTTTATATAAAAAATCCCAACCACACACATTGAACTTTTTATTCAGTTCATCGTTCTTATAAAAAACAAGTTAGTTCCTTATATTTTCATGACTATAAAGTCCTTCCCTTCTTAGTCTCTCTTTTGTTCTGTCTAGAAGTCAGTAAGAGAAGAAAATGCAGTTTGCCATGCTACTGAGAAACCACAAAGCCCTCCGTGCTGCCCACTTTCCTGTGTCGGTAAACTTTAGTTACAGCTTTGCCTCTGACTTTTGTAAAGCAGTGACACTGGAGACTCCTTCCAAAAATATTAAATAAACATATTCTCAAATAAACTGTACCATGTTGTCATATTTAAATTTTTTTTAATCAATTATTGAAGCATCCAGCGTACGAGCTCCCGAGTTAGTTGGTGTTATAGAAATATACTATATGATATTATAATATAATAAGCACATGAACATAAACCTGTGAATTGATTGGACCTTCAATGGATGACGAGTTGTTACACTGTGTAAGTGCATTTGCTTTCCCTTGTGTTGTTTTTTCACTAATGTCAAGCAGAAATCCAGGTTTTTAAACTACGTGTTGGCAAAAGCAGGAGTGAGGGGGGTGTTTGGGCACCTCCTGGAGTGGCACCGCCTAATTATTTATATATAGCACGAGGTCGCATTTGCGGAATATGTGGAGAATGGCATTACTGGACTGGCTTTGTTGTGTTATACCTCTGTAGAGGTTTCTGGGTGGTTGGCACGTGTGTCCGCAGCCATTGGCGCAGCACTTCTTGTGTCCCGGGCACTCGTTGTCCTCCTCACAGCTCTCCACGCAGGCAGCTGCGAATCCGCTGGCTCGTTCTGGGGCCGGACATTCGCCCTGTTTCAGCACCATCACAGAACGCAGGAACTCACAGCTCGTCACACACTCGCCATGACGCTTGGCAAACACGCGCTGGGACAAAGAGGACGCAGGAAACTGCGTCAGCACAATCGCATACGTTTGCTTCTAACATGCAGCACTGCTGACCTTTTATTTGGCAATTAAAGCAGGAATAAATATCACAGTCCAGGAACATTTCTGTTTACGCATTTAGGCAAAATCATGGCCAGTGAAAATAGTTTCATTTATGATTTATGAGAATTGGTGTAAAAGAAATGGGCAAATCCTCATGGCTGGGAATGAATGATTACTAAATTTGACATATCATTACATCATTCTAAAAAAAAAACGTTGAACTTTGTAGTTGTACGTTCGACGTGCCATGCATTTATAAGTAGCCCGAGCATTGAATTATTAGGTGAGCACAGTGTGTATGGTACTAATAGCATTCTATCTTTTTGGCAGTAAATCTATGACCAGAGTCGAACTGGTACCGCATGTGTTATTAATATATAAAGCAGTCAAACTGGATGAATTGTTGGCACGGATGCAGATCTCAAGATGTTTGGAAATCCCATTGTTCTTGTGATTTTATGAATCATGTAACAGGAAAGGAGAAACACTGCTTAGCCAAACATCATTTCATATTAAACAAGAAAGTCACACACACACACACACACATTTAGAACAATTACAGGATACATAATGTCAATTGAACTCTGTATGACAGAAAAAAAGTGGAGTTTAATAAAAGGAAGTTAATTTAGGGTATTATTACGGTGTGCTAATATTGGAGCCGAGTCTATCAGAAAGAACAATAGACAATCAGCAGTATTTATATAACTAGTGCAGTTCTGAATCAGTTTTATTCTCCTTACTACGTGTAGACAACATGAGGAATTCTGCAGCCACTACCTCGCATGGCTCTCGACAGGATCCGTCCCGCTGTTCCCAAGATTCTTTGCACGGCTCCAGGCACTGCGCATAGACAGGAGAGAGTTAGATTAGTCTACCAGTGCCAGCCTTTATAGAAAGGATGCCCATTAAACTTGCAAAACATTGTGGCGCTGTTGTGTGTCTATGAACTGTTTAGTCCTGATCTGCCTTCTGAGGTGACACGAAAGAAAGGAAATCCTGCACTTGAGCCCTCAGCAACGTTTGACATTTACATTTAGCAATGCAAATGTACTCTTTATTCGTGTCCCAGTAATATGCCTTGACATTCTGCTTTCTCTCTCTCTCTCCTCTCTTAGCCGCGTCTCTGGTGTCCTCTATCCAGTCACCCCAGGAGGAACACTTCTCCTCCTGCATGAGCGAGCAGGGGCCTGTGCGCCTCGGGGGAATTCGCATTTCCAATTTCATGCTGTATTAATGAGACACGCCGGTCACTTTGCCATAACACTGAGCGAAGAAAAAAAAAAAAAGCAGGGATGCACAATTAATCAGCTTTTCATTCACAAGTTCCCTTACTTAATTAAGCAATATGGCTATTTAAATATTTAAACTTAAAGGCACACCCTCAAAATCAGCCTGTTTTATCCTGGAGGGTTTTCATACTGAGAAAAAAGGAGTTGTTTCCGATACACACACCTCACACGCCTTACGAAAGCATCTCAGGGAATAAAATCAAATCATTGAAAAACTCTTTTAACCATTAATCATTTAGTCTTGTATATTTACCATTTGAAATGTTAACCGTTGTCTGTTTAACCTTTAAATATTGCAGACATATTATTTAAAAATATTAACCATTAGCTTTAACTGCTTTACCCAATATGTTATTTCTATTTATTCGTTATTACTTTATTCTTATTTCTAACTATCTATTCCCATCATTTCTATTACATTTTTTACTTTCCCTGTTCTCTGCTTCTTCTCTTACACACAGATTTATTTGCCTTTTTTTTTTTTTAAAAAAACATTTTTGTAATTTTTTTAAAATTACATTTTGTTGATGAAATATAAACTCAATTTCTTATTAGGTACAACAGCGGATGTTTTGAGTGTCACCTATGCATGTCCTAATGCACGTGGACACATGCTTAAGTGTGTGTGGCCAAACCTTTTCCGAATAAGAACGGGAAAAGCCGTTTATCTCAGAGGGCAGACCTTTAAAAGAGCGCGTGAGCAGGTTGTCGGAAACTATGAATAATGGCAGCGAGGCTAAGGGGTACCGAGAGCGTGCAGGACTAGCCAGTTTTATAGAGCACGCTGTGGCTAGGAACCTGCTGAAGAAAGCCCGAGGCGAGAGCACACTAATCACCCCAAACACCCTCAGCACGCTGGTGGGAGATCCTGCACCCTGCCTACGATTCCCATGCACATTCGCCTCATAAACATAGGTAGTTCTCTGGTAGCTATTTAAACCGCTTTAAATCATTATATCCATCACTGCTTGTAATTGCTCATTTGGAGTTGACTATAAATGATGCTGTGTTTCTACTTGGGTGATGATAAAAGAGTGCATAATGGAGACTTAAGAGATTGATGCTCCTTGGTGGAAAAATCAGTAGCCTAGGACTTTTTGTGACCTGTTCGTTTTTAATTCATAGATGTTCGTTGGACGAGAAATTTCAATAACCAGAAAGGAAAACCCATCATTAAATGTAATACACTTTATCGGGACACGATGCACCTCGCAAGCGCGATGACTCTCCAGTCACCTCGCAGTTAAACACAGAGAGAGAAAAAAATAATAACGACACTAGCCAGACTCAAATAATGTTTTTATGAGCGATGTGAGGACAGAATACCACAGCTCACAGCTAAAATGTTCACCAGCGACTTGCTGACTTTTTGACACAGTGTGCTACATGATCATATACTAGTTCATTTCCTTTAGTCTATATTAATGCACTTAACTTGCAAACTACGGGGCTAAATGGTATTATATTACGCTTGCGTTTTTAACCAAGTCATTCAGATTTCTAGGCAAAGCTTGACACTGAGGCGTTCACGTTGGTGACGAAATTATGTTCACTCCTGCAAGCGTTACAAATCCTTACCATGGCAGACTCACTCACTTTATTGCCCCGTTCCTGGTGTGATCTGTCTTATCAAACTGACCTTGTTTACAGCCAAGCTGCAGACACTTAATCTTCAAGCTTTACCCTATCCATAAACCTCTGGCACTGCAAACCACTGCCTTGATGGACCCATGCATTCATGAGTACATTCTAATCTGTCAGACCCTGAGCAGCGCGGCGCTCGGCTAACTCAACAGCTCTCTCCACTTGAATATATCACCCTTATATGATGCATTCCACATTCAGAGGGGAAAACCACAGGACCTGGCTATTAATCACACACACCCGAGCCAAGTCTGTGGCCCTGGAGGATTAAAACCACTGGCCCTGAAAAACACGGGAGTGCAACGATCACCTTTCTAAAACCACCCTTCAGCTCATGCCAAGCTTTCACGCGAGGCCCTGCTAATCCACTCGAATGATCCCGAAAGCGCCGTACCGGTATTATACCCCAGCGCCGGTTAGTTTTCCGCCCCATTTCAGGCGCAAATCGAGCATTCCTTTCCACGCTGCAAAATAAAGGTTATTTAAGAGCAGCAGACAGACAGAAAAGAGGTCGCTCCAACAGCACGCTAACGATCTGGAGCCCTAAATAACTCTGCACCTGCACTGCCCAGATACAACTCATCATGTAATTATCAATCCCTTGATGAGATTAGTTAGAAGTGTCGGTGCATCATCACACCTCTCCCTATGAGACGGTCACGTTTCCTCTTTGACTGCTTCCTCCTTGACTGCCAAGTCGAGAGTCTCGGTTATCCCTACGATTTGCTTCTGGATAAATGGGGCGAATTTGTTTTTTCTCTGTCGGCTCCTGTGACATCAAGTCGTCTTCTGCCTCACTTGCATGTCACTTCGGATAAAAGTGAACCGTCAAATGAATACACATGAATACACGTAAATGCAGGGTATTGGATAAATTGGGGGTCAAATGTATGTAGCCCAGGCGTTCAAGTTATTATCATTTTTTTTCTTTGGAGTTTCCTGAAGGACAAGTAGCTTCAACAACCAGGAACAGAAAGGGAGGAAAAAACACTACTCCAACCAGAAGAAAGGGCTGGGCCGTACATCGGAGCCTTTAATTGCCCGGTGGGCTAGCTAATGAATTTATGATTTGTGCACCCCGATATTTAATCTGCACTTTTGCCAAGCGTGACTCTACAAGGCAAATCAGAGACGTTTCTGGCTCGGGCAGTTCTTCGAACTGTGAGTTGCTGCAGGAACCAAACCACATCAGCACTGTCCATGCATAATGCTAGCTCTAGTTAAAGAGCAGGACGTGCCCAGTTAATGCCAAAGGACAGAGCGAGAGAGAGAGAAACAGAAAGCCAACGTATGTCTGTGGTTTCCATTTGAACAAAGTGTATTTGCTTTACAAAGTTTCTAGGCCAACATTATTGGGCCCTTTGCCATGTTTAGCTTTCCTGAGATTCTCATTCGCCGAGTGGCCACAAACAAACGTGTGGACATTATCACAGCAGCATGGTGTTCTCATGGTATATACTGATTATTCTTCTGACATTTAAATATGGCATACTGAAAAGGTCGCCGAGATGTAATGCCATTCAGCGAGTGCAGATTGACGGCGGATTTTCTTGCGCTGTGATTGACTCTGCAGGCCGTGTAAACGGGCAGCTCTCTGGATGCACAGGCTGCAGGCTAGTCCCTTTGGAGTGCTGCTTAAGTGTCGCCATTGCGTCCCCGGTGCTTTGGAGCGGCCAGCTCAGTGATGAAAAGTGACATTTAACATCGGGTTTAACATCTGACATATTAAATCTACATTTTGACATGGTTTGTGTTCTTGTGTATAAATAAAAAGAGGCTATTGGCTCTAATATGATATCGCATGAATACAGAAAGTGCGCAATATGCTGTACGTGATTGTTAGGTTAGGTTTATAAAATAAATCATTTTTAAAATGATTCTAAAATTAAATTACTATGATGATGATTATTATTATTATTATTATTATTATTATTATTATTAATGTTGGTGTTTGGTTATTTCCTGGCTGAAAAATAAAGGCTTTTGTAAAGAACTTTGTTTACTTGTTTATTCATTCATTCATTTATTTGTTGTTGTAATTGAAAAATTATTATTATTATTATTATTATTATTATTATTATTATGAGTTGTTGTTGCTGTTCATTATTTCCAATTTATTTATTTTTTATTTATGTATTTATTATTGCAGTTGTTGCCATTGAAAATTAATGTATTATTATTATTATTATTATTATTATTATTATTATTATTAACTGTTAGCCACTGAAATTAGCAACTGATTACTTCCTATTTATTTATTTACATTCTGGCTGCTAAATTACTGATTTTTTAAAGGCTTGTTTACAATCTATCTATCCATCTATACAATCTATCTTTGTTTTCATCATCACTGATTATTTATTTACTTACTTACTTTTTTCATTTTCTTTCTTTATTTCGTTTCCTGGTTGTGAAATGACTGACAGCGGCCGGATGCCAACCCCGGAACAACTTTGTGTTTGGATCGACTCCCTGCTCGCCTGTAAACACCTTTATGATTGTATTTTCTGTTCTGAATGCAAATAAAGAGCCCTCAGGATGACAACACAGTAAACAGTGTAACAAGAACAAAGGCTGACTTTTTGCTTTGTGGAGCGTGCGCATCATGCCGTGCTGATGTTGCCAAGTCAAAAAAGCCTTTAATCAAGCCGTCACATGCGGAGGCTTGGTTGCGGGATTCTGCTCTAAACAGAGTGATTGACATTCAGAGGCCTTGTACACCTGAACACGAGGAAGGAGGAAAAGATGAAGATGTGCAGTGAATCTGGAATATCATTACAAGCCACTAGTGTCATACTGGGAAGCTAAGCTTAAGCACAAAGCTTCCAGGCAGAGACTCATAAATCTTATGAATCGATTGTGTTGTATTCACTTAATAATTACTCGCTAACTGCACCTGCTAATAGCAAAGCGCTTCCTAATTAGCCAACGAGACCTTTTAATTATCTAATTGAAGGAGTTATGGAAGGTAATAGCACAGTTAAGCTCAGTTAAATAGGTACAGCGTGGCCTACTGGCAAAAGCTACGCCGTTACTACTGACACACGGCTTTTAAAAGTCTATTTGTCTGCGCTTGATGGATCTCGAAACCAATGAGCATCTGCTAGAATGAATGAGAGGAACTGGTGGTGTTTAAAGTGAATTCAAGAAGTGACTCTCTGGAGAAGGTTCTGAAAACGTGTGCAACAGTCAGCCAAATGTTCTCATGGCGGGAAGGAGAGAGGTCGAGTCTCTGGCTGTACTGCGAGACTACTCGGCGGTGACGTGGGCGTCAACAAAGAGGAAAGAAACTGCAAATGTCTCACCAGTGACAGTCTGTTACGATCGAGAGGAGGGTGTGACTCTGGTGACACTTTCCTTTCCTGTTACAGTGAGCTTGACCCAAGATCTGAGAGGGGGGGTTGTTTAAGTATGTGCACTAGATTCTGCTTAAATACATATGCAAACGTATATGTGAAATGGAGACAAATGGAAAAAATAACAAGAGTTTGTACCATACCAGAGAGAGAGAGAGAGAGAGAGAGAGAGAGAGAGAGAGAGAGAGAGAGAGAGAGAGAGAGAGAGAGAGAGAGAG
>JAQMYM010000010.1:4183606-4194046 GCA_030014255.1 Parauchenoglanis ngamensis
TTGGCAGTGCTGGGATTTGAACTCATGACCTTCCGATCACTAGTCCAATGTCTTAACCACTGAGCTACCACTGCCCCTGATTTCTAATGTTGTGTCATCATTTCAAAATCTCAGAGCAATATGCATATGTGATCATTAAACTAATCCTAAACCACTAATTATTAATAGTGGGCGGAAATACTGCGTTTCAGGAAACACTTTTTAACATTTTTTCTGGTCTGTACGCAGGATGCGCTTATTCCATTCATATATATATATATATATATATATGAGTACGTATTATTGAGTGCATATTTTTCGGCATCTCATTCATTTCACACTGATTAATTTTCCAGGAGCTTAGCCAATATATCACACGCTCATGTTAGGGTTTAAAGCATCTAAGAATAATGGTCCCCGCTAAGAACCGTCACAACGCTCTCAGCGTGATGTATGATGTCATTACAGGAGACGGGTGAGCACACCGATGCTTTAAAATGACTGATCTGCGCTGGCTTTGTGTCAAGGAGCAACGTAATGCTGTGTAATTTCGACAAAAATTACCTTTGCGCATTGCTTATGGCCTTGACACCAGCCCAGGGATCCATTACTCTGCAGAGAGAAGGAGAGAGGGATACAAGTCGTTATAACCAAACAATTTAGGAGAAAAAACACATGTAGATTTATGTGAAACATGGAACTGCAGCTGGGATTAGAGCTACTGTTAAACTGAGCATGAGGAACAAAGAGGCTTTGTTAAATCAAAAAAGAACAAGGCTGTTCGTTTGTATGGTGAGCATTTCCAGTTCAGGTTCGCGTGTGTAAAAGTGTTAAAGTATAATAAATAAGTTGTAAGCTGTAAGTGTACGACACCATGTCACCTGAGAAACCCTGACCTCAACTCGAACCTGACCCACATGCACATTCAAAGACAAACATTCACCTAGGAGACGTTTGAATCGCTCGGAGCTCAGTCACCTAGGTGCGTATGCTGTGAACCTCTCACGGCCTCTTCTTATCACAAAGTCTGTTTGCGTTTGAAATCTTTCTTTGGTCAGGGACCGTCACAAACGCACGCTTCTTTAAGGAGATGTTTTACACAGGTATGACATGTCCAACAGAAGGATTTCCTCAGCATACACCGAACACATGACTATTGTAAAACGCTCTACATGGATGATTTCATTCCTCCTGCATCTTTAATCGGGCCTGCTGTGGGCAGAGTCAGACAAATCCTTTGTGACCAGTGGAAAAGGATCAATAGCCAAAGCCTCGGGCATGAACACGGTGAACACGGCGCTGGTGCCAAAAGCGCCATTCCAAACCCTTTCCACTGAATGCATGATATATGAAGTTCAACAGAAAAATTGCATCGAGATTTCATAACCTTTAAACGCCATATCATCGTTTCAACAAACTTTCAAACGCTTGGTTTCTTTTCTGTTTATGTAAATGCGTAACGTGATCAGAAATGACAGGGTGTGCGGTTGTAGGAAAATAAACAACGGCGGTGCAACGCTGTTACCACCATGAAGTTCCTTCTTTTCTAATAAAAATACATTCTGAAATGTTGATTTCTTCTTGTACCACAGTGATACACTTTGTTTAGTTTATTGATGACCAACACCCATTTACAGTCATATTTAATGGTGTGGAAAGTGAAACAACTTGTTATCATTCCCTCACTAGCCTCTTTTTTCTTTCTCCTAAACTTAATAATACAAAAACAAAAAAAAAAATGCAGCTTGTCATGTTACTGAGAAGTCACATGACGTAAGAAGTTCTGTCCCGAAGTGACACGTCTGACATCTGAGTGCTGACACTGCAGACTCCTTCCGTAAATGTTAAATAAACGTCTCCTCGCAGGAAACGTCACCATATCAACGATTATATGCTTTCCTTTATTAAATAACAACATGCTAATTATTACACATGGATAATGTGAACTAACAAACACATTAATATAAACCTGTGTTTGTCCTGTCAGAGCTGCAGTTATAGAAAACAAATCAACCCCTTCTGACCGAGCAGATTTGAGAATTCAACAGCACTGGGGTATCAGACAACTCATTTTTGGATCAGATCTCTGAATAGGGATTAAACATGGGCAATAAACAGATGTTAAAAGCTTGCCTCATTTCCTTAATCTCTGATCAGCGTGACCCTTTGTGACCTTGTCGACGGCTCATCGAATAAACCCATTCAGATAAAATTTCATGGTCACACTTTCTATCTCCTGCCTAAACAGGGAAATAATTGACAAAATGGCTCTCGTCGTCCCGGGAGAGCTTTTCAGAAGTGGGCGCTGTAGATTGCGGTCGCTGGCAAATCAAAGGCATTCACTGAGGGATCGACAACGCAGATGGCACTTCCAAGAACACTGGCTGTTGTTTGAAGAACAGTGGCCTTTCTTTTCACTTCCCCGATGAGCATCATGTCCGTTTTTGATAACGTTTCCTAGGTCACTGAACCAAACAGATAAGCTTGTCCGGTAAGCGACACCGCCGTGCTCGGCCCCCGCTCAGGCGGGACGGCTCAGACGGGATGACATCACGGGTGCTCGCTTCTGGATAAACGTCTTTTGGCTCTGAGAAGATTTTCTTTTTGCCTCGAGTATTTGGGAACACAACATGGGATTGCCGTCTTTGGCTCGGGGCCAAATTCCCAACACAAAGATTAAAGGATACAGCTACTATATACACATTATAGTATGGATTTGTAGAGTGAATGGAAAAGACTGCATATACAGTTTTTCTCTCCATGTTGAATCACGCCAGCCTGTACAGACTCTGGGGCACAGCTTTCTCAAAAGGGCACGCTAAATGAGTCTGGCTGCTCTTTAGTGGGGCAGCTGCTGTTCATTGAAAACGACATAATTCATGATTATGCTGCAGAAGAAGGGATGAGTACAGGCATAATCGCAATAACAAAGCGGGCATACAAACAAGCACACATCCTTATTGTTCGCGGATGCTGCGACACACTCGCTCAAGCGCAAGTACTCTCCTGGTGAGGACGAGTCAGGCTCTGCGCAGGAAATTCTGCAAAATCAAGATTCCCTATACGATCCTGAGCCCGCTTCACTGTCCGTGTACATTTTCGCACGTTCTCACCACGTCCATGTAGGTTTCATCTGGGTTTTCTGGTTTCCTGCCACCTCATAAAAACATGCCCGTATGTAAATGGACTACTTTAAATTCAGTGTGTCAACATGTGTGTGTTTGGTGTGTATCATCCAGAATGGATTCACGCCTCACTCCCGGTATTCCCGGGATAGGCACCGGATCCAGCGTGACCCTGCCTGGGATAAAGTGCTCACTGTGGATGAATGAATGAAAGATGAAACCTACACAGAGAGGAAAACGTAACCACGCACCCAAGCCGTACTGCAAAACAAAACAACTTTCAGACCTCAGTCGTTTTACGATATTAATAAATAAATGATATAGAAAAATCACACACTTGGCATCATGCCAATTTTATAGCTTATTCAGTTTCACAGGAAAAACTCACCTTTCCGTGTTCACTTATCTCTTGTTGGTTTGATATGTAAATTATGTATCTTTATTATGAATAAAGCTTTAAGGTGCAGCAGCCTGTGTAAACCGCACGTGAGAAAGAAAGGTTTAGTTTAGTACATTTTAGTTTCAGTTTTTTAGTTATTCCTTTTTTTTTTTTTTTTTAGAAAACTATGGACACATGAATCTAAATGTATTAGCTGCCTTGTGATATTTTAGGAATTGATGTCTGTTGGTAAATATAAGTCAAACCTATATCTCTGGCTACAAACAACAACAACAACAACAACAACGGACTGACAGCGGCTACTTTACACACTTTTAAACAGGTTTCGCTTTCTTTTAACCTACACACACCTATAAGAGATTTATGTATGATTATTATTCTTTAAAAAAACAAAAAAAAACAAAACTACATATTTATCCTTTTCGAAGAAAAGAGAAGCTTTCACCACACCTGAAAGTGGGTCGGCGCGTGAGCGATGCGCGCGCTGTGAAGGCTGAGGCACCTGGCGGCGCACCTTGCGCGGAAAATGCCGCCGAGAGCCGATGACGAGTCCTGTTTCCTCCCGAGCGCAACTCCGCAAAACAGCGCCAAAATAATCCGAACCGGGACTCCGGCACCCATCATGCGCGTTTATCACAATTAAAAAAAACCCAAAGCTGCTCGTCCGCTCAAACCGTGTCCTCACACCACGAACGTGAAAGTGGATTTGCGCGAGAGCGACGGACGAAGCGAGACTAAAAAACTTCAATCGGAGAGCAAGGGGCGGAGTCAAAGGAGGAACACTGACAGGCGATTGGCGGAGATGCGCGCTGGGGAGACGCGCGCGCTCTCAGGTGCCTGCTTGTGTTTGCCTGGCAAATCTCGCGGAAAACAAACAGGCGCGCGCGCCGGAGCTGATCAACGCGAAGTTAGTATACAAACGTAGGAAATGAAGCAGGACTGAGTGGAATTGACTTTTGTAGGATGCATTTTTTTTTGCAATGGATTTATACAGTAATTCTAAGATTTTCTGCATTATCACTCATAATATGTGAGGTTCCTTATGCTAGTCATAGTCCCGGAGTTCCCCCTGTCCTGCACAGGTTTGTCACTTCCCTGCTTCAGCACACCAGCTTCAACTCAAGAAGGGCTTTTAATTAGCTGAATAACTGGATCAGGTGTATTGGGAGCTGATCTGTGTAGGACATTGGGGCTAGCCTAATCCAGGGCCAGGACAGGGAACCTCTGTGTTTATGTCTGTAGATTTCTCTCACTATAGCCTGCAACTTGGAAAGGAAAAAAAAAAAACATGATTGCTGCCCTCTTTTGGTGACACAAATGATGGCACCCATTCTGATAACGGCGTTAGAAATGTTATTACACATATCCACTCTGCCATGAGGTGAGAAAGGACTTTAAAAAGTTAGAGCAGAAATCCAAAGACCTGCAAGTCCAAGACTGCTCACCTGAAAACTGTGTGTGTGTGTGTGTGTGTGTTAAATGTGTGGTATGGGGTATGGGGAATTGTTTATTTGAGCTGTTAAAAGCCTAAGTGCCTGTGGTAAGAAACGCTGCCAACCAATGCACGCATTTTCCATTGAGCCTCAGCTGTGCTGCTGAAATACAGCTCGGTGTGTGTGTGTGTGTGTGTGTGTGTGTGTGTGTGTGTCAGACAGAAACCCCAGCAGCCTCCCTGGCCAAGTCCCAAACTCTGAGCCTCGACTCGAAGAAGGCAGGAAGCATCCAGGGAACCCCACAACTATTAACGTCCTTTCGCCGGTAGCTTAAAAACAACAACTGGTTTTATGTGCAGAGTAATTAAAACAACCACTACCATACGGCACGGGGTCTCTCTTGACGGCCTGGCGCTGTGCCCTTGCCCAAGGAATGGAGCGAAACATGACGTGTAGGAAACACTGAACGAAATACTACACGATTTTCACTCCGGCATGCAAGCTGGCGTAATGGATTTGCGCCCGACGAAGGGAAAGACCCCAGGGTGTTAACGAGATGTGTCGTTTTATGAAGTAGCCGAGCATCCTGGTGGCTGCAGCAGCTGTTCCATCATTGGTTTACCATGTTATTTATACAGATGGTGGATTTCAAATGTCCTCCTTCCATCAGGCCAAGGTGACATCACACTTCTGTAATCATCAGCAGCTGATTATCACCAACACTGAAGGAAAAATCCACCCTGAGTGACTCGCATAATAACATTTATAATTAACGTGATCTTTGATGGCATCCAAGATTGATTTTGTAATGAAATTCTGAGTTGACATCTTTGGTTCAAACGTCTTTCATCGACAGTTTCCAACATTACCCACAATGCCCTTCGACTATGTGCTGACAGTGGTGCCAGTAGCACATGATCTCTACCAAAAAGAGACCGATAAAGCAGTACTTTAGCCCTTTTGTCTGTCAAGATCTCTCACCTCCATATCTGTACATTCTGCTCAAACAGATCAGCATCCAAAGCTTAATGCTAATACATGCATTAACATCATCATGCTTATCATCTCATATATCACTAACCAGATTAGACGAGTCTCTGCTGCGACTCAGTACAAATCTGTTGGATAGCTGCACTGCATTCTGGACCTATAAGTCCAGTGTTTGCTATCTTCAGTACTTCTATGTACTTCTATATTGGATTTCTTATTAATATGCAACTGAACATTCCTGAAAATGGTGATATGCCAATATAAATGCCAATATAACTGCTCTAGTCTTACTCACAGGAATAAGGAAAATACAACACCAGCCAACACATTTGCACCAGAATTGCTAAACATATCACAAATAGTTCAATACACACATGTTAAAGTGTTTACATAGTATTCAGAAGATTATGTTGTTTTTTTCATGTAAATGGGAGTTGAAGTTCATGAATAAGGGACTTTTGGTGGTCCAACTTCATGAGGTAAAACGCCATTCTTTAAAATGTCAATTGTGTGTTTTTCTGCGGCATAAAAATAACTGACTGTGAGCAATTAATGGTCTGTACAGCTGTGAGAGTGTGGAGGAAACACAGAGGCGGTGTGGGGTCTCAGGTTGTTTCCTGTAGATCACCAATCGGCTTTCCCTGAGTGCCCCTCCTGCTTCTCGGGGAAATGCCTGTGCTTGTAAAGAAGAAAGATCCGGGGGATCCTCACAGTTTATTTGAGCCACAGGGGAAGAATACGAGGTGGGCGCCTACGTCAGCCTTTACTATAAGAGTTTCCACTGGAAACTTAGGTTTACCTGTGTAAACAGCTATAAACTCTGTTATTTTTGGAAAAGTGAGAGATCATTTGTGGTATGTTAATCAGCCAGCAGTATGAAGTTGTGCTTTAGGAATAAATGGCATCATGGCAGCCCAACCCTGCCCCTGCAGTGATTAATCCCAGCCCTGATCTAACACACCTAAACCACTTAGTCTAGGTCTTCAGTAGCTACTAATTAGTACATCAATGTGATGGAAATATGACAGTCAGAACTATGAAATGGTATAAATATTATCTGTCTGATGTGATTTCTTTAAATATGTGTATGATCCATGTTTGAAACTCTTGGAGTTTGTTTATATTCTAAGAAAGTAGGTTCCACTTGAGTTGCCATTCAAAGGGATGCTGGTGCCATCTGGTGGAATTAAATGCAATTACAATAGTAATTTGATCAGTTTTACTAAAATAAAATAGTCTATGACTCGTAAAGGCCATTTATGTGTTAATGCAGTTTAGGAGTTTAAATAGATATAGTCTTAACATCATGCTATACTGATCTAGATTTCCATAAACATAATTATGACAAACTTATACAAATAATTTGATACTTGCATTGCTTGTTTACAAGTTTTTTTTTTGTTTGTTTGTTTTTCTTACATCCTCTTCTTTAAAATTGCAAAGTTTTAAGATGATTATACAATCATATGGAAAATGGGAATGGAAATTATGAATTTTCTGTAACCCCAACCTTAACCATACTGCGTTTTTTTTTTAAGTTGGACTATTGAAATGTTTGAACATCAGTTAAATGAAGTAAGTAGTTTTATAATTTTCTGTAATAAGCAACCAGCAATTGAATGCTGCTGTGATATCTAAGGCAGATGTTTACTCAAGCTTTTTGCAGAACAATACATTCCAGTGGTGTCAAAACCATTTCTTAGTACATTGTGTAGTGTTTAGTGCTTTCACTGACATCTAGTGGTCAGAATAAGTTATAACCACTTCTTAGTATCCGTGTTTTGTTTTTTTTTCTTTTTTTTTTTTAAATGTCTTAGGTGTTTATTTGACATCTTCTGCATTATCACATTATGGAAAAATTAATTTAAGAGCAATTGTAGATGTACAATTTAATTATTAAAAAAATACAGAAAAAATGAATTTTTCATGTATTTAATCTACTTATAAAACTGTGTTATAAGGATGTAAATTTTGTGCCATTTGATACTGCTTACTTTACTAGTAGCTTTCTTTATGTATAAAAATACAATATAATTTAATTATATGTGAAGGCATCTGTGTGTAGAACATTTCTGTATAAGTGCCTAAAACTTTCACACACTACTGTATATAGCAACATATGTGAACATGTTTTATCTCAATACAATACAAAAAGGTGCATTTATGGTGCATTTCTGTATATGTGTAATTCACTCCATCCATCCATTCTGTATCTATACTGCTTATCTGTCAGGGTCACAGGGAGCTGCAGCCAATCCCAGACTTCAGGAGAGAGGTGGGGTTCACACTGGGAATGTTTCCAATCTATCACAAAGCTAACACAGAGACGAACAGACACTCACACCTATGGGGAATTTAGAGTAGCCAGTTCATCTTATCTGCATGTCTTTGGGCTGTGGGAGGAAACCAGAACACCCAGAGGAAACCCACACAGGCAGAACATGTAAACTCCACACAGAAAGGCCCGAGTCAGCCATGAGGTTCAAACCCAGAACCTTCTTGCTGTGAGGCGACAGTGTTCACCACTGAGGCACCATGACGCCTGTGTAATTCACTCATTTAAAAATATTACATTTATAAAAATCTTTTCTGATTTTTGAGCATTTGTTGAGCATTGAGTTGAGCATTTGATTTAGTATATGTTCATGAGTGTTTTTTAAAATTATTTAATTCTTACTTTTTTGTTGATGAAATAAAAATAAACAGATTTACCAGAATCGGAATCAGATTTATTACTTTAACACTTCTGTAACATGTAATATTTCACTTAATATAAACTGTAATAGGGCACTTTTAATGAGTCTCACATCCCACTACTACAACCTTTAAAATGTTGAAATTTCAAATTCCAATGTTTAGTGTTTGTAGGTTTGTTTCTTTGTTTTAAATAATATTTTATTACTTATAAGAAATTGATGTAATTTTTAGTGACTTGACTTGACACTGTAGAGAGTCAATACTGTATTTTAATCCTGAAATACAACAATAAAACCAGATACCTTGTGAAGTAGCCGATCAATAGTCTTGGTAGAATTGTACATATTTGTCCATGTCATGCACTTTGCAGACGGCCCCTTACTATGGGGCACCATTTATATACCTTACTGACTCCTTTGGCCTATATAAAGCACTGTTGTGTTATTAGTCAGTTTGTTTCAGCGAGCTTTAACTGGGGAGCAGATGTATTATATATACGATTGCAGTTAGTTCTCTGTCTGCTCGAGTGTAAGAAAAATACACTTTTTGTCAAAATTGTTCTTTTGGTTTCTGAGAAATAGGAGTGAAAACAAACGTGCAGTAAATTTCTGATATTAAAGCAAGTTTACAGCTAGAGAACAGCGACCTGGAAAATAATGACTGCCAGTGTAATAACTGTGATGTTTATTATGCTCACTGCTGTTTCCTGCCAGCCTCCTGGTAAGTAACATGCAATACACCCTTACACTGACATAATTATTAATACTACATAGCCCAAAGGAAACCATTTGTATTTTTTAAATTAAAAATAATAAATAAATAAATTCATTAATTAATTTTTTGTACTAGGTATTTGGTTCCTACAAGGTCAAAAGTGTCATATATTCATATCCTTGTGGGAACTTTTGGTCCCCACCAAGGTAAAATTATGCTCACTCCCACCAACACACACACACACACACACATACACACAACGTTTGATTTGCTATACTTGCATTGACTTAATAAAATTATTAATACAGCTACTTACCACTATGCCTCCAAACCTAACCCTAACCTTAAACATAACCTCAATTATGAGGGAAACTTTTTGGCTCTTTTATTTTTTCTTATTTTTGTTTAAAAAACAAAGAAAATCCCTGTGAGGACCATCCAAATATGTCAGATCTTACTATCTTTGTGAGGATATTTGGTCATTGTAAAGGTATATAAACCTTCACACACACACACGTGTTATAATGTTTATAAAACTGTTACTGTTACTGCCACTGTTAGTTAACATTATAAAGTATATGTGTGTGCAGTAATTGTATTACAAGGTTTTTCCGAGAAGGGTCTGGCTGCAGCCTGAATCCTAGGTGTTACGTGCTGTTCTCGACAGGGGATTTACCGGCCATGACCCGAAACACCCCCACCCACAAATGCGTTGGTTTCTCAAAAGGCTTTTAATTTTTTTTTCTACAATCCCTGGCTAAAATTATGCTGAACATCCTGGCCTTGTGAAACATACCTCAAACATTTTTTATTAAATTATTTTAATAATGGCATAAATTTTCCAGGTCAAGTAGAAGAAACAAAAATGGAATCATTCAGTGTTGAGGAAAAGATATATGGAATCACTGTATAATTTGGGACAGCACAGTGGTACAGTGTTTAGCACGGTCACATCACAGCAAGAAGGTTCTAGGTTTGACCATGGCAGGTGACTGGGGTTGTTCTGTGCAGAGTTTGTGTTCTCCTTGTGCCTGTGTGGGTTTGCTATGATTTCCTTCCAAAGACATGCAGATTAGGTAAACTGGCTACTCTAAATTGTCCA
>JAQMYM010000010.1:4210684-4222315 GCA_030014255.1 Parauchenoglanis ngamensis
GACCGCCTCCTGCCTGCCCGCTGTCCTCCTGACCGCCTCCTGCCTGCCCGCTGTTCTCCTGACCGCCTCCTGCCTGCTCCCTGTCCTCCTGCCCGCCTTCTGCCTGCTCCCTGTCCTCCTGCCCGCCTCCTGCCAGCTCGCTGTCCTCCTGACCGCCTCCTGCCTGCCCGCTGTCCTCCTGACCGCCTCCTGCCTGCCCGCTGTCCTCCTGACCGCCTCCTGCCTGCCCGCTGTTCTCCTGACCGCCTCCTGCCTGCCCGCTGTTCTCCTGACCTCCTCCTGCCTGCTGACTGCCATTCTGACCTTCCTCTGGTTCCTTAAAGACTGTGTAATGTTCAGAGATTTGTTTCTAAACACTTTATACATGTTAGAAAATAGTTGCTGAAAACAAGGGAAAAGTGTTTTCACTTTCTGTCTGTCTTTCTCGTTCCCTGTTTTTCCACCCTCACACTCTCCTTACATCTGTTTCTGTCTGTTTCTTTCTCTTTTTTAATTTCTTTCTTCCTCTCTCTCTTGGCCCTCTCACTGAACTTTCCAGACATATTGGCAGGTAGTTTTGACCACTTCAGCGCAACAGCCTGATTCATATCTAATTGATTTGAAGCCATGATTCCACGTCTAACCTGTTTGGTTCAGTTACAACGAACTCAAGCCTTTTGCACAGTCAGTACTAATAAATCCATCTGCTAATCAGGAAATATGTTCAGGAAGACAAACATGGAGAAAGAAAGAGAGGGAGGGAGAGCATGTAGAGAGTTGTCATGTACAGTAATTTTATGCATGGATGTGGTGTAGTCATTACACAAGTAAAGGCACTCCTCAGGTGGTGTTATACTCCACTGGAAAGCTCGCAGTCATTTCTGAACGCATGAAGCAGAATGTTTTTCTCTTTACAAGTTTTTCAATGGCTAATAAAAATGAAAAAGAAATCAAGTTCATCATTGCCTCCATCTCTGACTTCAGAAATCCAGGAGCCTCCATCTAATACAGAGCTGTTACTAATGAGGAAATGTGTGACCGTGCGACTCTGTTCCCTTCACCTTTCAGTGTCAGCATGGGCCAGTCATGGGTCAGTTAAGATTATATATAATTGTATATAATTCCTGTTCATGCATGCCTGTATAATTTTTTTCAATAGTTGCATTAAGTTGAATGAAATGATTAATAGTCAGCACAATGTAAACATGTATTTTCATTTATTCATGTAGCACATTTCTTTTTTCGACAGGACTTCTCCATGTCTTCCCTCTTTAAAGGACTAAGGACAGATCTAATGAAAGTCATGGGCATATCACGATGGTCTCTCTCTACTATCTTTTCAGAGGTTACATATATTGTTAACAGCCCTGTGAGTAACAACAGTTCAAAACAGTATGGTGCCAAAGTTGGACCAGGTGGACAGTGACATTTACAGTTAAAGTTTAGATTTAACTTAAAAAGAAACACACAAATTAAGGTGCTAGATGACTCATTGGGTTGCTAGATAGAAATATGAGCCAAATAGATAAAAATGAATAATTAATATAGTGTGTGAAGAGGTCCAGTTCAGTAAACTAGAGTGTGGTTTGGTTTCTATTAAAAACGTTTTATCACCAATTGATGTATGTAATATGCTTACACTCCCCACAGAGCATTCCTTACACTTACGCAATTCCTGGAGGGCTGAGAGCAGGAATGGCTTTGCACTTCCAAGGGGTTGCTTTTGCAACAGGAAAATCGTATGTATTATGTCAATCGTATGTATATTATTGATGACATTAAATACAAAATAATCCACCAATATGTTTTTCAATGATGGAAACATGAATCTAATAAAAAAAAATATTAGATCACACTGACTTCATCTGACATTTGTACTTTTTGCACTCAGGTTTGTATTGGATTTTCTAACGGAGAGTGACGTCGCTTTTCACTTCAGGCCTTGGCTTGAATATGCGATTGTCTGTGACAGTCTCAGGAATAGGAACTGGGGGAAACAAGAATGGACACAAGAGAGTCCCATTTCCAAAGGATCAGCCTTCGACATCTTTATTGTAATAAAAACAGAAGGCTATGAGGTATGAGGATTAAAATAATAAGAGAATGCACATAATGTAAATTAATTTAAAAGAATTACCTACAGTATCTGTTCTTACAGGTTTATGTAAATGGACAGAGGACTTTACTGTTCAAGCACCGCATACCAATGGAGAAAGTGACTGCAGTTCAGATTCATAAAGATGTCGTAATGAACACTGTTGGTATTGTTGCAGTAAGTTATAAATACACCATGGATATACATAGTAGATATGTGGATATTATTCCAGATAATCTAAGTCATAGTTTTAAGAAAGAAAAGGTAATGCTAATTTATTTCGTAAATTAGTGCACAAGGATTTACATGTGGCTCAACAGAGACAGATTAATAACTGGATACAACCGTCCAGGCACATTCACACATTCACATTACTTTACCAGACAGCTGAACCAGAAACATGACGTACAGCTTCAGAGAGCAGTTTGTGGTGAAACTGTGACCTAAAACTCAATCACTAGTGTTCATGCACAAGGCACATTTCGTTTAAGCAATAGTTGTGTATTCTCTGTGTATATACTGTGGTGATGTACATTAGTGGCTGCATTCTGAACATTAATATGAAAGAGCATTGCAGTATTAACAACCAAAATAAGAATTAAATTTTAGTCATCCTAGTTTATAATTCAGTCAGAAAATACAGCTTTCTTCAGAACTAATCAATTAATATGCTTTTTTTAATTTTTGTTGTTCTGCTCTATGTTTTGAGTTGAGCTGCAATTCTGTAAAAGCCCTCTTGCACAAATCTAGCAGCTTTTGCATTCCTCTCGCCTCTTTTACATCTTCAGTTCTCCTTGTATTTATTTGCCACACCTGCTTTCCCCTTTGTAAGCCAACATTAATTTTACAGCACTTTGGTTTGGCATAAATGAGAAAGTTTCATAAATGTTTCATACTTCTGCTCTTTCTAGAACTGGAGCAAATCTACTTTTTCTAAGGAACTAAACTCTGGTACGTCACGCACAAAGGTTTCTAACATCCAGTCTGATGTGCCACAACCAGTCTGCAGCCCGGTGAGTAATGTCTTCATGGCATCTTCAGAATGACTGAACAAGGCAAAAGATTGCATATTTATGATAATACAATTATATGATTAGAGATTTTTCATGAGTAAATGAATGATGCTTATCCACAACAGAGCAAACCATATTTGGAATCAATCCCTGGAGGATTGAGACCTGGAGTGGCTTTGTTCTTCCAAGGGGTCGTTCCTTCAGATTGTGAACGGTATGCTCAGTTATTGGTCAAAATGTGCGACAGTTTAAATGAGCAAAAACAATATGTAACAGATTACTTCAGGCTTTCTCAGTATAATCTGGTACAGTCATTAAAATGTTAAAATTATTTTTTGCAGCTTTTCAATAAATTTGCAGACTGGGCCGACTATGGATCATGACATCGCTTTCCACTTCAACCCCCGCATGCACTCTGTAGTCCGTAACAGCCGCAGGAATGGGAGATGGGAGAATTATGATGAGACACCAGGAGGCCCATTTGTCAGAGGAGGAGCATTTGATATCATCATGGTTATTAAGCCAGAAGGCTATGAGGTGTGATGATATGGAGAAATGAAATATGAGGGCAAGATGTTAAACATTTGCATTAAATAAGGATGCAATTTATTTGTTCAGGTGATAGTGAATGGCCTGGAATACTGCACATTCAATCACCGTATACCAGTGGACCAAGTGACTACACTTAGCGTTAAGGGAGACGTCTTCATGAACATCTTCAGCATTATCAAAGTAAGTCATTTTATCCATTTCTATCATGAAGTGCTATAGTAAAACTGGTATTGTCATGGTAACCATGATGTAGAGTGTATTCACAGTAAACCAGCAGAAACACTTGTGTGTGTTTGTGTGTGTGTGTGTACAGTTCTGGGGGTGAGCATGAGGTAATGAGTTATGTAATGAATTAGATGATAAATCTTGTAGTACATTATTTGGAGAGGATGCTGGGAGTTGAAGTTTGTGTTTACAGACAGAGCTGATATGACTACCATTTACTGTAGTTTCCTTCTTTGTTCCACACACATGTTATTGATTATCTTTTGTGTAATGAGAAAATGCCAGACTACTGCAGTGTACTACCCTTCTGTACATTTTGGGGGACAAATTCAGTAAATAGTCAGTCAAAAGTTTTAAAAATAAACTAAAAATATTGTATGTTTCTGTAATAAACCAGTTTGCCTGTTTGGATTTCTCTCATCTAACATCTTAAAGTTAAGATATTTTCTTTTTCCACCAGGTGGATGATGTTAATCTGAAGGTCACCATGCCTGCCAATATTTGAAGATGTGTAATTATATGTTTTTATAATTACACAAGTTCATAGATATGATTTCTCACTTTTTTCAGCAATGATTTTTCTCTGATAGTTTTTCTCTTGAACATTCTTAGGAGTTTTTTGTTGCTTATTACAGTTTATATTGTTTTGTATTATAAATGATCGAGATGAATTGCATTAGTTGACATCATTGCAGCAGAAATTACAGCAGTCTAACATAATACATGAATGTAGGCTTGTAGATCATAATAATAAAAGCATAATCAAAATGACTGAAAAATGAAAGTAAAAAAATAAAACACGCTATTAAGATGTCTGCCTCACGTCTCCTCATTTCTCATGAACCAACACATGATACCAACACCTGAATCTCTCCAACTTTCCCTAACGAAACTAACTGGGCCTGTTTATTAAATTGGCGAACTTGCGGTTGTGCTTTGAATCGGGAAGAGACATCATGGCAAGACTGGAACAAGAGTCAAGCCAGAGGTGTGGAACAAGTTCCTTTAACACTGTGTGGAACCTACGCTGTAGGGTATAGCGTTGCCACGTACCCTATGCTGTAGCCTGACGTGCACCTCCCCAAAAACGTAACTACGCATCGCAGCCATGCAGGCCACAGCAACTCTGATTGATCCACTAGTTGGCATCTCTTATGGCCTGTCAGCATGCATGCCTTATTATTGTTTATTATTGCCATGACAACTGTATGAGCTCTGGCAGCCCGCACCACTCTCACATTCGTTACACCTGTTTACTGCAAGCTATAAAGGAAATAATTTAAGAACTGGTATCTATTTTTTCACATCCCATATGCACCTTAGTGTTACTGCTCGGACACACACACACACACACAGGTTTATTTTTACTATCTTTGTGAGGACGGTGACATAATGAATAATGCAGCTAATTAATGCTACACCTAAACCTAACCCTAAGCTTAACCTCAGTAATGGAAAAGAAACTCTTTGGCTTGTTTACTTTTTCTTATTTTTGTTTACAGAACCCTCAAAACCGCTGTGAGGACCAACCCAATTGTGAGGACCATCTAAAATTGTCCTCAGAAGGATAGTAAAATCTGACATTTGTTCCTCTCAAGGGTGCAAAAACCCATCCCTGCCTATGCAGGAATTTAAAAATGTGCGGCTCCACTTAAATTTTGTTGTTTTTGTTGTAGTGAAAATGTTTTTTTTCTTTCTGTCGTCATAAAAAGGTCTTAGAGTTAAGAACAGCAGAGCACATGTTCCTAAAAAGCTCCTGCCAAAGCAGGATTCATACATGCAGGAATTGACTTCACTGCCTGGGCAGAAATGATAGGAAAGAGAGGGGTGGCGGAGAGTGTATCGCATTTATAAAACAAGGAATTCCATAAAGGTGTGGGAAATGACCAAGAGTACGTGTTGGTAAAAATCTGGGCTGAAAGGAAAGAAATAATGATTGAATTATTGTAACCCATAAAAAAAAAAAAAAACTGACACCAAGTATGTATGAAGAGGTGGAAGGGCAGGACAAAAATATTATGGTATGGTGAGGTGACTTTAATGGGCATAACACACTGTGGGGAAGTGACAGATAGTAATGGAGAAGTAATTGAAGAATTGCTAAATGAGAAGAATTTAGTTTGTTTGAATGATGGGAGGGAAACAAAAATATATGTACACACGGCAAAGAGTCTGTGCAAGATTTTTTAAGGGTGACTGGGCTGGGAAATAAAAGACTATAACAAAAGGATGGACAATGAGGAAGAATAAGACCAGCAGGTGGCAGAAATGCAACTATAAGGATGCCAGCTGATTTAAAAACCCAAAGAAGATGCATGTAGGCCATGTCCCATTTCCGTCCTTACATAAAAATAGACCCTAAGCTCAGTTTTCATGATGACGAACTGCAGAAGTGGGTTTCTTGCTTGAGTGTTGAGCACTGTCAATGCTGAACTTCAAATGATTTGTATAGAAAACAGATTCTGCCAGTGCAAAAATGCATTTGACGGACACAGGCCCTTAATTCCTGCGAGAAGAATGGGCCAAAATTTCTCAACCCGTGAGAGAGACTGAGAAACTCCTACAAAAATCAGCCGCAGGAAAGTTTGTCAAAGGAATTGTTTAATCTATTTCCATTTTAAAGCCTGGTCTATACATGATGCATTAAATTCTGTGCATGCAGAAGCAGCAGCAAAGCTTGCATCATTGATTAGAAACCAGGTGTGAAAAAATAAGTACACCCTATAATTCAGTAACCAACTTTTGCAAAGGAGCTGAACCTCACCGCCCTGAGCACTCCTCACAGACTTTACTTTCACTTTGCCAAAGTCATCACTCTTCACTTTCACTTGTGTATTTAATAGATCCCCTGGTTGCGACTGAAAGAAAGGACTCCAGCGTGTTTTGTGTTTAGCAAGCCTGGGTGCTCTAGTTGAGGATTGAACCTACAGTACTGAAGCAACATTGTACAGAAGAATGGTTCAAAATTTCTAAACAATGTGAGAGACTGAGAAACTCCTACAGAAAATGTTTACTTCAAGTTACTGTGGCTAAAGTTGGTTCTACATGTCATTAAATTATAGTGTGTACTTATTTTTCCCCCACTTGGTTTACTTCTTTTGTAAATAATTACCACATATTGTAATCTGTTATAGTGGCCCCTATAAATAAAAACATAGAATTGAAGGAGAATTAACTTTCTTTTTCCCATGACTACATGTACTTTATACTTTACACATTAAGGCATGACTATAGTGTGAAAGCACATTTTGATTAGGGTGGCCATATTTTGGTTTTCAAGAAAGAGGACACTGAGGGCATGATGGCGGCATGAGGCAGACGGACACCTGCAAAATGAATGGCGACTATAAAATGCAACAGCTGAATCCCGGACAATTTTGGCAATTAAAAAATCCCGCCCCAGACAAGCTGTGTCTGGGGGAAAAAAGAGGACTTTCGGTCATCCTAGATTTGATTCTATGTCACCGGCATTTTCAACAATGATTGAGAAATGAGACTTGCATATGTGAAATAAGATGGTTACGGATGGATTGTGCCTTTAGAAATTGAATTTAATTACAAAAATTTTAATTTAAAAATTATTTAAATCTAATTCCATCTGAAATTGAATTTTGTGCTTTGCAAAAGAGCAATCAAAAATTTTATGTTATAGTTTACAGTTGATCATTTGATATTCAAGCTGAAAAAAAGCATTCAGTCTCTCTATTCTTAAAAAAAACGCAGTCCAAAAAATCCCCCCCGCTAATCAAACACCCCAACCTCAGCCACACCCCCACCCCTCTCACCCACACACAAACATGTCAAACAGGCTAGTCTGTGGTTATCACAGGATGTTGGGCACAGATCAAGTTTTTCAGTGCAGATTTTTCTTTATAGTTCTATTTATAATTTTTCTTCATATTAAAATCAAGGTAAAAGAATACCCCTTGGTAGAGAAATTTTAGTAAGTAGAAGTCTTTTTTTCCCAAAAATTAAACCAAAATTCAGGAAACAATAAAAAATTGAAATTGAATGAAAAAAAATTAAAAGTGGAAAAAATCAATACACCCTTCCTACTTCCGCAAACATTAAGAGAGTAATTAGCAGCCAGCTGTAATGAAATGCACATTAGATATTCATTCATTCATTCAAATATTTATTCATATTTTGGAGCACCCATGTGTATGTCTATATCATGCCAAGAAGAAGGACATCAGGACTTCAGAAAAGCAACTTTTGCTGCTCACCATTTTGGGAAGGGTTATGAGGCCATCTCCAAACAATTTGAAATTCACCATTCTAGTGAGAAGAATTGTTTACACATGGAGAGCCTTCAAGACAGTTGCTGATCTTCCCAGGAGGGGGCATCCCAGCAATTTCTGTCTGAGGTCAGTCCATTTAATGCTCAGAGATATAAAGAAAAAACACGAGCTACATCATGTGACATACAGGCCTCTGTAAGCACATTAAATGTTTATGTTCAAGACAGAAGAATCAGAAAAAGACTGAATAAGCACGGCTATCTTGGAAGGGTGGCTAGGAAAAAAAAACTCACTCCCAAAAAATATAGCAGCATGACTTAATTTTGCAAAATTGCATCTGAACAAACCACCATCGTTCTGGAACAATATCCTTTAGGCCTAGTCCACAGGTACATGGGTATATTTTAAAATGTAGCTTTTTTTTAAACATTGCTTCTGAGGAGGAGATTTCTTTTAAGAATGAAGGAGGAAATCCCCTGTTTAAAAAAATACATGTAGCTTTAGACTGATGAGACAAAGGGAGAAATGTTTGGTCCTCATGCACAGTATCATATTTGGCAAAAACCACAAATACCTCATCGCACTTATGAAGCATGGTGTTGGCGGCGTGATGACTTAGAGTTGCTTTACAGCCAACAGCACTTGGGAAACTTAGTCATTGACACAGTGGTGTATATTCTTGACAGCATGAGGCAATCTGTCTAGCTGCTTAAGCTGAGCTGAAATTGAATCATGCAGCAGGACAATCCCAAGTACCCCAGCAAATCAACATCTGAATGGCTAAAGATGTTTGAATGACCAAGTCAAAATTCAGCCCCCGAACATAAATCAACTGAAGCAATGTTGTAAAGAAGAATGGGCCAAAATTTCTCAACCGATTAAATATTAGTCAAAGCAATTTTTTAATCTATTTCTATTTTAGAGCCTGATTCATACTGAATGCATTAATTACTGTGAAAGCAGCAAACCGAACAGCATTGATTAGAAACAAGGTAGGAAAAAATAAGTACACCTTATAGTTCAGTAACACGTAGAACCAACTTTAGCAACAATAACTTGAAGTAAACATTTTCTGTAGGAGTTTCTCAGTCTCTAACATTCACTTGAGAAACTGAGAAACTCCCACAGAAAGTGTTCATTTCAAGTTATTTCAAGAATTAGGACTACATGCCCCTAAATTATAGGGTATACTTATTTTTCCCCCACTTGGTTTCTGAATGTTGGTGCACTTCTTTTGAAACTAATTACTACATATTGAAATCTGTTGTTTTTTGTTCACCTGAGGTTATTTGTTTGTATATAGGAGTTGGTGAGGACCAGGCAATTTAGGCCCTTATAAATAAAAACATAGAATTGAAGGAGGATGAACTTTTTTCCTATGACTGTAAAAAATTTACACACTATGGCACGCCTTTAATGTGCAAGTACATTTTGGTTCTACACCACATATGGCCTGATTTGGAGTTGGGCAGTGTATGCTGGCAAATTTCTCCTCCCATCTCCCCAACTGTTCTTAAATCTGTTCCCCTTCCTGCTGCCTCCCTACTGGTTACATTAACACCAGATTGATCAGAAGCTTGATAAAGCATTTCAGGTAAGGTTATGCTTTCTTCCAATATTACCCCCAATCAGGTTGACTGTAGATAATATTTGTTCTGGGTTTATTCTTTGTTAAATAATTTTTTACTTCATATACTACTACATACTTCATGACTAATATAAAGATGAAACCACATGGTAGTCATTCATGCAGAAATGTAAATAATTACAATGTCTCTAAGTATTTTTCTTGATAAAATAAATCTAGTCAAAGACAAAGTCTGCATTTTCAACAATGACTGAGAAATGATGCATGCATGTATGAAGCTAGATAGTTATGAAATTAGATACATTCCTTTAGAAAATTGAATTTTAGCATTAAAAAAAATCATTTTCAATTTCTGAATTTTTATCATGCCATCTGAAAATTAATTTTCTGCTTTGCAAAAAACAATATAAAAAAAATCTGAACTATTCAGAATCTACTTTTAAAACTTGTGTTTCTCAAAGCAATTTTTTTCTTTATATCCATGTTGGATATAAAGTGCTGGTTTATACTGAATGCATGAATTTCTGTGCGTGCAGAAGCAGCAGCAAAGCAAGCAGCATTGATTAAATGTGACATCTAAAAGACATCATATCAAAGTCAAAGCCTCCCCGTTCAACTGGGTTCCAAGTCTAACTTTAAAATTAAACACATTGCCAAGCTGTTTATAACTTTTCACTGTGATTGCTGTTATGAGTTTCATCTTAAATGAAAAATAGTGATAGTGACCTGATATTCAATTTAAAAAAGTATTTTTGAAGGCTACATGAAAGGTTTTTTAAAATTCATAACTATGACAGGTACTCAATAACCGTCTAAAACAATATATAATTAAGTGATCTGAGACACAAGTTTAGACACTGTGTCGTATAGTTCTGTTCCTCCCCCCACTATTTACACAGATGAGAAAGAGATTAAGCTACTGCGATCATATTTTTTTTCCATTTCTGTTGGAAAGCTATACTGTAGATCCTGTAGCTACAATATAAGCATAGAGATTTCGATGTGAGAGCTAATGAAGTTACTTGCTGGAGGTTTAGTGCAGTAAGAGGGAAAAACACCTAGCTTAGTATTTATAAAATGCAAGGATGTAATGTTACATGAAATGTTTCAAATTTATCCTTGTCGGTGACTTGTCCTGAGACCACCCAACAGGGCGTTTTCTATCATAGAGGATAATCAGGGTAAAATAATCGATGGGAAAAAATTGTTTGTAGAACTCATGGTTCATGAAATATTACATAAAAATTGTAGTGGGATGGCGTACTGCCTACTGACCAAGTGTCGTGTCTTTTTAGGCGCTTTGAGAGGAACTGTTCATAGTTCTTGTCCACGGTTGGATGAAGGAGCTCTCTTTTTTGTGTGTTCACACAGCAGGAACTGAGAATGATTATAGTTCTTAGAATGCCATTTTTAGGGACTTTTTAGCTCCTACTTTATGTTGGTACTCTCCCCGCACAATAGGAACCATGAGAGACATATGTGTATGATGAATGGTCCAGACAATAACAGGATAAAACAGGCACAAATGCGCTAGCTAAAAAAAATCCACAGACAGCATGCACTGGCACACAGATGAGAGAAGCTGAAACCTGAGGTGAAGTGGTTAGCAAACTAAACTGAAACTAAAAATAGGCTATAAGAGTTTGATTTAAACAAAAATGTTTGTGTGCTGCCTGACTCATTGTTTCCACAAATCCATGTGGAGTAAAAGTAAAAGGTATCCATGTAAAACATTAGCTGTGTAAACTACTCTTACTGTTAGCTTTAAAATGAGAAAAAAAAATATATACACTACCGGTCAAAAGTTTGGACACCCCTACTCTTTTTCATAGGTTTCTCTTTATTTTTTTTGCTTTCTACGTTGTAAAACATTACTGAACACATCAAAACTATGAAGCAACACGTATGGCATATACTGAATTATGTGGTAAACAAAAA
>JAQMYM010000010.1:4236227-4261983 GCA_030014255.1 Parauchenoglanis ngamensis
TCTTTTAAAGTCATAAAAATAAAGAAATAATTGAATTAGAAGGTGACCCCAAACTTTTGACCGGTAGTGTACATATACAGAAATACCAATAAACAAGACAAAGTCAGTTTTTTGTTTGATGACCACTTACAAAATTTGATGCAGTTCTTCTGGAAATTCACACTTGTTTCTTTTTTTGCAGCAAATTGTGTTTTTGTCTGATAACTGGCTTGTTATATAAAATGGGGTTTTCTATTCTGACATACAAATATTTTTCTATAATGTTATTTTCTGTTGGAAAAGACTCATGTGGCAATATACCGGTGACCGCACCTTCAAGCAAGCAGGTGCTTCTCACCATGCTGTGTAGGAGGGGCTAAAAGAACAGCCCCCCTAAAGATCTCCCACTCTATTGTGGCAGTGTCTGGACTGAGCACCTCATCACCCTGAAGCACCAGAGTGTCAGAATCTCAAGGGACTTTGGTGAGATGCTCGGGTGTCTCTACTGGGCCATCTCGGGGATACACCCCATAAAATTTCTTGAGGGACTTAAGGGCTCTGAAGAGCTTCCCCAACAGGTCAACAGGGTGGCCTGCAACAAAGTACTTCCTCCACAGGCCAACTGGGCAGCCTGTCACAATGAGCTCCCTCTGCAGATCAGCAGGGTGGCCTGCACCCCAGAGCTCCAAGAGCAGCCTGACACAGTTCCAGTGCCACCTCCAGTGGATGTAAGGGCAACAACCGCTCTGGAGCTCCCTCAAGTGGTCAAGGGGACTGACAGTGCTCTAGATCCCGCGCCAGAGGCAAAGGAGAGGGAATTTCCTCTAGAGTGCGCTCCTGACTTTTAGGATGACATCTTGGTCCCTCCACCAGTCATCGAGGATGATTTTGTCGCACCTCCACTAGGCTTTGAAGACAACATCATCACCATGCCCAGGTCTGATTTTTATGCCTCAGTCCAAGTCCATGTTTATGCATGAGTCTAAGTCCATGTTTATACCTGACTCCAAGTCTGTGTCTGTGCTTGAGTCTAAGTCCAAGCTGACACCTGAGATGCCACCCCAGTCAGCTCCAGTCCCTGTCCCAGTGACAGTCCCACAGCCTATTCCAGACTCAGCCTCACAGCCTGTTCTAGCTTCAGCCACAAAGTCTGTTCTAGCCTTAGCTACAAAACCTGTTCCAGCCACAGTCACAGAGCCAAAGCCATCTTCAGTCTCCACAGTCTCAGAGCCAGCTCTAGTCCAAATTCCAGTAACAGTCTCAGGGCCCATTCTAGCCTCTGAACTCATTCCTCTTCCAGTTCCAGTTGTGGAGCCTGTTCGTGTTCCATTTCATGTCATGGAGCCTGTTCCTGTTCCAGTTCCAGTCAGGGAGTCCATTCCTGTTCCTGCAGCTTCACAAAAGTATATAAATTCTGAATATAAACTTATGAATCTATACATTAATCTATATATATCCCTAATGAGCAAGCCTGTGGCAACGGCAGCAAGGAAAAACTCCCTGAGACGGCAGAAGGAAGAAACCTTTAGAGGAACCAGACTCAAAAGGGATCCCATCCTCATTTGGGTCACAATGTATAGTTCAATTACAACTAATACACTTTCATACTAGGGTCAGGTTTAAAGTGCAAGACTGTTCATGGTGATTCGATTCGAGTCCTATGCCATTGTAGCAGAATCGCTCGTGTCAACAGCAGTCCAATGGCATCATCACAGTTCTAGGAGTATGCTGAGGCGGTTTATATGGTGCCGTATTTAACAGAAACAAGTGGTTTCCAATTGATGACTTCAGTAGTTCCCTTTGACATGATGCTAGAGGATCCAGCACTTCTGAGAAAAAATGGCACGCCCTTCGCAAAGGCAATTCTCAATCCATGAGTGAAGATACTCAGAGGGGGGTCAGTATAACTCCAAAGAGTACATGATTGTTGTGAAGTGGGAAGGTGAGCCAAACCTAAATGGCTTGTTGAAGCACATATATTCTGAAATAGGCAGCCCAAAATAAACAGACTCGGTTGTCTTGTTTCAGTGTTTGCGGGTTGGTAGACACTCAAATGAATGTGTACAAACATTGAAAAAGTGAATTTTTCATAATATCCAAGAACCCGACACAGACAGTCCCCACAGCCTTGACCGCTAAGCCATTTCTCTAAATGGTGCTGTGTGGTGTTTGGTAAAAATGCCTACAGTAAGCATTATGTTTTTCACAATCAATAGTCAGTGTGTTTGTTTCAACTACACAATCTTCTCAGATTTATGGATCATGGTATGCAGACATGCAAGTATACTTCTGGACCCTAAATGCAACAGTGCAAACAATTCTTGAAAAACTTGTTTTTATAAATAACAGAATTAGTATGTAGTATCTAAGCACATTTCCTCCCACCAATGGATTTTTCTGTAGCAGGGTATGGATATTCAGCTTTCCAAGTAGTATGTCTTTGATGAAGAAAAACAAAAAGCCTTTACTAAGTCATAGTCAGTACACACAACATGCATACACACAGCACAACTGACAGATCCTGTCAAGCTTTCACTGAGCCCCATATCAAATGCATCAGCCCTCTTCTCTGAAAGCACACACACACTGAGACACACACATACACCCCTTGTCAAAAACACAGTCTGAACATGTGAGAGCACTGGCATATACCACTGAGGCGCTTTCAGCACCCACACGGCATGCCACAGAAACCTGGCCTGCTGCTATCACCACTATACAGATAAACATGTTTGGAATATTTTGCAAAGCTTCCAATGGCACAAGAAATCTTTACTTTAAATCTCAAGTTCAGTTACTGTATCGTCCAACAGTCTGTGTGCATTACCAAGCACTGTTTTTATTTCACTATGTTTAAGTATTTAACTGTGGTCGAACCAAAATTCATTTTGCTTTAATAATGACATACCAAAACCACCGATTGTTCATTCATCCCCAGTAAGTTCAGCCAGTGGTGTAAGGATAAAGCCTTGGATGGGAACCTAGTCCATCACAGGACACATCCAGCACCATTTCACTCTCAGGACCTAGGTCCCTGGGGGATGATATGCCTTATTTGCCTCACTATAAGGTCCTTAGCAGTTTTTCTCAGGATCCTGACATGCCACCAAGTCCCTGCTGTTAAAAAGTCCCCACCGCATGGTGCAACCACCAACAAGGATGGAATTGGCCAGGCAATGGAGCTGTCATTTGCCTTTTCTTTGAAGCCTTCCATTTTGCCAAAATCTACCATATCCTCCATATCTATCAAAATCTTCCAATACCAAGGTACCAGATTGGTGGTGTGGTGCACAAATGATTGTCCTTCTGGGATGTTCATGTTCTTCTTCAGCTCCCTGACTAAAGCCCTTCTTTCCTGTTTGTTTCGTATGGCTAGGTAGCCAGTTCTAGGAATAGTTTGGGGAATGAAAGCATTTTAAATTAAAAATGACGGCAGCCACTGTGTTCTTCAGGACCTGCGAACACGCAAAATAATAAACTTCACCAGACCTGTGCCTCGAGACAATTCTGTCTTGGAGTTCTATGGACAATTCTTTTGACTATATAACTTTATTTTGTGTCACTCTTAGCTCTTGGGATGGATATGACACAGATTGGTGGAAGAACAATTTGTTCTGGTGAGGGTCACAATTTTCTTCATGAATCCTTAAGAGGGCATCAGCTTTTATGTTCTCATACATGTGGTTAAACTTGAATTGAGAACGCGGAGCCTGCTGTGGAGTTTAATTGTTTGACTGATTTCACGTATTCAAGGTTTATGTGGTCAGTAGGAGAGGAAAATCACTGCAAAATCACTCCCTTGGCAAAATTCTAGTCACCCTCCAGCTAATCACAGACACCAACAGCTCGTCCAGTGTAATCTTTTTAGGACCGCTCTCTTGACTCTTAATTTGAGATTTCCCTTGAATGTGTGTTCTTCATGTATTTGTATATTGATCTCTGCCCATTTCCCATATACAGTAAGTTTCAGAGAGTATTTACGTTATGTTTGAATAAAATATCTGAACACGAATCCGCAACTTCCTGTCATGTCAGTAATGTTAAAACTACAACGATACATGGAGTACTATCTCTGTGTGCACAGTCTTTTGTGATTAACACATCGAGAGTCCCAAACTGTTCTTGCTGACTGACACTGTGTGGATGTATGTGTCTGCATGCGTGTGTGTGTGTGTGTGTGTGTGTGTGTGTGTGTGTGTGTGTGTGTGTGTGTACGCACAGATAATGGGGATGACGGACATCTGAAGAGGGACAGAAATGCTCCTGGAATGCACTGATCTTCTGAGTCTCACATTCTAATATGTCCAATGGTACATCCCTAAAAGCATTCCAGGCATCTCTCTGAAAAAGACAGACTGAAAAAGTATTTAGCATACTTATTAATGTAATCACAATCTTTCATTCTATAAAGATTTACTACACAATTTAGTGAAATAAAACCTTGTGAAACGTTTACAGGGAACAACCGCAGTATAATTCATAATACAGCAGCTGTAGCAATAAGACAGATGGAGTAAATTTTCAGCAATGCGCAGAAAGTTTCCAAAGAAAGAGGATGTTTCAGACAAAACGTTTTCTTGTGAAGCAGTAGGAGGTGAACGCAGCTGTGTACTAGACTTTGTGTACTATGGTGAAATGTATATTAAAGGAAACGTGAACATAAAGTATATTAGTATTTTGGGGTCTTCCTGGACGAGACCAATCCTATCAGGACAGAACTCTCAAGGTGACCAGTCAGACGAACTTCGGATTGATTTGCAGTGACACTTCCCTCTAAAAGAACAACTGGATCCAAACCATAACAGCACAATCTCTTCCACGTCTCCCTTTAATATGTCATATCAAGACCTGTATTACATCATGGATAGGAGAAATAAGATGGAGTTAACAGGCGGAGTAATTCTGCATGTCTACACTTGATGGTCTTATAAGTGTCTCGTTGTGGTCTTCCTCCCAGACAAGGGTCATAGCGAAAGTCAGGATCCCATTTAACCTCTCACCCACACACACACATGCACACATGTACATACTGGAGGAGTAATTGGTTCCCCAGGTCACCTATGCACGAGCACAGCCATGTTTCCATGATGCAATGGCTGATGCTTTTTACAGTGACTTTTACAGCTGCAGTAAGACTGTCCCAGTAAAGGATATCAGGTGGTGCAGGGAGGTTTGCTGATCAAGGTGTCAGAGTGTCAGAATGTGGATGTAGGTCCATGTTGCGTGTGTGTTCTTTCCTAAAAAAAAAAAAAACAGCCATAATGTATTTGACTACTTGGCTGCTGCTTGGTTCAAGCAAGTAACTAACATGGACGCATATTACGCACACACACAAACAAGCTAATTACAAACAAATGGCCTTTACAAATCCGACCTGGTCCAAGATAATCCACTTGGAGTGCAAGTGCAAAAATCAAAATCATTTTTGTACGCTGTGATCTCATCCAGTGTGTATTCCTCATCTCAGCATCCTCTACAGCCCTGATCAGAATAAACAGATTACTGAAGAATGAATGAATGAATACATTTTATGTTGGTATGTGTGTGTTGCCCTTCTTGTCAGATACTGATTTGCTAAAAACAACAACAATTTCAGATGTCTTTTGACCAGGCTTCTCAATAATAGAACCATCAATACTACTGATTACAGGCAGGACGCTTCTGAGCAATCGTTGAGACCAGTGTGGAGTTAAAGTTGTAAAGGCAGAAGCCCCAGCACTCAGCACTAGCTGAACCTGCGCATGGTAAAATAATTAGATCTGTCTTTGATGGGGACTAAGCAAACAGTACCACACTCAACACTGCATTCTCCTCTCTCTCTTCCTCTGAAGACATGACTTTTCTCTGAAACTCTGCCCAGCCAACTCCTTTTCTGCTTTCTCACTTTGTTTTGCATGCCGGCATGCAAGCACGCACGCATAAACACACACACACACACACACACACACACACACACACACACACACACACACACACACACACCATCCTCTCTCCCTCTCACTCTCTCTAATCTATTGATATTGTGTTGTAACTTTTCAGGAAAGCTCTAGGAAACAGAAAACATATTCCAGGGCTCCTCTGGTCTGTTTGTTTTTACATAACCTTTTACATTAAAAAGGTGTAGTACACATTCTATATATCATGGCTTCTCACATTTCTAGACCCCTTTAACTGTAAGAGTTCCATGGACCTCCTCAGCACAGTGCAATATTTTTTTCCGGGAGAAGCAATAACCAAGTCGTCCAGTGAAACGTCAGAATGGTAGTTGATTAAAAACATTATGACATAAGGCTCGAAAGGTAAGGACGTATGTACTGTGTTTTCATCGGCTGCCAACAAAAGAACCGCAATAAGACAAGACGCATTACATTTTTACGGATTTTTGTAAATTACAGCAGAGATAAAAACTTCCTGGCTTGGTTTCAAAGGAGATTCCAGGTAGCATGTCAATCGATATCTGTCTCTCAGCGCTAAAACGACTGGGAAAAAAAAGTTGGCATTTGAGCCCCCAAAATATGAGAGTCGAGAGCTGCCTTTTTCATCTCTGGCCCTCTCTGGGCTTTTTTCCTCTGAGGAGGAAAGATGATATAGCAGGCAGTGACAAGGTAGCAGTGACCTGCTTCAGAGCAAATTCCATCCCACCCCCATGTAAGCCTTATGAAGATTTAACCTTGCCGCCTGCTCCCCTTCGCGGCAGGACGGATGGACAACAGTTTAGCTCACCCAGCTCCGAAGTCCATCTGTGTATGGACCACAACAGCCGCCCACAACTTCAAGCAAATGCTAAGCCCACTGCGTTCTTATTTGAATTGCAGGCTCTTGCTGGAATTCATAGGTAGAATTTGAAAAGGACCAGAAATGCGATCATATGCGAGGGCCCCCAATCGATTGAGCACCTGGGATAAAAACAGTTCATTTTTAAAATGATTATTTCTCTCCAGACTTTCAGATGTGAGAGACAGAAAAAGGAGCGAGAGCGAGAGAGAGAGAGAGAGAGAGAGAGGTGGTGGGAGGCTTTGGCTCTGGTAACAGCGCTGTAAAAGCAGTGAAGGCAATATTCAGTGGTGATGTGATGGAGAGAATCAGAAAAAGAGGAACGATATGAGAGAGCGCACAACAAAGACACAAACGACAGGACGTAAGACTGAATTCAAGAGGACGAGAGAGACCAAGAGAGAGAAAAGGAGAAAGGGAGGAAAAGTCCCTGTGGTCCATTGAATTTCTAATCTTTCTTCTCGGCCCTCTCTTTGTGCTTTTCCTCCCGCCTAGGTCTACACAGCTGTTTAGACACCAGGGGCCACTTTTCTGCACCCAGATGAAAAAGAAAAGACTCAAAGCAAACTTGCAGGTAGACCTGCTAAAGTAATCACCCCAACCTGCCCTAAACCCAAAACTACAAGAAAGGGGGAGCAGATGAGAGTAAGAAAGTAAGGGTGGCTTACAAGTGTGTGTGCGTGTGTGTGTGTGTGTGTGTGTGTGTGTGTGTGTGTGTGTGTGTGTGTGTGTGCGCGTGCATGTGCACTCGCTTGCAGAGTATTACTGGATGGGGGGAGTCACATGCAACTCCAAAACCGGGAACGGTATCTGCTTTTATTGACTTTGTTAAAGCGTTTTCAATGCTACTTCCTATGTGTTTACAAGACAGTAAATCAGACAGTGTTCAGAGGAACAGTGCACAGGAGTCGAGGGAAACATTTGGAGTGAGCGGGATGAGCTACCGCTAGCAGCTGTCTTACGTGAACCTTTTTCCACCTCAGCATCACCAAGTTCTGATTCATTCCTTAAATCAGAAGTATGAAACCAAAACCTATAGCACATTACATTCATAAATAACCATGATCATCGCTATGTTTACTCTGCTTTCTTTTTCTTTTTTTTTATTCAGTGGCGGACAAATAATAAATCCATTAGAAAGCCCACCGAGCAACCGAAGTGAATATACTAAAAGGCAGTAGCTAACGTAACGTAATATAATAACATATGGCCCTATAGTTAAAGTTTATTCATACAGACTAAGATAAACTAAAAACTTTATACGTTCCCAGGGACAGGACGACAGTGAAGCTATTTTATGTTCCTCTTCTGATAAAGTTTTCAATGTTTATTGTGTAAGTCTGTGTACCGACGTGTGTGAAGTCTGCTACCTTGTCTTAATGGATGTAAATGAAATAGCTCCTTACTCTGATGATACAAGTTGGAACAATGGCTTTATAATGCAGCGCTCTGTGACGATTCCCCAACTGAGCTTGAAATGTCTAAAGCGTTAGTTAGTGATGGGAAAGAATAGTGCTAATTGCTATGTAATCATCATACCATTAAATCATTTTTATTAGGCTTCACTCAGTTTACTATATATGATGTACATCAACATAATAAAGCTTATAAATAACTTGACCATAATAAGCAGGTGTGATTTAGCTAACAGCTCTATAGTGCTGCTGGGAAATGAATCACTGCATTATCTTCATGAATTTGAAATGATTTTTTTGGTTTTAAAACCTTTATGTCATAAATCATGCCACAGTGTAAAAAAGGTCTCTTGGCTGCTTTTATCCAGGGAAAATCCTCCTATCTTTGTTTTGTCTTGCTCCAGCGTCACCTCGGTCTCTAAATGAGGAAAAGTAGTCTATGCTAGCTGTTTCAGACATTCAGTCACTCTGCTCTTCCTTCTCCTCTCGAGCTCTCTTTTATGCTCTACTGTCACTTGTGATGGTGTATTTAATCTGCATAGATACTAAGCCTTTTACTGAAAGGAGAGAAAATGGGAATACCAGCGCAGTCTACAGGGATCTCGAGAGAAACCCGGTGATGCAGAACAAGGGCAGGGTTTGGCTTGGTGTCAAAACCTCAATGAGCAGACTTCAGACAGCGCGGCCGCTCAGAGCCAGCCGGACCCACTAATGTGAGAGTTCGTTAGTGAAAAGAACATGTGAAAAGACACAACCCAGCCACTTGACAAGACATGATTTTTTTGGTTAACCACTATTGAATTATTGTTGCCACTTAACCACAAATGACTGGGAACGAGACGGATGGTGAGAGAGAAGAGAGAGAAAGAGCTATAAACTTTTGAATCTGAAATTTTTATTACCTTGAGACAGTGGTAAGGGCTCCAAAGAAAAAGTACCGTGTTGTCCAAGGGGACACCGTTGCTAAACTACTAGTAGCAAAGTCGTTTTCACTGAGTATTTAATCATTGTTTAGCTGAAATAGTCATTTAATTTTGTATGAAGCAGGCATGAAACCAAAAAAAAATCAGATCCTAATGCAAAATGGGGGTGAAAATCTCTAAAAGCGCACCTTGAATGCATGGTCTGAGGTGAGATTTTTCTAACTAGTTCACTGAGCTGTTCCAGGTGGCAAAAAATTATTTTCCCTCTGGAACTAATCACGCAGGTTCATTCTCACTCTCTAAAGACTGATTTATAGGGGTAATGTGAATGAACACCGATAATTACATTTTCTATACCAGAGAACAGCTGCTCTGCCATTCTTATATGAGCGCAAAGGTGTGAAAAGTTCCCTATTGAATCTTAAGCAGGACGTGGGAACCGAGGTTTTAGACAGGAATTTGTGGTACGTATAGTACAGTGAACCATATCCCGCTCTGCCTCTTTTTATTTAGGTATGATATCATTACCTATGCAATTTTATAGCACTAATAATAAATATATTATTTAATTAATTATTATTTAATATTAAATAAAACATTTGATGCTCCTGATTGCTGATATAGGGCGAAGAAGTGTAAGGGTCTTCCTCTAGACAAGGACTGAAAAAGATGCATGCCATATGTTACTGTCATTAAATGCCTCTACGCACAAAGCAATATATTTGCTACATCTACACAGACTGATATTAAGATTAACGATATTAAACTACATATTTATGCTCTTATGAATGGGATCTGATTCATAGCACATGTTTTCCATTGTTCTGGTAAGTTATAGTTACACATCCAGGATGAATGTTTCAAATCCAGATTTTATTCTACAGGGGCCATGAAATAATGTTTTTACTTGCTGTTAAGGAATGATAAGGAACCTATTCACCAGACTTTAATAAGGGATTACAATAGAAATAGTTCTTAGTAGCATTATGGCATAAATATGAAACCTGTCAGACTTCAATATGAAGTAATACAGATATGAAGTAAAGCTGAATAATATCTTGCCCTCACTGTAGGTACCTTGATGGCTGTGGTCTATTCCAGCATGGCTCCGCCCCCACCTGCAGGGTAAGAGGGCACACTGAATGTTCAATGAAGAAGAAACATATGTAAATAACACACTATTGCCTTTATAGTTGCTAGATCTCAACCAAATCCCAGGAGATTTTGGAGCAATGCGCTGGACCACCATCATCAAAACACTAATTGAGGGAATATCTTTTGGATCGCACTTGTACAATTCCAGAGACTTGTAGACACACTGAGGCTGTTCTGGTAACTATTTTATGTCGTTTAAGTTAAGGGGGTCTGTGGTAGCTCAGTGGTTACGACGTTAGCCTAGTGATCGGAAGGTCGTGAGTTTAAATCCCAACACCGCCAAGCTGCCACTGCTGGGCCCTTGAGCAAGGCCCTTAACCTTCACTGCTCACTTGTATAAAATAAGACATATGTAAGTTGCTCTGGATAAGGGCGTCTGCCAAATAATGTAAATGTAATTTTCCTTTAGTTTATCATCATCCTTAGGTTTTTACAGGTCTTTAACTGATTAGCTGAATAACTAATAAATGAATTGTAGGCATATTTGAATTCAAAATACTATGTAAAGCACAGTATGATATAGCTTTTAGCTGCCATTAATAATTTAATATCTTAATTAACATCGAGTTTTGACATTAGCCTACAGTTTAGTACAAAAGCAGGAGGTGTGAAGTGACGAAAAACTGCATTCTGTAAAATTATTACATCATATAACGCCACAGGGTTTGTAAGCACTATAATATGTAGTGTATTATTTGATACAGATGACCGTTTATTAGGTTACTGAGCCACTCGCATCCAAAACTGCTTATAAGTGCATTAAATGACATTGCACTTCAGAGACTTATCTGTACGGTTTTAGACGTGACTTTGCCTTTGCTCCTCCTGCCTGTGCGTCCCTGCGTGTCTGTGTGTGTGTGTGTGCGTGCGTGCGTGTGTGTGTGTGTGTTCAGTGTCGGAACTTAAATGCAGCAGGGAGGCTGGTCCGAGCCGCACTTCTCTGCGGGATAAACTGCGGGATGAAAAGCCGACTCCTGGTGCATCATTTCACAGTAAGCTGAAAGCGGCTGCAAGCGGATCTTTCTTCCTCCCTAAAAAATTCAGAAATGCCTGACATTTTTTTTACGACTGATAATTCAGTTCTTGGGGATTCATAATAGCTCCACCGCGTGAAAATTAAGAACAACTGAAATAATGTCCAAGTTACCGCGCGCTCATTTGAGATGCAAACGCGTCTCCCGGATCAGATCCCTCCCGTTTTTTCCAGCTTAGTTTTTTCACTGATCACTGATTCCCAGTGCCTGTGGTTTGGGGTGCAGGTAGTAAAATCCGCTTGAATGCTCTGGAATAACAGCGAGAACGATTTGTTTTTTGGATTGTCCAGTTATATGCGGTGGAAGAAGATTTATTTCTGAGGGAATTATGGATCTCCCTCAATAGACTGTAAAATTCTGAACTTAATTTTTAGTTGATCAGCAACGGGATATATTTTTAAGAGACTTTTCCATCGGGACTCACTCTGTCCCCTCAGAAACAGGGACCTCATGAAGGATTTAAATCAGGAGACAGACGCAAAGGTTTGCAGAATCTCACAATGAAGCTGAAATCTTCTAAATGGGGTTACCTGTAAGTAAATCCCAACTTTTTTTCTTTTTTACCAAATAATACATATAATTATTAGCTGCATCATTATTTGACATCCCTGCCTGTTTTTTTTTTCCAGCTTAATCCAATTCATGACGCTTATGTTTTACACGCAGGTAAGTGTGCATTTTTGTTTGTTTGTTTGTTTAGGCAGTACAGGCTTAATTAAGTATTGCACTATACAATAGCTTCATTCTGGGTTTGTGCAATGCAACTGTCACTGCAGACGTACACAGAATCGAGCCTCTATATTTGGTGCATTAATTCGATGCTGGTCCAATAAACGTTTCTTACATTAAACATCTTGAAAAGGAGTAAGCCCCCCATGTCTTAGAGGTAATGGTAAAAGCATGTGGGAAGGACGCATGGCTGAAATGAAAAGGAATGGTTGAGAGCAACGGTGCATGGAGTGATGGGTGAAAGAAAACAGCCCATCAGAGGCATGTCATCTGTCCAAAGGCGCCCTACACGCTAGGCCAACATCTCAAACCGCAAAATAGTGCACTAAATAGTGTCATAACTGTGTGACACTCAGTAGCAACCCTGCATGCATTACAGCTGTGTATGCATCACATGAGCAGATTAATGAAGGCTGCAGCGCTTTGCATGCATTTAATGTAAATAAATTACAGTTCGACGCTGAATTAGTGCCTTTATTTTCTCTGCAATTTATTGTTGTTGGATAGTAAATTCAAATCACTGAACAGCCTGTTTCTTTACTCATGTTTTCGTTTCCTCAGACGGCGGCAGGTCTGCACTCCGTGTCCGTGCCGAACTTCAAGCAGCACGTGACCGAGCACAGCCGCCTGTCGGACCGCACGAGCCGCCGGTTGACGCGCACCTACCAGCTGTACAGCCGCACGAGCGGCAGACACGTGCAGGTGCTGAGCAATAAGAGAGTTGTGGCTAACGGCGAGGACGGAGACGTGCACGGTAAGAGGAGCAAAAAGTCATCTTTTAATACCAGTAAATCAACACACAGGTAGTTTCAAATGAAGAAAAATAAAAACATGACAAAAATCTACTCTAATGAGTAATGATTTGACTAAAAACGCCCTGATTAACATGTTTAAAATCTATCAATCCAACTAAAAACTCACTAACAAATTAAACCAACACTCATTAACATACAGACTGATTGTAATGGCTAAAATTCTCAAATGGAGATCTAGGAACCCCCATGGGTCAGATACTGTTTTCTTATTTGATGCTATATTAGTAGTATTATTATAGGTGTAACAGTTATAACTTGGTAATTAAATTGGTTATTGGTAATTAAATTGGTTATAATTAATACAAGCATAGCCTAAATAATAACAACTCGAAGTAACCAGATTTATAATGAAATTAGGAAATATAGAAAACTACAAAATGCAGTCTTAATGAATCTTTTTGAACCTAAGGGTCATCTGGAAATATAAAGTGTTGATTTATAAATGATTTAAGGTGTATAAATGCATCGTAATTTTTTTTAAAGTAAAGCTTCAGAGGTACACTGCATGCACCTTTCTAGGTAGAAGCTACAAAGTGTGTAACCTTTGTAGCTACAAGTAAAGATACACTTTAGTATCCATTTTTCCATGACCGTGTAGCTATATATGATGGGTCCTTAAACTTGTAATAGTACCCAATGTGCCTATTTTTTTGTCTTGAAAACATGCAATGGCACTATACTAAACATTCCCTAATAAAATATATTCTGGCCCTCTGGCTAAAACCTTCTTTAATGTAGGTTTGCTTGAAGTGTAATAATGAATGTCTTTAGTATTTAACATATTGAACTACACTCCCTTAATGTCTTGAAGTTATCAGGCTGTACTTTTCCTATCACTAGGGCGATCCCATCAAATGTACAGCTTTTGTACCTTTAGAATACACATTTAACCTGGAAACATTTCAAAATAATTTAAGGACCACTACTGTATAAGCTAATTAAAGGCACCACATGGACTTTCAGGTAACAAATGTGTACAAACATGAACCACGCAAACAACAAAAAAAAGTATAGTTTGGTACATTGTAAATTCTACATGCATATAACTAATACTGAGCCAATTCTAACTATATATGAGAGATTGTTAAACCTTTAATAGTCACCAATTTATGCAGTGTTGTAATACTAAACATTCCCTAATTAAAGTATATTCTGTGAGTCTGTAATTTATTGGCAACAGGGTTGCTAGGAAAATGTGGAATATCCTACATAGCATAAAATAACACATATTGCAGTACATTTGGATGACACTTTTAAAAAAATGTATGCAGTGTACAACTGAGTTGAAAGTTAAGGGCCAGTGCAATTATTTAGTTTGTATTAATTCAGTGGTAGAAGTGGTTAATTCAGTGGTTAAGGCTTTTAAGTTGTAGATCAGAAGGTCATGTGTTCAAATTGCGATGGTTGGGTCCTTGAGCTCGGACACTTTACAGACATATCAACCGTAAGTCACTTTTTAAAAAGCATCAGCCAAATGATCAAATGTGCTGGCTCATGCGTTACTTTATACTGTGTAAAATACCAAAGTACATTACTGTAAATATGTTTTATAGTTGTAAATTTGTATTTTACTGGCAACACTGCTGCTAATAAATTGCTGTAAATTTACAGCCAATTTTCTTTTACATTGATTTGATATTCTTAAGAGAGTGATATATCGGCTAATAGTTTCCAGATTAGCAAATATCAAAGATATTCTGTCTTTATCTTTGGACTAGTAATTAACCTATTGGAGTAACAATGTAAAACATTGCCTAATTAGTCTCCAATATATTAAATCTTGACTAAAAGGGCTAAAGTTTACCCTAATTTGTCCCACAGGATTTAGCTATAAAGTAGACTGCATATTTTGAAATGTCATATATATATGGTTGTGAATGTGTGGGATCTTGGGAAAACCCGGCTCAGTCTGGAAAACACATCAGTTACTCATCTTACCTCTGTACCTTCTTAGCTAAACATTTCCTGAGAAGCTCTCTGTCGAACAAAAATGGAGCTGGAGGAAGGAAAGACGAAGAATTTTAACCTTGAGACAAACCTTTGTGCCTTGAAGAATAAACATGTTTAAGGTTTATCCGTAAAAACACAATGTTAGCATGAGCTTCTCAGCATGTAAGTGCTAATCACAATAGCTAGGTTACATTTGTAGCAGTGGTTCATCCAGAGAATTACATTTTATTAAAAAAATATCCGTTAGTTGTTGTTTTTTTTTTATTATTATTATTATCATTTTATGTTTTATAGCTGCTGTATGTTTTAACTTTGTCTCCAACCAAAACAGACGGTTAAACTGACGTCCTGAGGTAACGAGTTAATGTCACCTCAGTGCCTCGCCATCTTTCCACTTCGTCTCTTCCGTTTTATGAGTTATTTTCGTGGCTTTACAACTCAGAGTAAGAGTACGTGCTACTTTTAAGTATAAAGACATGAGGTGAGGTCAGCGTCGTCATTTTTGCAGCCCATTGTGCTTCTCCCATTTTCCCTTTCCGTCTGAGGTAGATGTAGAGGCAGAGCGCGCGCTCACGTCGCCACCTGTCACGCGCAATTCGCACGAGCGCTAACCCGTGAACGCGATCTGGATGGATTTCTGGATGGAAGTGAAGTGAAGCTGTGGGAAAGGTTTGAGTCGGCGACCGTCACCTTAACCCTGTATCGCCATTCATACGAGTTTCATACGAATTTCGTACGAATTTGCCGTCGTGATAAGGCAGCACGAGCGCACGCGCAGGCGCGCAGGCGTCAGAAAGACCCAAAATGGAGAATCTGTAAAAGACTTGTGTTCTTATGTTTCCTTCAGGTGGAAGCCTTAGATGCTTTCTTACAAAACCATAATAAATATATAAAAGGACAGTGCTAGGGAAAACCATTCAGAGAAAAACTGTGTGTGTGTGTGTGTGTGTGAAATTATTATTGCATTAGCTTTTAAAAGCTGGTTTATTTAATTAATTTGCAGTCCATAACGTTTTTAAGGCAGCAATAAATCATTTGTGTCATTTCCCTAAAATACCTATAATGGAGAATGAAGCTGCTTGTTGAATGAAGTTGGAGCAAAGGGGAATGAGAATAGCACGAACATGACTAACATAGTCATTCAAAATATCGTAAGCCTCTTAGTTAGTTCAAACAGAGATCCAAATAATCACATTATAATATAAAAGAATTAACAGGTAAGTCCATGTTGAGAATACGTCCATGTCCAGGATACTGAAAAAATGTACATTGCTGCTGTTTTCTAGGACTACTAGTCGTCGGCTTTGCTGATCTGCTTGAGGTTCAGCTCAAAGGGGAGTTTATGTCCATGTCTCAGACTTTATATACCATCGTGCTTAGTGAACATTCACTTACACAGTGCACAGGTCTTCCTTTTGGTATGCCCTAAAGATGAAAATAAAAGCAATGTCAAATTGGGTGGCATTATTGAATTTAACTAGGTGTAACTGTCACAGGTGACTAGGTGTAACTTTGTGTCACAGACCACTATGTATGCTTAAAGTTTAATTTGATACACTTTGTGGAAGGAAAGAAATAAGCTTCCCACATTTTCATTCCTATTTGATTGTAAAAATACTGATGTTGAAATCTTCTTGAGATGAATCTAAAAAAAACAAAAACAAAAAAAGACTTCTTCAGTATATGCATACTTTATAATATGTAGATTCACCCAGATTCAGAATAACTAGGATTAATTACTAGGATTGTATAACATTTCTAGAACACAAAACCTGTTTGTAATTGTTTTATTTGACATTTTCAGCCAAACTGATTGTGGAGACCGACACGTTTGGGAGTCGGATTCGTATCCGTGGCGCTAAGACAGGCTTCTACATATGCATGAACAAGAAAGGAAAGCTGATTGGACGGGTGAGGCAAATAATTTTTTTAAGGGATGCAATGTGCCAGATTTGTATTGATTATGTACTTATTTTATATGTAATTTTAGGGGTGATAATAAACTGGTATGGTTTGATGATATGGTAGGACAATCATCTAATCATATAATAGTTAATAACCACGATAAAAAATAATCAGTATCTGAAAGAAGAAAGATATGTTCAAGACTGTAAAGAATAATTATTGTTTTGTAAAACTACATGCTTTGTTACTTTCAACATTGCTGCACTTTTATATTCCATATAATGTCATCCTTTAAAAAAGGTAAAGTTGTAAATGCAAATGCTGAAAACCACATTTTTGGGTTCTAATGTTAGCACAGTGAATTGTCATATCACTCCACTCCTACTTCACAGAATTTTTTATGCATTTTCTTTTAAAGCAAACGTGCATAAAACAGTAATATAAATGTCTTTGAATTCTTGAATCCGGTTTGAATTTTTAACAAGATCTGAGCACGTCTCTTTCCCACCTTCCACAATGCAATAAAACCAGTGCAGTGGAATAACAGTTTCCTAACTTTATGTCCTCTGAATGTTTCGCTGTCCCTGTTCCAGAGGAAGGGTCATGGCAAGGACTGCATTTTCACTGAGATTGTCCTAGAGAACAACTATACCGCACTGCAGAATGCCAAGTACAAAGGCTGGTACATGGCGTTTACACGTAAGGGCCGTCCACGGAAGGCGACACGCACGAAACAGCACCAGAGAGAAGCTCATTTCATGAAACGGTTTCCACGGGGACACTTGCTTGCTGAGCACAAGCCCTTCGATATTGTCCCTTATCAGCTTAACAAGAGGACTAAACACAGCCATCATCGGCCTGGTGTCAACTAAGGATGCCCAACGACACACACACACACACACACACACACACACGAACATGCACATATGGAGCTAAGCAAGGACACACATCTTTAAAAAGACCTCTTGCACAGTAGCTTGAACAATCAAACTGGATTTAATTTGTGTGAATCTTATTTAAATGCAGAGTTGTAAGACTTTTTTTGACTTCTGAAGAGACTGAGCCTGGACTGTTTCTTAGCTATAATTAAAAAAGAGAAATCAGAGACTGTTCTCAAATCAGCTTAATATGAAATGGAAAGGCTCCAGAAGCCATTGGTTATGTGCAGTAATGTACAGTTTATCTCTGGGAATGAGATACACACACACACACACACACACACACACACACACACACACACACACACACACACACACACACACACACACACACACAGACATGGCAGCTATTTTGTTTTAAACAATCCCATTCAACAAAATACATCAACCTCTCTGGTGCACTTATGCAGTCTCATCTATGAACTCTTTTGAGATGCATCCATTTCCTTTCCATTGTCTATTTGAATATATATTTTTATCAGAGGAATTTTGAAAAGCGAGGACAGAAATATTTATTATAGAGTGTGTATTAAATTTCTGTTATCATACTGTTTTCCTTTTCGTTTATGATGAATGCCATATCTTTAAATGTATGTAAAATATAGATTATAATTAAATTAATTTTCAGATATCTTTTTTTTTAAATATCTCAAATTACTCAAAGTATGAGTGTATTGAACTTATGCATGATTCAATGTTTTTTTCATAAATTCCATAAGCATGTTTTTGGTGATGTGCATGTGTGTGGGCACCATTAATAATAAGAGAACAGCAAGAAGAGGTTAAAGTTGAAAAGCTCTGCTTGGGCAAATTAGGACTCCGATTCCTTTAGAGACAAGGTATACAACAGCAGTGGTCTGAGGGGGAAAAAAACACACAAGAGACATACTCAAGACTATTCAATAGGTTTACCGCCAGGGTAGTATAGCTGTTGTTTTTTGTTTTTTAGCCCTGGCAAGCTCAGATCCCGAAGAAAACAAGAAGCCTGTGAGCCCCAGTTAACCAGGAACCAATATCTGTGACGGGCCAGGCCTGATTGAATGTGCTCAGCAAGTGAGACTGGCTTTTGAATGGTTTCGGGCCTTTCGCTTGGGGAGCGATGAGGTCAACGCAGCGTTGCAGGCTCAGAACAAAGGTTACCACCACGTAGTCGCATTTCTGTGAGCCGCACACCGTAACCCTCTGATCAAATGCCCCCTTTGTCGGCCAGAGAGAAAAGGAACATGTTGTACAATGGCAGGGCTCGAATAATGACACAAGAAGGGGTCAGCCATCACGGGAAAAAGGAGAGTGGCATTGCATAAGGGAGGGGGGGAGAGAGAGAGAGAGAGAGAGAGAGAGAGAATTTCAGGGGTGAGATGAGGAAAAAGGCTCTGAAAGATGGGGGAAAGGCTGGGAAGAGGCAAAGAGGGATGCATGAGGTTGAAAAGGGGCAAAAGAACAAGTGTCTCTGCTGAGGCAGCCGAGCATGACTGCTGGGGCCTCGAGACAGGGAGGGACAGAGAGAGAGGGAAAGGAACAAGAGACACTGGACAAAAATCACATCACCCTATTGCCTGTTTGCTTTTTTTTTTTCTTTAAATCTTCCCACGACTTCCAATTTATCAACCAGCCCTGGAATCTGTCCATGTGCTCAGCCTGATTGTCAGGAACGTTGAAAAGTGGTGAAACTGGGGCTGAGCACCAACGCTGTGCCCATTCCATTCAGAAAGGCAGATCATTCATGCTTAATGTTTGGAAAATAAAAAGAATGACAGTTCACTCCAGTTATGAGCTGGAATCACACAATTATGAACCATTAGATGATTCATGTGTCGACATCATGTAAACTTTCTTCTTGTTCTGAATCCCAGCAAATAGGCCAAATTTTCCTATGCTTCACGACACGTGGTTTAAAAACTCAAAAGGAAATGTCAAAGAAATCATCCATTTGCAGCGAGCGATACTAAAAGCAGAAATCAAGCTTTTCTCAATAACAAGCCCACACCAGCATGGAGGCTATAAACATTCCACATCCACCCAGAACTGGAGATGAGCGTCAAATGCAGCCAGCAGGCCAGACTTCTCGTCCCCACATTGTAAGGGAAGAAAGCTATTGGCTAAAAGTTCTTGTGTTAGATACTGACTGGAGGATCTAGAAGAGCCTCTCCCTAGGCGGCCGTTAACTCCTAAACCTTCTCAATCTGAACGTTTGCCTGTAGAAATTTCAGAATACTCCTTCAAGCCAAGGATTTCCCCTGGACAATAGGAAGTGGTTCTTTCTGGAAAATACAGCGGCTGGAAGCTAGGGCGTACCACCTTTTGGTGCAGAGGGAGTACACAGAGATGAGGTCCGAGCCAGGAGCTGCTCTCTTCCTGGAAAGCTCCAATGGTGTGTGCAAATGTTTGGACGCAGGAATGATTGTCAACACCATAGGGATAATAATGCGCAGCGGGTTCTGCTTTTCCATAGACAAAACAGTCGCTTGAACGTGACAGATTTTGATTCAGTGCCACATTCCTGTGTTTTTCTAATCAAGCATGAAAAACCTGGAATCTTTATAGTCAAGCTGATAAAGTCAGTTTGATAAGGATTATTGCCTATTTACGCAAACAGATCTTTTCACTAGTTTCTGTTATATAATCCTTTATATTACAGAGCAGAAGCAGGATGGAGAAATCCCCTGGCTCAGATCTCCTAAAGCAGATTTACAGAATAAACTGTAGTCTTTGGTTTGATCATTGCAAGGATTTGCCAGTGTTGTAGGTCTATATGAACTAACCAGAACTATCATTCTTATCAACAAATAAATTACTAGTAATCCCTCTCAACACACAGGGCACTTATTTATTTGTCAAGATTTTTTCTTTCAAACCTATTTACAATTGTATGTCATCTTACTTAAAGAAAACGTTCTCCCTGAAACAGAGTAAATATGATAACATTGAAATATTTGTGTACTTAATATTTCTGGTGCTAATCTTTTGTTTGCTGATGTGTTTTTATTCCTGTAAGACGTTAGTGGTTATGTGCTGCTCCGACGGCACATTCCCGACACAGCTACAGTGGTGTTTAATTGGAGAAAAAAAATGTTAAACAAGCTTAAACATAAGAGATAATGGTCAGGGTTTGCCGTTAGCTCCTAAAAACCAAAGATCAAGAGCTCCTTTTCTTGCTTATTATTTTCTAGCAACGTTCAGTGTTAATGAAAATTTACTGTAGAATTAGTGGACAGCAAATGTTGGACTCAAAGCTGCAGAAGGCAATGCATCCGTATGCCAGAGAGCCAGCAAAATACGAGACGACAAGCAGGATGGCGTTTCATTAGCATGAAAGTTGAAGTTGTGGAAACCTGATCAGTTTTATACATTGGAGGACTAAAGCGCTCCTGGATCGCTCTCTTTAGGCAGAGATGAAGCCAGGGGTAATTCCTATTGGCACTAATATCAGCAGGTAGTGACAAGGCATTGTGGGTAATATAGGAAACTGTTAACCGAAGTGAAAAATTTCTATGAATAAATATATACTAAAGGAGTCAGAATTTTATTATAAAATAAATCACAAATGCCATTGAAGATGCTTATTTTAATGTTTACGTTTTCTTTAAGGATCCAACAGTGGCTCTCTTCTAGGCCTTGGATCAGAAAAATAACACAACTTAACGTATCATTACACGAGAAATATATCACACAGTATAAAGAACTGAACTAAATTATATAAATGCATTTTGGACCTGACACACAGTGATTGAGCTAGAGAGCTCAAATTCTAGACATGCAATACTTTATTGATGATATAAAAAACTCTAAATACCGTCTCTTCAGAAAGAACCAAAACAGCCATATAGAGCCAGGTGCTTTTCTACTATATGCATAATGTATAAAATTAAGCTTCTGAAGAGCAACAAAAAGCACACAAATAGTTACAGAGAGATGCACATAAGGCTACAGAGGATCCACGCCAGTTCACTGGGTTTTACAGTCCACGTCTCCTTCATTCGTCCCCTTCAGTTTCTTCAGTTCCTTCATCAGCTCCTGTTCCAGGCCTAAAATCTCTTTGGGCTTCTTATACTACGACAGATGTGAAAGAAATGCTTACACGAGCAGTGAACACAATACAAGAGCAGAAAAAGCAGCTCCAGTCTGAGAATAAAATGGGGTTTTCCTTTACATGCTTGTCTGAAACTGGCTCTCACTAGGCCCAAGTGGATTCTTCATAATCTTTTTTTTCTGTTTTATATATCAAAGGTCATTGATTTATGCGGCTATATGGACTACATACAAAGTGGTGTAAGAGAAATGGGGGGGAATGAATAAATGGGATCATTTTAATGACTTTTTGAAAATTAGAACATACACAAAGCAGGGGGTGATGAAGTGAAATGGCAGGTGAGGGATTAGAACAGGATTATAACTTACGCTGATGATTAAAGTGTTGTTGGCGTGGCTGAAGCTCAAGGCCGAGCTTTCTAGAGGCAGCTGGCAACGGTCAAGATCTGGAATACTGAACTTCTTATAATACCTGGGAAAGGAAGGGACGCAAGGATCTCTTTTAATATGACAAGCCCACAAGCTTTCACATTAGCACCACCTATGGGATTATTATTGTCATTACATGCTCTGTATACGAGTACAGGGCACTGAATCACTTTCAGTAACTGCCTTTTCCTGACCTAAAGAGGATCCCAATAAACACTGGATATGAAGCTGTAATACACCATGGACGGGATACCACTCCATTGCAAAGCACCATGCACACACAAACAATCAGTCACACCTAGGGGCAATTTATCATAGACAATCCACCTGCTTACATGTTTTGGAAACCAGACAATACAGAGGAGTACAGAGCAGATAAGCAAAACAGAATTTTTATAAATAATGTATGTCTTCTCAAATACCATAAAATGAATACATGAATATGTGTTTAAACGTTTGCATCAATTCATTTTTCGCAAAACTGACTTAAAACTGTTGCATCATATAAATCCATGGTCTAGCTGAATGTTAAAGCAGGTAGAGTTGCCGCCTCGCAGCTCCAAGATCGCTGGGTCGAGTTAATGTCTCACACGTTCTCTTTTTGTTCACTTGGGTTTCCTCTTCCCACCTCCCAGAAAACTCTAAAACACTTCCATGTGTGAATGAGTGTGTCTGTGTGTGTTCATGGTGCCCTGAGATGGACTCCTGTGTGTATTCCGGCCTCACACCCAGTGTTCCAGGGCTCCAGATCCACCGTGACCCTGACCAGAATAAAGTGGTTACCAAAAATAGATAAACAAATGAACCGTGGAGTTACTTTTTGTTCATGGTCCGGATGATACAGCAGCGTTCTGGAGGTTCCACTGTGATATTATAGGTGTTTATGGGGTATGGGATGTTTCGAACCCTCCACTGGAAACTGGTCTTGGTGTCCTTGCGTATAAACACTGGCTACAGAAGCAAAGCAACATTGAAGTCATATATTAGGTAGGTGAAGCTGATACAAGAACAACATCATATATCTTTACAACTACATACATTAGAGCTGTTCTCTTTTATTTCTCCTGTCTCGGTGAGGTTTGGGACTGTTTCACCCACTTCCACCTGCCACTCTCCTTGTCCTCCAAGTCTGGTCTTAGAACGCAACCTACGTGCTGGAGAAATGAGATGTCACATTAGGGAATTATGTTTTAAACCAAAACAAAGGTTTGCAATTTACTTACAAAGAAGTTCGTCTGTCTTCATGTCATATTCATCCGCCATCTCGGTACCATCTGTAAACAAGTAGTGCACTTTTCTTCTTCCTGTAAAGACAGATTTTTAGAAATATTTCATCCCCTTGAAATATAAAATATAAATGAACCGCTACTTTTTCCACTGAACATGTTAGCAAGACTTTAGCTGTCAGTAAGCTAAGACTTAGCATCTGTGTACATACGTAAATGTGAGGAATGTACACTATATGGCCAAAAGTTTGTGGACACATGACTATTACACCCGTATGTGCTTGCTGGGCATCCCGTTAGAGATTTAGTCCCCTTTGCTGTTATAATGAGCTCCACACTTCTGAGAAGGCTTTCCACTTGATCTTGGAGCGTTGTTGTGGGGATTTGTGTTCATTCAGCCACAAAAGCCTTAGTGAGATCAGGTACTGATGTTAGGTGAGGAGATCTGGGGTGCAGTCGGGGTTCCAGTTCATCCCAACGGTGTTCATTGGGTTGAGGTCAGGACTCTGTGCAGGACACTCAAGTTCTTCCACTCCAGCTTTGGTAAACCATGTCTTCATGGAGCTCGCTTTGTGCACATGGGCACTGTCATGCTGGAACAGGTTTGGGCCCCCGGTGAAGGTACTTAATACCACAACATACAATCTATACAGTTGTGCCCCCAACTTTGTGGAAACAGTTTGGGGAAGAACCACATATGGGTGCGATGGTCAACTTTTGGTCATATGGTGTATTTATGTTAAAATTACTGAGTAACAAACTTAAAATCTATATCTATTTCTCCCTTTGTAAGTCCCTTATGAATCAGCAATCTGCTTTGTTTCATTTTTACTGAACTAACATATTTTGTTCACTCAAGAATAGGTAAGTAATCCAGGTCTTGCAATCTAGTTCCCCCGAAGAAATATCGCGATATTTTACGATATCGCTATATTATTGTTTACTGTCCTCATTATTTTTGCTTGTTAATTTTTAAGTGTAGTTTTTTTTTTCTCTAAAACGCAGTTTAATATCAAGATTTAGCATGCTGATTCATGCAAGCTGCTCACAAGCTCTCAGAAAATAAACGTTAGCATGTGCCGTGCGTTAACACCGTGCTTCCTTTAAACTGTCGTTACATTAGAGTTACATTAGAGTCCGCTGTCACGAATGTTAGCAAATGTTTCAAATATTTTACAGTAAAAGAGAAAGAATAGCAAAATACCATCTGAGATCAACGCCGTTTTCTTAGCACCCTTCAGGAGATCTGACCAGCAATGAACAGCCATGTTGCTAAACTTCCTGCAACACAACCACGCGAACGGTTTCCATAGAAACGCGGATGAGGCAAAAAATAAAAAAGGATTTTAAGTATAATTATTTTCTTTTTTTTTCAAAACATGGCATAAACATATATTTACAGATTAAATTAGCTTTTTTTTGTTTATACCCACCTTTAAAAAATTTTTTTTTATTTATTTAAAGTGACGATGACCCGGAAGTGATCCTTTTAACCGTCTTGTTCTTCATTTTGAGGGCTGTGTTGTGGGAAGTTCGACAGTTGATATTTTCAAGAAAGCTGTATGGCGGATGTGTTTGGAGAATAACATTTTAGAAAGCGTAAGGAGATGTTTATTTTTTTTTTTTTAACGCAGTCACATTTTTGAGAGTTCTGAGTTTCTAGTTAGCCAGTTTGCTAATAATGTATCTAGCAGACTTGGACTTTCTAGTCCTAACGTGCACACTAACACACTGAGCAGCACGCCATAATAAACCTGCAGTTCTGATTATACATACTTTTTAGTAAGGAAGTATGCATTTTTATACCGAATATAAATCAGAGCCAAATGTGATTCTTACTAATAGTGTAAGAGTAGTAGAGGTTCTGTGTGGTTAATTATCTTTCTGTTCTAACACTGCTATTGAAATATTTTACATTTCTGTACTGATATTAGAGATTCTCATCTGTCACCTATTTGAAATGGAGACGCACGGTATTATGAAAGCCTTCCCAAAAGTGAAGAGACACCGGGCACATGAGGTTAAAGATGCTCCTCCGGTCAAGAAAACTCCGGGTCAACCTATTACTGGTAATGTAACGTACTACATTACTCACATGTGTGCAGCTATGATTGAAATCTTTTCATTCATTCGTCTTCAGTCACCAGTTTGTCCTGGTTCGGAGCCTTTCCTGGGAATACTAGGTGTGAAGTGGGAATCCATCTTGGCTCGGATTATGCCACTTGTACAGTTGTAACTTTATGTTCTGATACACATGTGAATATGCCATCCAAAAATGCTAAATAAACATCATGTCAAAGAAAACTTGACCCTATCAACAACTATACAATTTTCCGTTTGTGTTTACAATCTGACAAGTCGCTCTAGAAATGATAATAAAATATCCATCCATCCATTATCTATACCGCTTTATCCGTCTGGGTCGCGGGGAAGCTGGAGCCAATCCCAGCATCTT
>JAQMYM010000010.1:4274320-4287060 GCA_030014255.1 Parauchenoglanis ngamensis
CAGTCCATCATTACTTTAAGACATGAAGCGTCTTTTAAGTAATAAAAATAAAGAAAAAAACATTGAATTAGAAGGTGCGTCCAAACTGGTAGTGTATAATGCCTATAAATAATACCAGGATCAGAATACACTATATTTTTTGTCATTCACAATGGTCACCATGTTGCATGTCATCGGGGAGGAGGTCATGAAATTCCAATCATGGCTACAAGAAGGAATGTCGAGGAACATGTTGTAGGAGTTGTCAAACTAGGCTATAAAACTTCTGACATGCTCGACTTATTTGGGGTTGTTGGGGTGTCACCACATCGCTATTCTTTTTTTATGTCACACTACAAGGTTTGTTTGTCGTTCTTGACGTTCATATTCGGGACAATGCAGGAAATTTGTTGGGCACTGTAAAATCATGCCAAAATCGTGCTGAATTCATGTAGTCTGATCTGTGCATGAGGTGAACTGAAATCTAATGCCACTTTTAAATGTGGGGTCTATGTCTACAAATAAAATGATTTTCAGAAATGTAAAAAAAACTTCTCAAAAAATGGGTCCTTGGATTTTTTGTTTGTTTGTTTATTTGTTTTACAAATAAAGGGATCACTGGCTGCTTTTCTGGTGTCTTATAGGAGCTTATGAATACAAAATCCCAAATGCGGTGTTACTTACAACTCTTCTATTTGGATATCCGGCAGCCACAGCTCAAACTTCGGGTATGTGATTGCTTTAGTTCCACATGTAATGTAGTTCCAGCTCAGAAATGGTACGCACCAGTCCTATAAGTGTTCAAACTTGTGCTGATTAAAAGTTGAAGAACTAGCAGGGAATGTGACAAACAAAATGAGGTGAAACTTACATAGGTTGTTATAATGAACAATGTCAAGACCTGATCCTTTTCATTCTGGAAAAAAGGTAAAAAAAATGCAGAGAAGGAAATAAAGGCAAAGAAAATATATGACAACGGTATAATGAATAGAGACTTATGTATTGCTCACCACGCCCAGGATACTAGCAATAGTGATGCCCAGTTTAACGTTTAGGGTGTCGTTTGGGTGTGTAACAGGCCGTATTTCTTTACCCCAAAGGGCTTTTTTAACTTCATCATACAGAAATGCGTTATTGTTGGTAGTGCAGTCAATCATTACATCAGAAGTGCTCCCACATCCATCACAGTGAACTAGAAACATGGATAGTCAATGATTACATGATTGTATTTACAGTACTTTATACATAAATGGTAATGGTATGTAAATTTTGGTTGTGACATGAAACATATTATGTTTATTATGTATAGAATAAAACATGACACGGGTGTGCTGTTATAGAAAAACTATCCATGATCCCAACACAAAACAGAGCTACTGATATCGCCCTGAACTTGATCATTTCCCTACAGTAGAAAGTCCTGCTGCAGGTGTTTTATTCATTTTGTACCACAGCAATTTGCCAAAGATTACAATTTTTTATTTATTAACAAATGACACATCATTCTTTTGAAACATCTACAGCTATATTTAATGTTGTCTGACAAGTTACTTCCGATTATTATATAGATTGTTTTGAACACTTCTTCCTTCACCGGCCTGTTGAACTTAATAAGAGAATTTAAACACAGCGAATCATGTTGAAGACTTTCCTGTATCGGACATCTAAACGGTGGCGCTTTATCTCAGCAGGTAACAAAGCCCTGATATTGGAGACGCCTTCCAAAAATGCAAATGGGTTCTCACAGGAAAATGACATTTCTATAGCGTGACACCGTTCCCTGTTTAAGTTGTTACGACAGAAATGATAATGTACTCGTGTGAACTACTGTCAGAGCTGATTTTATAGAAAATTAATCAACATGAGAAATGAGAATTCAAAAGCGTTTAGTGTAAACAATATGAGTTTATGTTCAGTTTTATTCATATCCTGTGTGTTAATTCATTTGCATGTCTAAACTCTTACCTTGACTATTAATAAGAAACAAGACAAACAGCCATCTCATGAGCAGTGTGAGTCGTGTTTGCTGTGCCATGGCAGTGTGAAGTTGTGTATCTAACATCTGATTTTCTGCATGTGGGGATTAAACAACATTAGTCACTACATAATGCCTGCTTAAAGGAAGTAAATAAGGCTTTCTGATTATGTTATTCATCACAAATATAAATTTACATAGCAAACATGTCTAGCAGCTCATCATGCTTTCACCTTGTGATTAAATCAAATATAGTTGGGGGAAGAAACACTGAAAAGGGTGGGGGGTGGGGGGTTATGAAAACCTGTAAGCTGTAATAAACATGATATTAATGCTATTATGTATTGTGAAGCATGAATATGGGGGGAGAAGTGAATACAGAGAACTACAATATGGTACATAATTGCAAATTTTATGAAGTGTTCATTAAGGAAATATTTATTCTGAAGGACTCAGAGTTAAGCTTAAATTCTTGAAGTTTTATGTTTCTGTTTCTCGTAATGGTTTATTGGTAACGTGACAAACTGAATTTTTATGTCATATTAAATTCAAAAAAGAGAAAAAAGTGAGGTGAAGCAACAACTGTTTATAACACACGTTGTGATATTATAAAACAATAGCAGGAATTGTAACTCTTTTCACGGCTGTTCCAAAGCATTAAACATAATAATAAACGGATAGAAAGTATGATGTCATTGTTTATTAAATATATTGTTAGCTTTGGCGAGAACAATGGCAAAGAACCGCTCAGAAATTATTATTGGAATATAATAAACAGCTTTTTAATAGCATTAAAAAAAAAATCAGAAATGAAAAAATTTCATACTGAAATAATCCTTAAAAGAGAAAATAATATTATAATTTTGCTGTTTTATAAATTATTAAAAACATTTTTTATGTTCTATTCATTGAAGGTAATCTTGGACCAATGTTGTCACCATACTGATATAATCATTCCACACCAATTTAAGCTAAAATATTTTGTCTAGTTTTTAAATATTTGGAGCACTAATTTTTCTTAAAAGCACAGAAACAAAAATACTCCTAAAAACATAAAACATTATCTTACCAGTGTGTTTGTTCTATTTACTATGAATGGCCCTATGTCCAGAAGAAGAAGTCCAGATCAGCAACACCACACTGAACGCTGCTGCTCTTTACTCAGATCCTTATAAGGGGAACTCCCAATCTATTTTTTTTTTTTAATTAAACAAAGCGATCAACTTAAGAAAGATGGGACTTGTTTGGTGTCTCATATATTTGCATTCTATTTGAGTTCCTCCTCCTTAAATATAAGTTTATCTGTTTAACTGAGTCAGAAGCAGCAGAATCCAGTCCAATCATAGATCTGCACTGTTTGTACAATACGTCTCGTTCAAGGGCTCAAACACTGAAATGTATGCATATTTAATTGGATAATAATTTCATCTGAATACAGTACATAAATGCATATTTTTGAAAAGGTTCTAAGACAAAAATGTACTTGAAAGGTATAAGCAATCAACTGGTGAAAGAATTCATTTCATTTATTAATTTGGCCAAATTATTATTAATTTTGACAAATCCCAATTACATACCGTAGCTTAAAACATCTATATTCTCCTTTCTTTTCTTTTCTTTTGTTTCAAAGTCATTCTCCATGGAATTGTTCCGAAGGGCTGCAAAACAGTTTGAAACACTTTCCGACTTGTCAAATTAACAACAGGATAAATAATCACGAATAATTATGAATTTTACAAGTGGATTTTAGACACTTCCTCTATAGAAGCCTGTTTCTGCCACTTTTTAAAAAAATGTCATAAAGAAAACCTATCTCATAATTATGACTTTGCATCTCATAATTCTTAAATGGCCCACTGTATCAAAATTACGACTTATTATCTCAAAATCATGTCTTAGTTGTACCATTTCATAATAACTCAGCTTGCATTATTTTGGTTCCCAGAACATTATTTTTTTGGTTACAGGAACGTTCCCTGAAGGTGTGTTTGGTTGTCTTATGGTTTGCCAGGAAAGTGTAAATGTAACCATAACATTAGTTTTTGGTTGCATGTTTTGGTTTATGGAACATTCTCCCAACGTTCTCCTAACGTTTGTAACGTGGGAACCTTTGGAGAACGTTCTTGTGTGGTTGCATTAATGTTCCCCTAACCTGGCGAGAACTTTCTGTAAACATTGGAGAATGTTTTTGTAGAACTAACCATCGGAAAACCATAAGCTAATGCTAGTTGAATGTTCTGCGTTTAGTGGGAATGAGAGCATTTTCTCAAAATTATAACTTAATATGTCATTATTATTATGAGATAATAAGTCATTATTATCATTATAAGTCTCATATTTGAGAAGTCTACCGTGTCACAATTATGACATTATCTAATAACCATGACTTAGTTGTACTATTTCATAATAATAACGATCATAATATTCTCAAAATTATGACTTAATGTCATTATTATGAGATAGTAAGTAATAATTATGAGACATGTTCTCATATTTGAGATAGTAATCCATAATTATTGGTTTTCAAAGGTATAGTTATGAGATCATTGTTATGACATTATTAGGCTATAAGGCTAGAGAACTTGGTTATGAGAAACCTTCTCATTATTATGGTAGCAGACAAACATACACTTGAAATTTTTTTTACTCTTCGTTTATTCATTTGTTTATTATTCATGTTCATTTTTCATGTGGACATGTTGGTGATCGCGGTATTAGAGGACAACATGCTAAAGCGAAATGCGCCTTCAGCTTCCTGCTTTTCCCAAGTGATCACATGTTTCTTACATAATGACTCATGTGAAAAACTTCCCCATCACGTCAAAAAACGTGAACGTTGTTCCCAGAGCTAAAGAAGGAAGATTTGCGCCACCTTCCTGTTTTCTGCAGTAAATGTTTACATGAATTACTTCCGGCTCCAGTTGCAAAGCCATTCTCTGAAGTAGTCCTACATAAGTGGGATTTATTTTTTTGTTGTGGACATTTGGGATTCAGCCTGTTGTGACCAACGACTGTGAACTCGTACAGTTTAAGAATCAGGTCAGTTTGAAGAATCGGTTCAGTTTAAGAATCGGTTCAGTTTGAAGAATCGGCTCAGGTTGGCGGATATGAAAGGAACTCACAGGTAGGTGAAGTTAAGCTGATTTGCAGCTTTAATGTAACATCTGGGCACAACTGGAGATACATGTAAGACACTATAACAGTCTGTAAGATTAATCTTATATATAATAAGAGATATTATAAGACTTAAGTAAAATTATATCAGCTTAACTGACTTTAAGGGAAGTTCATTTACAAATTTTTAGGTCAGAAACGTGTATTTAGGTTCATTTAGGACAGCTGGTGGTGTACTAGGAAGGAAACCAGTCACTAATGTACACTGAGTAAAGTTAGTAGGACTAGGACACCTACAGTCTTGTATTAATTTCCTAAAAGGCTAAATGTATTGGCACCCCTTTAACGGCTGTTAAAGTTTAACTAGTTAGCTAACAGAGCTAAATACATTTCCAAGAGTAGGCTATACACTCTTACATCTAAAACACCATGATGAAATTATATATTACATTTCACTATGTGTTTATTATTTGTTCTGTGAGGTTCAGTTCATTAAAATATGCTCACATGTCCTGTCCAGCTGCATAAATTACACAAATAAATAAATAAATAAATGACCTAATATGTTACAGTCAGATTATTACTGTTTTGGGTACTTTTGGAAACCTGTACCTTACCATACTTTCTGTTACACCCCAGTTTTATCAAAATCCCTGATGTGCTCATGATTAGATTGTTTGTTCAATAATTAGATATAATATCTGGATAAATATAGGCTACAAATGTTTGCATATTAATCGTTTACAGCATCGCAGAGGCTTGTGAATCTTATTGAATTGAGCAAAAGAAAAATATTGTTCAGTTACAACTTTTCTAGCTTTTTGTGTGTGTGTGTCCGCGTGAAAAGGTCAGCTGCTAGTATAATTCACTGAAGCCTGTAACATGTTTTCTTTTTCGCAGAGGACCGGCTGCTGCACGTGTTTATGACCATGTTAAGGTAAGCTGGGAGCCTAAAGGCAATTCCAGTGTAATCTGTGAAGGAAAAACACAAAAACACACCAGAACCAATAAATAATAATAACAACAGTAAAACTTTACTGTACACTTCCTGCTGGATTGGATTCATAATAGACTGAAGCAGCTTTTTTTATATAGAATATATAAGCTGACTCATAATAGGGCTCTGAAACGGCACGGCTGTTCTGGTTCCAGGAGTTCAAGAGATCATAACTAGCCGTACTATCAGGGCAAGAAGGATGAACCTGTTTCCCTCAATCTGTTAATGTTACCTGTGGTGTGTTAAAGTTAGTGTGATCTTACCATGTAAACACATAAGGATATTATATAGATTTATCTATGGGCTGTGATGTTCGGCAAGCGGCAGTTTGTAAAAAAAAAAAAAAAAAGGAATTTAATTGTGTCTGGACGAAACATGGCCCAGCTGCCAATATAAAATACAGTAGAGTAATTTAAGTGTTTGTTGGGAACTTTATTAAGGCTTTACTACAACTTTTCCTCTTAAGATGCACACATATAAAGCTAGATTTTGAAAATGTATGGGACAATGCTGTAAAATTGCTGGTTATAGATTTGGCTTCTTTTTTTTTTTAATGTAAAACCTGTCCCTCGCACCAAATATTGCAGTCTTTCATGGTGAATTTGTGTTACAGGAATACTATGGGAAAATCCTGAAGCAGAGCTCTGATTTGAAGAGCAATGCATGTGTCGCTTCAGCTAAACCCATCCCTGCCTACATTAGAAAAGCTCTGACTGGGGTCAATCCGGACGTCACAGCAAAGTAAACTCTGTCTCCAACCATTCCAGATTGTATACCGTATTCTAAACACATTGCACTGAATTTGTATTATGGATTGAAGACGATGCAGCGCTACGTAGCATAACACCCTTATATCAAAATGTACTACGTGTATATAGTATTTATATATAGTATGTAATTAAAACTGTAAATGTGGATCAAAGTTAAATACAGAGGTGCCAACATCTGCCTTTAGCCATTTTGATTGCTTGCAGTGGTGAAGAAAATACACTGAAGGGGAAAGGACATGGGATATAAAAGAAATGCACCTGCTTGTGGCAGTGATTACATTTGCTTTGACTTTATCTAGTCAATCTCTCTGTCTTGTGAGGCAATTAAAACCAAGTCAATGCGACTGTTGGTTGTTTCTCACGGCTGCGTTTGTCACAGTCATAGTGTTTTTCTGATATATTTCTTTATCTCTCTCTTCCTGCTTTCTTGTTAAAAATGTTGCCACCTCTGTGTATAGTATCTACTATATATTGAAGGTTGGCTCTGGGAGGTTATGAACGTTTCTTTGTGTTTACAAATTTCTTGGAGTCCCACCATTCACATTTTGGTCCAGTGTACCTCTCTCCCTTAATGATCCAAATGACTGAAAGCCTTCACAGACATTATAAGTTGATGTTGTAGACTTGCTTGCTTGTGAGCAGTCTTTGGGATCCCCCTGCTGGTAAACTAAGTTAGGTTCTGTCTTTACTCTCAGGTTCTATGGCTGTGGTCTGGCAGTTCCCGAGTGTGTGGAGGGCTGCAGGATGTTGGATCTCGGCTGCGGCAGCGGACGTGACTGCTACATCCTCAGTCAGTTGGTGGGCAAGAGCGGACACGTCACCGGACTCGATATGACAGAAGATCAGGTGAGTCTGGATGAGGATATCAAAGGGTGCTTAGCGCTCTAAGTGCAATTTAACGACATGGCCAGGACAACCAGGTGATTTGTCTTGCAACTACTGTCAGAGCTGCTTTTATAGGATATTAATCAACATCAGATTAGAGAATTCAACAGCGATGTGGTATAAATAAAGAATATATAACAGTTGTTGAAAATTCAGTCGTGTTTGAACGAACACCATTAACGTGAGACTTCTATTTTATAGCTTGAGGTTGCAAGAAAATATATAGACTATCACATGGAGGCATTTGGGTATACGAAGCCAAATGTCGTCTTTGTCCAAGGATACATCGAGGCCTTGAGGGAAGCAGGGCTGAAGGAGAACTCTTATGATATAATCATGTAAGGCTTTTAAACACATCTTTGCCTTTGTGTGCACTGTTTGCACTGTATTATGTCATGTAGTCCAACAGATGTTTAAAAGCCGGGGAGAAACAGAACCTGAACCTGTAATCAATCACAAGCATAGATGGGTGTTATTGAACATATCAGTGTGGAGCTTAGATGTTTTAATATATTCAGTTACAATCCTTTAAAAATCTGGATACTGAAAATCCATGTTTGAAGTGTTTGTGCATTTGAATATTAAGAGCTGTAGATTTGTGTGTGTGTGTGTGTGTGTGTGTGTGTGTGTGTGTGTGTGTGTGTGTGTGTGTAAAAATGCAGATCATTCAGATGATGTAATAAAATATCATGTTTCATCTTCTGGCTGTAAAGGTTAATGTTAAAATATTTCTTGATATTTATTCATTTGAATCTAATGAAGAAACCTTTAAGGTTGGATGTCTTTCATATTTTCAGTGTGAGATTAAGCTAATTAATCAGAAAAATGTCTTTTTTCAGAACCGTTTTATTTTTTAAATATTTATTTCTTCGAATAAATTCACATTAATTAAAGTTTGGGTTTATCTCGTGTTGTCACCGTGAGGTAACTAAGTACAAAAAATGTTTTATAACCTTTATCATGTTCGAAAAAGGGTGCCAATAATTCTGGAGCTGACCCTATGCGCACATGTGCAAGATGGAAAGTGAAAGCGATCTTTAGATCAGACCTTTACCCTGATCTTTAGATCTTTATATTGTTTTTTTTTTTTCTCTTTTTTTTTTCGAGTATATGATGGATCTGATTTACTTCAGTGACGTCTAGATTTTGGCCGGATTAATAATTTTAGTACAGAAACTTTAAACTTGATAAAAAAAGAATACATTTATCTTGATTTGAAGGTTAAACAGCACCCAGACTGCCCTAAACTGGGCCAGTAACTTGTAAGTTGGGCTAGGCTGGTACAGTATTGGAGAAAATTTCACCATTATGGATGAAAAAAATCTTATTTTACTTATTATATATTTAAAAGCATTGTTTAACAATTTACCTGGAGAATATTTCTACTTTTATGTCATCATTAAGCTGTTTACTTGGGCAAACAAACAATTTAATACTGAACCTATTTCAGGAAAATCTATAAAATATAATTTAGTATGTTATTACTAGACAGTATAAAACTCTAACATTAAGACTTTTTTTTAACAGATCAAATTGTGTTGTGAACCTTTCACCTGATAAGGCTGGTGTTCTGAGAGAGGCCTACCATGTACTGAAGGTAGTTTGGTTTTCAAGCACATCATCAAAAATATGAATTATTATTACTATACATTTTAAGGTAGTAATGTGCAGTAGAGTTTCAGCCACTTCCAGACTTCCTGTTTTCTCCCGAGAGTTCTGAAATGTGAAAAATGTCTAAATTTGTTTTTGTTTGCTTTTCAGGAAGGGGGAGAGCTGTATTTCAGTGACGTTTACAGCAGTGCCCCAATTTCAGAATCCCTTAGAGCCAATAAAATTTTGTGGGGTAAGAGAATAATTCAAAACTCATATAGAGTCTCATATTTCATGTCGGAGCTTCACATACTGAGAGTTTCCTGCACACTCACTGTATTACATTAAGGTTCTTGTAGATACATTATATACTGCATTAACTATTATTAGCGTTAACTTACAGTATGTTAAACTTAGCATTAAAAAATGTTTGTTTAAATTGTAATGAAATATACCTGCACTGAGCATAAAAAAATTCATCAATGCAGAATAGCAGACATGAAATTAGAGAAGTTGAAAATATCGCTAACTTACTAAATTCTGGCATCCAGGTGTAAATATTAAAACTTGCTTTGTGTCTCGATTCGTATTCTTCTGTATTTACACTCCCTATTCTGAGTGCATAAGTGCACAAATACAGCACACTATGATTGTGTACTCATAACAGTCAACAACTTGAGTCTGAGTTATCTTGGCTAAGTGCCAAAAGGGGAGGGACCACCAACTTATTTTCAAACTTGTGAAAATGGCGGCCGAGGAAGCTGCAGAGGTTCAAGTCAAGTCAAGTCAGGTGGCTTTTATTCGAACTGTTTTGAATGCCACACCTTACAAATGTAAGTTATAATTATAAATGGCTACACGCTGATGTCTGATATGTTTATTGTCAATTTAGCAGTTTGTAATGAATCGTTACCATGAACAACAATCACAGTTAAATGTTACGGTCATCATTTCCAGTAAGTGCACAATTTGCCGTGGTAGATTTGATGCAACACTACCCTGTCGAAATTCACACTCGCTGCCAGTACATAGTGTGCACAGTGTACCACATGGAAGTGAACGAATGGAAGTATCCGGATTGAGACACTGCACTGCTTTTCAGCCTCAGTTCTGAATTTTGCTAATGCGTTTGCTAGTCCCCCGATTCTTTTTTTTTTTTTTTTTTGGCCTTAAAGGTGCTTGTGTTTGAAAACATTGATCTGGACAGTGTTGAAAAACCCATTTGAGACTAGAAATCAACTATTCTAACAACTTAAGCAGCTGTGTAACCCAACTCTGAAGTCAAGTCAAGTCAAGTCAAGTGGCTTTTATTGTCATTTCAACCATATACGTACATGTGGTACAGTGTATAGTGAAACGAGACAACGTTTCTCCAGGACCAAGGTGCTACATATAAAACAACACAAACGTACAAAAGGTGCACGTGTATATGAGGAACCTTCCCCATGTAAATATTGATGTAACTTGAATTTAAGGCACTAAATTTTGAACATTAGACTCTAAATATGACATAAATACATATTTTGTTTCATAAGCTGAATCCTGAATTTCTGAATTGTCCAGTTCAAAATGGCGTTGGTCCATGTGTATAAATAGTAGTTGTCCATGTTTGTTCTCATGATTATAATGAAAATGTTTTGCGACGTGTCATTCTTTAGTTAATATGAATTGTGAGAGTTGGCAAAGAAAACGCCTTGTAGAGAGTTTGAGTTGTTTGGCCACAATGACCAGCGCTACAGAGGAACACTGTAGCAGCTGTTAAGCATTGTGGTGGTAGCGTCATTCTCTGGGGCTGTTTTGCTGCCAGTGGAACTGGTACATTGCACAAAGTGGATGGAATAATGAAGAACCTCAGAATTTTCTAGCATATCATCAAACTATCTAACACTGAAACTAAAGTGGCTACTATGGACACAATTTAGTGTTCCAACAGGACAATGACCCCAAACACACCAGAGCTGGTTGTGCAATGGATAAAGCAGGCTAACATTAAGCTTAAAACAAGTCCTGACCTCAACCCAATCAAAAATATGTGGACTGTGTTTAAATGTCAGGTCTGTGCCACAAATTTAATTGAAATCTTCCAATTCTGCCAAGAAGCGTGGTCAAATATCCAACCAAAATTCTGTCAGCTTGTTGATGGCTAACAAAAGCGTCTGGTGAAGGTGAACCTTGATAAGGGATGTTTAACCAAATATTGGGTGAGCTGTATGTGTAATTTTGACCCTGTGTTGTTTTCAGAAAACCCTAAATCAATTAACTTTTTCACCAAATTCTTGTTTTTTTATATTGAAGATGTACATTGTATAATCCTTCTGCCTCAGAAGAACAACAGTTCAATGAAATCACTGAAAGCCCAATATTACCATTACATTCATGTCCATTATGACTATGTAAACGTCTGACTGTAATTGTATTATTTATTATTCTAGCATTGACTATGTTTGTACCATTCAAAAACAAGAAATTATTTCTATGTCTGAGATATGAAGATATTTTTAGCTTATATATATATATTTTTTTTTATTATTATTATTTTTTTATATAAATATATTTTTATTAGGTGAGTGTCTGAGTGGAGCTCTTTGGTGGGAAGACCTTGTGCGATTGGCTGAGGAAGTTGGGTTCTGCAAACCACGCCTGGTCACAGCTAGTGCTATTTCTGTAGGCAATGAGGAGCTTGTGAAACTTCTAGGTAAAGAGGTCATAGTTTTGAACTGGTGTTCTCATTCTAAGCTCTTGTGATTTATCCATTGCCATTTCAGTGCAATTATCATTTGCATTTTCAGAACCACGTCCTTAGAAGTTCATTTTTTACAACATCACTGTGTTTGTTTTGAATTTAGGTGCCTACAAGTTTGTCTCTGCTACATACCGTCTCTTCAAGCTGCCAAAGAGTTCTGAGAAGGAGCGCCGTCTTGTCATGTATGATGGAAACATTACAGGGTTAGAGGAGAAATTTGAGTTTGATGCTCAATATACTTTTAAGGTATGAAATACTTAAAATAGTGAAAACCCAAGATACACTTTATACATCCAGACTCATTATGTATGTCTAATATTTTATCAATATACAGGTTTCACTACATTATCCATAGTAGTTACTGAATAAGATGTTATGCAGGTGAATGAGGTGATGGAGGTGGATGGAGATGTGGCCAATATCTTGAAGAACTCCAGGTTTGCTGAAGAATTCACATTCCAGACTCAAGCACAGAGCAGCACAACATCAGGATCATGCTGGGCCAAACCAAAGGTTTGTACAGATGGCTGATTAACAGAAAAATTAAGGAGAATAAAGGGTGTGGGCGGCACTGTGGTGCAGTGGTTAGCACTGTCGCCTCACAGCAAGAAGTGCATGCGTGGGTTTCCTCCGGGTGCTCCGGTTTCCTCCCACAGTCCAAAGACATGCAGATTAGGTCAACTGGCT
>JAQMYM010000010.1:4290905-4302307 GCA_030014255.1 Parauchenoglanis ngamensis
CACTGCTCACTTGTATAAAATGTATATATGTAAGTCGCTCTGGATAAGGGCGTCTGCCAAATGACATAAATGTAAATATTAACTACTGATACAGTGCAAAGGGGCCTTGGTAATTAGGTGCAAAAACCCAGAAAAGTAATAACAGTAACAGGTTCAAAACAACAATTTTGCAGAATAGTAACAGCAGAAGCTCACCGTGTTCCATGTTGTATATATGTGTGTATATGAACAAATAAATTCTGCCCAGTTGTTTAATGAGATGATAAGTACGTACTTCTTTGATGTAATAAAGAATGAACTGTTGCTCAATCAATAGTGCAATATTACCTACTTAAACACAGCTTTGTGATGATATATTTGCTCCTTCTTAATTGTTGTTCTCAGGATGCTGTCACGAACCTGTTAATTAACAACAAAAAAGTCACGCGGAAACTTCAGCTCGAGCTCATTTGCATGTAGCGGTCCTGATTGTCGGCTTTTGATTGGCCGTTCCAGCCGTCAACTCTCCACCCCTGAGCGCTGATTGGTCGCCGGGGTCGCCTGTAACCGGGACTTGGAGAAGGGACACGAGTTTGCGCTGAAGTGGAGTCAGTTTTTGCCGAGTTGTGGAGCCAAGCAGCTGCTGAGCCGAGGCTAATGTGCAGCTGAGATGAAGCCGCACTCCGATTGGCTCTGACTTTTTCTTTCCTTTTTTTTAAGCCGTTTTCATTCAAGCGGTTTGTCAACATGGCAGAGCCGTCGGTCGCTGCAAAAATGGCGTCACTTGTCCCGGTCCGAGCCGCGACTCTGATTCTCTTAACCGTCTGCTTAATTGCACCGACGCGCGCCAAAGAAGGCGGGGGAGAGGAGACCGTCATCATCGGCTTGCGCCTGGAGGACACAGACGACATTTCGTTCATGGACAGGGGCTATCTACGGGTGAGCGAGCGCTCCCGGGTCAAGTTGCGCGTGTACGGGCACAATATCAACAACGAGACGTGGTCCAAGATCGCGTTCACAGAGCACGAGCGGAGTCGCGCGGTCGCCAGCCTCGACAGCTCCAACGGCGACAACAAGAGCCACGAGGAAACCTCGGGCTTGCACCCGTGCGGCATCAGGACATCGGACATCTTAATCTCGCCCAACATCGTGCTGAGTCGCAAGACGTCCGGGGTGGTGGAGATCGAGGTCAAGCCGTTGAGGAAGACCGAGAGAAGCAAAGCGTACTACCTGTGCATCGCCACGTCCACGCCGGCTGGCACGCACGACCCGTGGACAGAAAGCACGTGGATATACCATGAAGGTGATGACACCAAAGTGATCGTGGTGGAGGAGAGGAAGTTTCTGCTCCCCTTTTGGCTCCAGGTGATTTTCATCTCCATGCTGCTTTGCCTCTCCGGTATGTTCAGCGGCTTAAACCTGGGGCTTATGGCGCTCGACCCGATGGAGCTGCAGATCGTACAGAACTGCGGCACCGAGCGCGAGAAGACCTACGCGCGCAAAATCGAACCGGTGCGCAGCCAGGGGAACTACCTGCTGTGCTCGCTGCTGCTCGGGAACGTGCTCGTGAACACCACTCTCACCATCCTGCTGGATGACATCGCCGGAAACGGCCTGATCGCCGTGGTCATGTCCACGATCGGTATCGTGATCTTCGGCGAGATCGTGCCTCAGGCCATATGCTCGCGCCACGGGCTCGCCGTGGGCGCCAACACCATCTTTCTCACCAAGTTCTTCATGCTGCTCACGTTCCCCGCGTCGTACCCGGTCAGCAAGCTGCTCGACTACCTGCTCGGGCAGGAGATCGGCACCGTGTACAACCGCGAGAAGCTGCTCGAGATGCTGCGCGTCACCGACCCCTACAACGACCTGGTCAAGGAGGAGCTGAACATCATCCAGGGCGCGCTCGAGCTGCGCACCAAGACCGTTGAGGACGTGATGACGCCGCTGCGTGACTGCTTCATGCTGGCGGCTGATGCCACGCTCGACTTCGCCACAGTGAGTGAGATCATGGAGAGCGGCTACACGCGCATTCCCGTGTTCGAGCAGGAGCGCGCCAACATCATTGACATGCTCTTGGTCAAGGACCTGGCGTTCGTGGACCCGGACGACTGCACGCTGCTCAAGACTGTCACTAAGTTCTACAGCCACCCGCTGCACTTTGTCTTCAACGACACCAAGCTGGATGCCATGCTCGAGGAGTTCAAAAAAGGTGGGTCCGTCATTTCTCATGGTCTCCATCACATTACACGCCTCGGCTCAGCGTGGGAAAAGTACAATCAAGGTGGGGTTTTTTTTTTTTTTGCAGCTATTCCTGCATGTCTAACGCGTGCTTGTATCTATCTAACGCTCGTGCGCCTTTTACGCGTGGTGCGTTGTGACGCAAGCGTTAGAGGAAGAATGAGTATGAATATGTTTCAGTCTAAAAGACAATTAAAAATATTATTATTATTATTATTATTATTATTATTAACTATTTCTCAGTTCTGCTCCTGCAGTTCTTGCACTACATCTGAATCAGTCCATGGGTTCATGATCCATAGATTTATGTCTAGTGCAGTTGGGCTGTAGCAGTGGTGTGGTTTTGAGAAACAAGTATATAATTTACGTTTAAACTGTTTTAAGGTTTCCGTGATCCTTACACACCTGATCTATCTCTGACTTTTAATTATCGAGCTGGATCAGACGCACTAGAATGGCGAAATGGCAAGGAATGCGTGTCCGGGAACGGTGTCAAGAGCTCACGTTTTTAAACTCTCCTCCGGGAGATCTGCCTTCCTGAAGACAACACAGTTGAACGAGGTAATCAGGTGTTTCTGAAAAGATGAGTAATTAGATCAGGTGTTTTTAAACTGTATTCTGCAGGACGTCAGATGTCCAATAGAACAGCTTCGGCACGTGCCATGTTCGTGCCACGATCTGCCATCTGAACACTACAGAAACAAATGTGTCTGCTGAATTTATTTGAACTTGATGCATGAGTAGAGTCCATAAATGGCGACTCAGACTGGTAACAGTGCTTCTCCATTAAACAAGCTGACAAGGACCTCTGCAAATTTTCCATGTGTTTGAAGCGAGAGGTTAACCCATTACACAGAACACAGATTTGTTTATCGAAAGGAGGTTGGCATGCATCGAAATGCAGCAAACATTCTCCCAGTCATGAACAAGACATCAGGTTAGGACCTTCAGAATTAGATGACCGAGTTGAAGATGCTGAAGAGCTCTGAAACAGAATGTATTTGCATACATGTGTGTGAGAGGCCTTGGGTATCTTAAATGAGCACCTTCGGGCTCCTCCCATGACTTAGCTTGTGTGTGTTTGGCTGTCACCTTCATTCAGTGTTAATGTTTACACGTTTCCCTCTCTGTGTCTGAATGCATTAGGAATTTGTAGGAGTAGCGTGACTAGGTTATCAAGGGAGTAATCACGTCAAAGAGCCTCCTGTTTTTCCTCACACAGTCGCGTTCTTGCTTTTCCATCACTCTCATTGTATTTTATACTCAATTAAAAAGTGAAATTGAGAGAAGTAGGGTTTGCATGGATACATGTTCAAACACACACACTCCCCTTTAAGTTACAACGTTTCATGACCTCCGTTAGTGCCTTCAGTCTTTAGCACACTCACTCCAACACCTTAGTGTATTAAAATGACTGTTTAAGACAGTTTTAAACTGTTTTTAACTTTAAACCATTTTTCTTTCATTGGCAAACATCACACACTGTAAACGTATTGTTCGGTTGGAAATGAGAACAAACAAGGACGCATCATCGTACAGACCATGTGATCAAAGAACGTGAACATACCTGAGGAAAGAAAACAGGTATTGTTTGTCGTTATACCACCCAATTAAGTTATGAACTTCAGGACACTAGATCTTCTGCAGAAAATCAAGCAGGATAAATTCTGGGAGTTGCATTTCTAAGCTGGAGAGCCGTGCTAATGGAGAAAAGATTTCAGGGTCGTTGTGGATCCAGGGCATATCCTGGGAATACTGGGTGCAAAGCAGGAGTGCATCCTGCATGGAAGTCCAGTTAATCACAGAATAATAATAATGACAAATAATAATAATAATAATAACAATAGCCATTATGAAGCATCCTCCAATCAACTAAACATCAATTCAGTATGTTATTCAATGTGTTAATATCTTGCATTTTAGTCATAACTGGCCGAGTAGCATGGTTATGGAAGGCAAACTAGCTGCTCACGTAGATTCCAGTGGGGCGGGACACTGAACATGGGCATGGACGGGAGGTGGAGTCCAAAATCTACCCAAGACGCTTTTAATTCTGTTTTTTATAGGGAATGGAAAATGAAGACGTTTTCCTTTGACTTAAAAAAAAAACGACACCTAGACAAGCTACGTGCTTGACAGAGATGTGATAACTATCACTCATTTTTGCACAATGTCGGAACATTCTATTAGTGTTTTGCATGTATACAGAGTGAGTCATGTTCAACTTCCCTCAATTACTGTAAAAATCCTTTCAGTCATATATACGTGCAGTTTTGTCTAACGTGCTGTGAGACGAAACATTACGTTGCTTAGCCTTGAGAATGTGCTCTGAATGTGACTTAGTGACTAGAACATGGGGCCATTAGAAGAATGTTAGAAACCTGGGGTTGTGTGTGTGCGCAGCTTTTTTGCAATTTTGGCCTGTCACCAGCAAGAACTCGTATTCTAATGACTGCTTAAGGGGGTGGGGGTCAAAGTCTTCACGTCACGGCGGCTGCGGTCAGCGCACACACACTCACTCAGTTCAAAGCGCTTTGTATGGTAAGTCAGTGTTAATTAATCTATCGACTCTTGTGGAGCAGCGCGGGAACAAAACACAGTCTTCCCACCAAGCACACTCCAAATCTGCTTCCATTTTCATGTAGCATTTCCAGTTAAGACTGAAAAAGTGATAGAAAAACTCCAAATCAAGTCATAAGGCAAATAAATAAGACTGCAAAGCCTTGTACTTGCACTAATTATCGCTTTATGAGGGTAAGAGTGAGTGTGGCATACAGGAAATGACCACCTAGCAGTGGGTTGTGCTCTTAATTAAGTAGTCGGAGGCGAAATTTTGGACCTGGCCCAAGGCAGTGAGATGCATTGAAGCATAACTTGACAAGACCTCTTAACTGCTCTGTGAACAAAAGTAATTTTTCCCACCTCAGACATTGTTAATTGGTGTTTCTCCAGACTTTATTAGTGAGCAATCAGGAAACACTGATATTATTGGAGGAAATGACCGCAATTAAAGAGAAGATTACGAAAAATTTCACTGCTGAAAAGTTGTGGTACTTTAAGGAAGAATACAAAATAAGGTCTATACTAAATATAACTCCTGCTATATACTCTAACTCATATATTTACTAAATAGACAAAGGGCTGTACAGTTGCACAGTGAGTAGAATTGCCGCCTCACAGCTCCAGAGTCAGTCTGCGTCTCTATGGAGTTTTTCAAGTTTTCCCTGGGTTATATGGGCTTCTTCTGGGTTCTACAGTTTCCTCCCACAAGATTGCTACATTAATTGCTCCTTGGTATGAATGAGTGTATGCAATGTGCCCTGATATGGACTGTTGTCCAACCAAAAAATGCGATTTCAGTGACTTTGACCATGGTGTGGTTATTAGTGCAATAAGGGCCAGTTTGAATATTTTAGAATCTGCTGATGTACAGGAAATTTCACACACAGCAGCCTCTAGAGTTTATACAGAACGGTGCGAAACGACGTCCAGTGAGTGACAGGTTTGTGGGTGGAAACCCCTTCTTGATGAGGAGAATGGCCAGACTGGTTCAAGCTGACAGGAAGTATAAATTAATTCAAATAACCAGTCTTTGCAACCATGGTGAGCAGAAAAGCACCTTAGAATGCACAAGACAGTAAACCTTTAGGCAGATGGGCTACAGCAGAAGACTGGGTTCCATATTGGACTCAGGATCAGTGAAACCCGACATTTGAAGACTGGAAAAAGATTAGGTGATGTTTTCCCAATCTTCTATTGTCCAGTTTCCTGAGCCTGGATGCTCTGTAACCTCAGATTTCTACTCTTTTCTACTGTTGTAGCCCACCAGCCTCAAGGTTAGGTGTGTTGGTTATTCTGAAATGCTTTTCCACTCAACATGGCTGTAAAAGGTGGTCTGTAGTAGTAGTAGTAGTAGTAGTAGTAGTAGTAGTAGTACTTTCCAGCAAAGAAACATTTCAGACAAAAGTCCTTGATCAGCCATGCAAATACTGTATACTAAATATAACTCATACTATATGGCTTGTAATAATGCTAAATATAACTCACATTCATAAAAATAAGAAAGAGTATAAGATCCTTCGATCCATTTCCCGGTTCAGGTTCTTGAACTGTGCCAAGACAGAATACAGATATACAAAGAGACTTGGATTCAGCCTGAAGTGTGTGACGAGAGAGTGCTTTAAACTTTCTTTTTCCTCTCCTCAGAGGATTGATGTCCTCTCCTGTGAACCTAGTGACCTTTCAACCTAATGTGGTTCACTGCCAGTATTGTTATTGCTGATTTGTGGAGGCTGCACTGTGTGAATTTGTGCCAGGTGAGACAATTTGTTATCGCCTCAAGTAGGGCAATGAACTCTAACAGTTCAGCATGTGTGTTCTGCCTGGTTCTTTATAGACCGAGTTGATCTCTCTGTCTTTTCATCTCTTCCTCTTGCTTTCTCATCACACTTGGTCCTTTCTCCCTCATACCCCCTTAAGTTCAAGTCAAAAAAAAATTGTTTGTCCAGTCTAGAGTGATTCTTGGACCTTTATTGGACACAAGGTGTTGATTAATTTTCTGTAACAAGTTTTGACAGAAGTGCTGGCTATTATTCAGATCATGTTTCTATGGTAAACAGCAAACACAGGGACTTGTATGACTATTGCTCCATATGAATGAGTTAAAAAAAAAACAGGTGTATATGTCAATATGGTGAAATTTTGTTTTATTTTAACAATTGCATGTGGTTTTTAGATTGCTTATATGGGTCTACACCATACAAAACATACAAAATGATTACATATTAGAGCAAGTGCATTAATATAAACCTCTTTTAACTGAAATTACTGTCAGTAAGAACCTTCTGCCCAATCAGATTGAAGAATTTAACAGTGTTGTGGGATAATATGCAAAAAAATATTCACCGTGTAAATAATGAAAAAGAAGAAGGCCTAAAATCAGTCCCTGAGGAACACCCTGAGCTACAGGATTGATGGCAAGAAAATTATTTCTATCTGAACCAGACACTGAGGTTGAGAGTGGATAAGAGTAGGTCATAGTTTACCGTATTAAAAGCAATTCTGCGTTTTCAAGATGCACATTCATTCATTCAGTCAGTCAGTCATTCATCATTTTTCTTTGAGCCTATAGTATCAGTTATGGCTGATATCTGATGACGTTTCCCTGCTTCTCGATTTCTACATATTGTTCCAGAGCTGTCGTTTGTTATTCGTTAAGTGGAAAGTGAAAGTTTGCCTCTTCCGTATCTGTGTAATCAGCCCTGAGCTCTGTTTTCCAGCAGTTTTAAGAGCAAAGTTTTGTTTGGGTGTTCGCTTGGTAACCTTTACTTGTGCAGGAATAAGCGTGAGGATTATGTGGCGTCATGTTGGCAAGAACAGGGCCGGGTGCCTAGAGCGGGATCCCCCCTTTGAACGCCGCACGACTCCACGCTTAGACTTTCTGCCCTCACCTACACTCGGGTAGTTCTGCAGTCTTTTATGCTACGGGAAGAGTGAGACATAAAGCAAGATTTTAACATTTCTGATCATCTATGCAGAAGTGCCTTTTGTTAAAAAGCTTCATAGCAAGACTTGGTAGCTTCATAGTCATACTCTCTTGTTCTTTCTGTCTATAGTTCTTAGCTCTATACTAAGGTGTTGGCCTTTTTTTGTTGTTGTTGGGTTTTTTTTTTTTTTTTTTTGAATGGCCTACATTCCTCAGATTCTGGTGCAACATGAAATGACCGTAAAACCGATTAGTAAAAAGTGCAAATGCAGCCTGAGTGCCCTTAGAAAGTGTGTCGGATGTGCCATTACTTCTTTCTTTTTCTTTCTGATCTGTGTCATACTACTTTTTTAAACTTTAGGTAAGTGTTGTAGCATTTGTTCCTGCATTTTGGAGACTTGGTTAATTTTTACTCATCTTCTATTTGTTGAAAGTATTTCTAGATTTGCCTACACACTAAAATATATATCTAGTTGAATGTCATTAATTCTTGTATATTGGATTATTTTTTTTTTTATAATTCAGTAATCCTCTAATATCTTACCTGATTATGCTGACTAGGAAGTAATAATACATAAAGGAATCGAATCTTCTACAGACTTGGTTATTTGGCCGGCAAAACCAGATTTGAACATAGGCTTACCTCTATGGACTCATAGGCACAACCCAAGATTGTCATTTTCTCAGTTATGCTTTAAACCATTGAGACTAATGTAGAGCAGGATTTTAGGTCTGTGATCATGTCAAAGTGAGACACATCTTGGACTAAACGGCATTGCATTGTTAATATGGAATACCATATGGAATTCCAAGGAATCTGGATTTCACATTTACATCAAATTGGTTAAACAGGGATGCCCAAGTGCAGTTTTGGTTCTCTGCCACCGTATAGTGTTTAAGTCCAACCTTAATTTAACACAACTGGTCCCTGTTTATCAATGCTTTTAGGAGGACCTGAAGATTAGAGCCATGTGTGTAGAAAGCATTCTCTTGAGGTTGGCAGATCACCAGGACCGGACTTGAGCATCTCTGGAATAAAGGCATGTATGCAGCCTGTTGGCAGTTCTGTCTTTTCTGTCTGTTATGCAAAAGTGTAAGATAAAATATCTGTAGTTTGTCAACTATAAAAGTCATTCGTAGCACAGTTGAAATAGACCCAAAGTACATGGGTCTGTTAAGGGCATCGTCATCTCTGCACTAAATATCAGGGAAACAATCAAATTTTTATAATCTTGAAGTTATGTGAACTGTTTTTTCAGGAAAAAAGCACTTAAGGTGCATAGACACCTTCTTCTTTTTTTCTACTTATTATTATTATTATTATTATTACTTTGGTCAAAGCCTTTAGCAGCCCATAGAACACTTCGAGCACATTTTATGAAATTTTGCACAATGATTGAGGATAGTCTTAGCAACCAAACAGCAAATTTGTTGTACACTCCAAAAGTGGTCTTGCACCAAAAAATTGGGCAAATTTGTACAAACATTTGCATTAAAAACTCCACAATGCAATTTCACAGAAACATGATTCTACTTTCCACCAATTCTTTCTGCTCAACTGCTACCATGATGCCAATTTCTGCCAGATTGAATTTTTTTCACAAACATAGTTTTTCCTTTTCTTCTCCTACAAATTTTGTCCAAATCCTCATGGAATTTGTGGGACGCCTTATCCATAGTGCACAAACAAATTTGACAGCAAAAGCGCCATTCAAGTAGTGAAGCCATTTCTTAAATGATTATGCTTTTACATTTGGACACCAAACTTGGCCCATATGTTCAGCAACAAGATTTTAAGAAACAAGCTTCAAGTTCATTTACAAATTGCGAGGGCTACTGAAAACAGGAAGAGAGGCAATATCTCAACAACTGCTTAATAGTTTGCCTTCAGATTTGGTATATCTCCTTGGGAACAAGTGATGGTCCCAGTCCTTTCTGGTCCCTAAGGGGTAGGGTCAGATAGTGCTTGGCCCCTTTATTGCTATATTTATTATTGTTTTTTTCCTTTCCTTTAAATGTTATGACTACTGCTTTTATTATTTGCATTTTATGATCTGTGATGTATCTGTACATTGATCTTGGGTACCCATAAAAGATGCTGTTATTATTATATTATATATAATAAAGATGGGTGGAACCATTATCAGAATCAGATATGATAATGTAATGTGAGACCTTGGAATGATGAACCTCTCACATGTAGTCAGTGGCATATAAATCTTATATTTATAGCATAAAATATTCAGAACACTGACTCAACTTAATCTAGTTTTCCCAATAATGTGGTTTCTACTTTCAACTAGAGGACATCACTAAATAACATAACACTGCCTAGGAAGTACAATTTTTTACATTCCCCAGGAAATAGGTTCTTAGCTGTGATAAGATTGTGTATGTTGACATCATGTTAAACCGCTTGACTGACTAAAACAACAGCCAACAGCATTTGAGATATGCCACACCCCCAAATCTAAACAAACCTGGCATTGATTTAGACAGCTAAATATGGATAACAGAGAAAAGATTAATGAGAGTCTTTTGCTTAATCTTCCTAATGGAGAAGCCCTGAAGTTATATAAAAACAGAACCGAGTTCCTGCTCATTCTGAGGACGCAACATATTACAGGATTGAAAAGCTTCACGTTGGTAAAACACCTCTGACAAACAGCTCACCGTGTAAAGTAACATAAACCTCGTACCACCTCAAAAAGAATATTCTTTCCTCAACTAAGGGACGGTTAGAAATGGGAATACTGTGCGAGATCACATACAGCCAAAAATGCACCAGCAACCCAAGCAGCAAGTTCGCTGCTAATGCACTGTTACTGTAGAGCAACGCCCGCCTGTGGAGGTGGGACACACTGTAAATGGTTCTAGAGAGAATTTAATGAAGATTTGCACAAATATAAATCATCAAAAAAAAATATTTTTTTTTCCCCCGGAAGTACTGAACTGTGAAATTAAAACTAGGATATTGAGAAAAACTGAATTTTTGTATTGTTTCAAGAACATTGTCTCAATATCCATATAACTAAGGGACAGGTACAAGAAGCTTTGAAAAACCTATTTTGATTACACGGGTAATTTAATTAGCTAAGAAAAATGGCTGCAGTGAGTTCAGAAGGTTGGAAACTGATTACATTATACATTATATCCTGATTTCTATCTATCTGTCTGTCTGTCTGTCTGTCTGTCTATCTATCTATCTATCTATCTATCTATCTACAATGATTACACTACTTCGCAGTGACGGCACATTCAGGGGCAGAAGAGCCCACTTGGATTTCTGAACTGCCCCCTTGGCATTCCCAAGGCCCAGTGCCCCAGTGCCATCCTTCCTCCATCACCTCCCAACCACACACACACACACACACACACACACACACACACACACACACACACACCCCCAAACACACATTGTCCTTCTGCCCGTTTCCCTCAGTGTTGTAAATTACAGGCGACACAAACCCTTGCCTAATGCCCTGGCATGGAAATCTTCCAACCAGAACCTTTTTTTTCAGACAGGCTGTGGGCTCTCTCTCTCTCTCACACACACACACACACACACACACACTCTCACTCTCTCTCTCACACACACTCTTTCTCTCACACACACTCTCTCTCTCTCACACACACTCTTTCTCTCTCTCTCACACACACACACACACACACACACTCTCTCTCACACACACTCTTT
>JAQMYM010000010.1:4305126-4325254 GCA_030014255.1 Parauchenoglanis ngamensis
ACCGGAGCACCCGGAGGAAACCCACGCATGCACGGGGAGAACATGCAAACTCCACACAGAAAGGCACCCTGGGTGAAAATGTTTAAAAAAATCACCAACCTCCAGGATATGCGTTACTCTGGGGGTTCCCCAGACCCCAGTAAGAGAACTGCTGGTCTAAACGTAGTTATCGTCCAACAGGGTATAAGTGTGTGGGTGTGTGTGTGGGTGTGGGTGTGGGTGTGGGTGTGGGTGTGTCTGCCTAATCCTACTTGACCTGAGGTCCAATTTCACATACATGACGTAATTAGACTGTGTACTTAAATTAATGACTGACTACATTTTAAAGCACAACATTTAAGTGCTATGTGCAGTATATAATATTATAGTGTATAAAGTAGTACGAAGTGATGCACCAATCCCACTTTTGCCAGTTCTGATACGATACCAATGTTTAAAGCACTCTGCATCAGCCGATAATGAGGTGGAGCTGCATGCAACAGAGCCGTCGTGTCGGTCAACACTGTACGCGTCCACAACATAATACAGGCCAGTGGATCCGAACAGAAAATAAGTCAAATCCGAAACCAGCTCAGCAGACGGAAAAACGGACTGCAGTTAGTTAGTTAGTTAGTTTATTGCTTCACTTTTTATCCGAGAATTCATTTGATTAAGGAGAAAATATTTTATTTATTTATTTGATTAAGGAGCAAAAGATAACAGGTTTTCTTCAAAGCACTCAATTTCCACTTCATTAGAAACTCCATAATAGCACCAGGAATTGTATCAAGTTTTTATTATGCACTTTTGCAGTTTTTTTTTTTTTTTTTTGAAAGCACTACAATATTTTCTTTTAGCTACATTAATTTTAACATCCTTTATATAAATCGTTCTGTTTTCACATGTATTTCTTAGCGTATACATAGCTGCAGTATTTCTTCTCAGTGATTTCTCATCATGTTCTCAGTGTCCCCTAGCTAAGATATTGATAAGGATCAGTGATCAGTATTCGTCTCAGACAGTGGCCCTGTCAGCAGCCTTATGTGTGTATTTATAGTGGGAGTTGCGCTATGGAAAATGACAACGTGACTTCTAGAAATAAAGTTCGGAATGGTTGTAAAGAGCAAGAGTCTCAGAAGGGATGCGGGAGAGATGGAGACAGAGGTGCTATCTCACATTGCTTGTGTTGTCTGGCTTCCTCTCACTCTCTTTCAGACACAGAACTGTTGCTATCACTACGTGCGAGTGTTATCACTAAAAAATAATCACATCAGTGTCGTTTGTATGTTAGTTAGTTCAGGCTGATGATGAGGATGATGAAGGAACAAATATAAAATAAAATGCATGCCATGGCTCTGTAAGAGCAACTGATTTTCTGTTTGAGAGAACAAGCAGGATATGATGGTCTTGAGGTAATGTGATTACATAATGAGTCCCCTGATAAAACACACACAGTACACTATCATATCTTGTTTACTTTGAGTTTCAGAGCTCTGAGTCATCAGAGCGCCAGTAATACTTAGTAACTTTAATTTAATATTTGACTTTGATAGCCAAACATAATGAAGAACTTGATGTTTATTTTTATTTTTTCTACATCAACCGCTGCTGAATCCTTAAATCTGATTGATTCATTTTTAACAGTAGCGCCATTCCTGCTGTAGCAGGTGATTCATAGAGAAGATGACTTTTACAAAAGCGCGCAGTTGTTTTCTGTGAGGAGGTTTCGACTTAACATTTGTGAAAAACGTCTGCAGTCGTCAGAACTTGTCTTATGAACTCAAAGAGAGAAAAGGAGGCCGGCGAGGTGGTTATTATACACATCACAAGATGAACTAAAATGTATGACATTCATCTATAAGTAAAAAAAATAAGTAAATCATTGAAAAGCTGCTGTTGCGTAAGAGGAATAGCACTTTGTAATGTGCTATTTGAGGAAAATAACCAGCTCTATGAATTGTAATAAATTTGTTAAATAATTTATGAATTAAATTACATGAACTAAATGTGGCCATGTTTGGCACTGGTTTAAAACAAGAGTCTATAAAGAGTACATAAACTGTTTATAAAACCCCCCCACCAGGCTTACATCCCTTGGTGTGAATGGCAAAATCTGAACTTAAACCACGACCCTGAGAAGGTTTACACAGCCTCAGGTTTCGGCTTAGGGTTTGAAGCAAGCATCATGGAAAATCTCCGTTTAGACTTTGCCCATTGCCTTGTCTCTTTAAGGCTGCCCGCCATTCGTTAATGTCTTGGAGGTCACGAGGGGTCACCCCGAGCACCCCTCTGTCCTTCTTAAAAAAGATATTGGGATAATTATAGATCACCCTGAACTATGAATAAGCATGGTGTGTTTGTATGGATGATATAAGTGTCCTTCGGTCTGTTCCTTAGCCGATTCGATTTCTCTTTTGCTGAGAAAATGGAAAGAAAGCATTTTGATGGATGCAGTGATAAAGCCAATAAGGGCAGGGGTCCATGTGGCTGTCGTTTCTTTCTGTATGTAATTATGTTGATTTCAGCCTAAGCTTCGTACTGACTTTATTGCGTTAATAAGCAACATCACATTCTCTTAATTTAAAATCTATTGAGGTTCAAATGAAACCCACTGAGAACACAGTGCTTTCGGATAAGCTGATTTCTCCGCTCGCTCGAGATCTCTGCCGTTTCGAGCCGTACTCCAGGGAACCTTGGCTTACGTTAAGCAAACATGTTTTTATTCCACTATGGCCCAGACCCACCTCCCCCGCCGCTTTATATGTTCATGCTTTAGTTGTTTAGCCGTGTGATTTACAGCTAACCCTCATATTTGACCCTTAATCTTTTCCATAGGGACCAATCTGAATAACTCTGCTTGGACATGGCTGTTAGCTGACTGGTCTTGTAAGAATTCATGACCTGGACATTGTTTACAAACAGCGTTAACCTTTGGCACCAAATGACGTGACAGATAATGCTAAGTACTCAGGGAGTTTGACTAGCAATGTTAGTGTTTCTTCTTTTTTTTTCTTTTTTTTTACATTTTGAAAAATGCATGATGTAAGAATTTTTCGTTTATATGATATGCAGTGTGTGCGAATCCCAGGAATCATTGACATCTCGGGTAGAAAGCTTTCTGCATTTATTGAAACATTGTTTAACGCAGCAATACTTATGCAACATTGTGACTTGTCGTTGGCCGAGGTAAGTGCTGGGATACCGCAGAATGAGTAGCAAGGCACGCACCTCAATGTGGGTTTGTTGTTACTGCATTCGCTCCAAGTGCTTCCTACTTCCTACTACTGCAGCAAACGGCCATCTGCATGTAAACGGCCAGCTCTGAGACAGCTCACGTCAGCCAGCAGTGGCTTTGGTGAGAATACTGCCCAAGTGGAATGGAAACTTCATTTCAGGGCTAATATTAGCCTGGCCCTCCGGAAAATTCCTTTTAAATGATCACAAGCTGAGAAAAGGCAAAGTATTTGTTTAGCGTTTTTTGCTTTAACCGTATTTGTAAATAGTTTCTTTTTTTTCCCCCCTTCTTTTGATTTTTAGGCAGTTCTTGGGAAAGGGAATGAAAGAGTTTTATTTGGAAGACTGGAAAATGGAGCTGCATTATGATTAGTTGCTTCCCATTGTCTTCCCATTTGTTAGAAGTTTATGCATCTATCCTTGAATATAATTATACCAACACACTCAAGTTAACATATCTATATCATATAATATATGTATATAGACAAAATAAATAGCAGAATTTGGAATTTAGGTGACTGTATGTTGAATATCACCAGTCCTAGCGGCACAAAATGGTAAACACTTTAGTTATTTGAATGTAGCGCGGGGTTGTGGAGACCACCCTGAACGATATTGAACACAAGACACACTCGGAGACAAAACACCACGGTGTTTAGGGAAACCGATTCAGACTTTGAACTCCGTAACAAGAGTGTCGGCAATGTCAGGAGCCCTGTAATACACATATTCCCACAGGACGGTCAAACCCACAACAGGAGGTGCAGTACAGTACAGTACTGAACAGTATTTAACCAGTGGTGTGAAGATTAGTCCTCTGTACTTAAGACAGGAAAAAACCCTGTGAATCTGATGCCTGCATAAAGGTAGATTAATGTAATGTTAACATGAAACATTAAAGGGGTGTAATGTAAATGTAATGTATATTAATCTAAACCAAACAACCCTGAATTAGCTAACAGAAATCTAGTAAACTCTTTACTGTCATTCCAGGTCCATATTAATAGATGTGGTAAAAGTATAGCTTCACTCAGGTTAAAGTAAAAAAGAAAGCAAAACTCTTAAATGTTTTTAAAAGTATGAAAGTAAAAGTACAAGAAGGTTTCACAAAAGAAATATGTCTACTTCAAATCGCATACTGATTTTAGATACTGATAAATTTGTGCCCCTTTCACTAACCATCAGCTAAGGCTAAAACGTCCCCACCCCAACTCATAAATGCTATCATGCATGATATCTCTAATGAGTATATACTAGCTGAATGCTAATAGCTAGCTGAATAACAACATGTTAACTAACACCAGCTTTATACTTAATCTCAAATCACACACTGACTTTAGTTACCCCTTTTAAAGATACATTATCTAAGGCTAAAAAAGTCTTCCCTAATCGCTTAAATGTTATTGAGCATGATATCGCTAATTCTAAAAGCTAGCAAAATGCTAAGCGCATTGCTAACTAACAACAGCTTTATTCCAAATCTTTTGAAACTTGTATACCATGAAAAAAACATTAATGATAGAAACTAACTGAATGATAATAGCTTGGCTGACACCATGCTAACGACATCTTTAGTCCAAATCTCTTAAATGTTAGCATGATAATAACACTGAAAATACAAACTAGCTGAATGCTAATAACTAGCTGAAAGCGAGTACAGTGACGGGTATTAAGTCTCATTCTCACAGTCGTGTCTGTAAAAGATTAGATTTGTTAGGAATTTTTGTAAAATCCTTGAAAATGTTTCATATCTAAAGGTCAAGACTTTTACAAATATATGTTCACAGGGAAATGTGATGATGTTGTTTTGGTAAGTGAACTGATCCATGATGATTCCTCTACAATCTTGTCCCAAAGGGGTCCAATCGTCTTACTGGCAAAAAATAAAATCAACCGTGTTCCTAATAACAACAAGGGCGTGGATAAAACTTTGGGATAAAGGTACTGTGCTCTTCATTTGACACGACAAACAGACTATTTTGTATTTTCCCAGGGAAGTCGCACCTGGCGATAGTTCAGAGGGTCAACAATGAAGGGGAAGGGGATCCCTTTTATGAGGTGCTTGGGATTGTGACCCTGGAGGACGTCATCGAAGAAATAATCAAGTCTGAAATCCTGGATGAGACGGATTTATACAGTAAGAGCATCATCTTGATGTCTTATACCGCTGTTTTAATTAGTAAGTAAAAATGAATCGTTTCCTTTCCTTAGTGTTGTTTTTGAGCTGTTTTGCCAGGTGAAGTCAGTCTCCGTCATTCTTCTTTTTATGTTCAGAATGTTTTGATATCTTTTATATCAAGGAATTTCACTAAAAACCACCTCCCTTCTTTCCTCTCACCCTGACTTCCCCATTAGCCGACAACAAAACAAAAAAGAAAATCACCCATCGGGAGAGGAAGCAGGATTTCTCGGCCTTCAAGCCCACGGACAATGAAATGAAGGTTAAAATATCACCTCAGCTTCTACTGGCTACTCTGCGTTTCCTAGCAACAGGCAAGTGTGCTGCGTGGCCGCTCGATTTCCCCCAGTGTGCCTTGTGACTAGTTTGTTAGCATGCTAGCCCTGCAGAGGAGTGAGGAGTGAGGAGTGAGGCCTGGTAGGTGTTGTTTACCATGGTGACATACATATCCACATATTCATACACTGTCTATTAAATGCTTGGCTTTACAAAATGTTTTTTGTTTATTTTTTAACAACTGTGCAGTTCATTTGACAATTCTTCCCAATAAATTAATACATTATAGATTAAGTAGGTTTAATCTGAGGAAATTGTGTGCAAATACTTGTGACTAAGAAAGAAATAAACAAGGAGAAACATGGCTAAAGAAAATATAGAAAAAAAATGTTTCACCAGCATCTATTTTACAATTGGCTAAATGTTGTTCTTAGTGTTTTACTGGAAGTTGTTCAGGTTAGTTTAGCACCAAGGAAAGGATTATTTAATTATAATGAGAACTCTTGGAAGTTGAAAATAAGTTGCATGTGTTTAATAGCAAGGTTTATCCATGAAACATTTTAATACATGGCTATGCTGTTGGTACAGATATGGGCCAGTCCAACCTATAGAATCAAAATCTTTGGTTAAAGTTATAAAATGTATCTTTTCCTTTTTATGGGATAAAATAATCAGCTTTCTAGGATTTTAGCTGAAAGAGAAGTGCCATGTATTTTATATGAATATTTAAACCACAGCTTTGTTGAATTCAGAAAGTGCTGATTAATTTTATATAACATACAGCTGTACAAATCAGAGTATGCTCGGTTCTTCCGTTTCTATGATAACAACTTACACATGGACTTGTTTGATGACGTGTGTAAGATGATTTTTTTTTTTTTTTTTTTTTTTAAACATAGTTTTTGATATGGTGTTTATGTAGTGTTTTTGGAAGGTCCAGTGTCACCACTTTGTAACATTCAGAGGTAAATTTGTTTTTTAAGCTGTTGCAACATAAATAATACCTTTCCACAAAATTAAATGTAACTATAAATGGATGAAATGTACATGTTGTCCTTTAATAACTGAAAGTTGTAGCATAAGAGGAATAAAACACTGAAATATATATTAGTGTTGTGGTGGTAACCGTAAATCTACATCGTTGTTGATTATTTTCCTAAAACTGCACACCCTTTCATTTTCATTCCTTACTTACTGTAGGTGCTAGATTTTATTAATAAAGAGGCCATCAAGTCTTAAGAAAAATCCAAAACAGTTGATTTATTATAAAAATAAAAAAAAAGACAATTGCAGAAAGCAGAAAGAGTACCTTTTTTTTTTTTTTTTAAGTTTTTCTTCAGCTGATGTCCTGATGACCTGAAGGTAATAGCAGATAGTGCAGGCCATCATCCAGATGGTTAACAGAGAGTTTAAAGTTTTCTCTGGAGGAACTGTTTGTGTGAAACCATGAATTATGAGATGGTGAGAGGACAAGGAATGAAGTCACAGTGATCAAGAATGAGTGATGAGAACAGAGCTAGATATAGGAAGAAGACGTTGGAAAGGTGTGGAGCGGTCATTTCTATGACTCAAAATGGTTTGCGACAATTTTCTTACGTTCTGCTTGTATGCCTACATTAATTCATAGCAGGTTGTGGGGAACAAGGAATGGATTTTGTTTTGCCCCAAATTATAGCACTGGATTTCTTCTAAGGTCTTAGGCAATTTACTGGTAGTGTTAAGAAGTATCTGCTGTACGTTTGTCTCCAGGCCAGCAATCCTCACACTATTAACTGCAGCATCTAGCAAGTCAATCAATTAAATGTAGCCCATGAAATTAAAATAAAGAACTGACACTTGGGGAGTAAATGTGTCTTGATTGATTGACTACATTTAAAAGTGGATTTTCCTTAGCTATTTATGTTTAGAAAATGGATTTTCCTTCAGCCGTTCCTTTTTAAAAACTGCTATCCTTTATCTATATTGCGGAACACATGGAAGACTTCAGGCAAGAGGCTGCCAATCAGTTGTGGGTCTAACACAGAGACAAACAGCAATTCACACTTGTGGCCAAATTAGAGTAGCCAGTTGACTAAATCCTCATGTTTTAGGACTATGGGAAGAAACTGGAGAACCAGTTTTGACCGGCAGGTTCAAACCCAGAACTTGTTTGCTGTGAGGCAACAGAGCTAACATAAATAATACCTTTCCACAAAATTAAATGTAACTATAAATGGATGAAATGTACATGTTGTCCTTTAATAACTGAAAGTTGTAGCATAAGAGGAATAAAACACTGAAATATATGTTAGTCAGTGTTGTCGTGGTAACAGTAAATCTACATCGTTGTTGATTATTTTCCTAAAACTGCACACCCTTTCATTTTCATTCCTTACATACTGTAGGTGCTAGATTTTATTAATAAAGAGGCCATCATGCTGCCCTTTTTAAAACTTGAACCAGGATTTCTATAGACTCTTGAACTGGCTTAACAATAACATGATTGCTAGATGCTATTAAAAAACTCTAATAGCGTAAAGACCAGATGGCTCAGATACTGTAAACACAGCTAAGCAGGTGATAAAGCAGAAATTAGTCAAGACGTTGCTTTTACTTTCCATGATAAACACTACAATGTGTACTAGATGGACTTCTGACCAAAAGTCAAATTGCTTGTAATGACCCGGAGCGTTCAACACTTCACCAATTCCTCTTGCAATTTATATGCATTCAGTTTTCTCTGCTTAACCAAGCCATGTGAGTTAAAACAGGAAAAACACATTAATGTTGAATGTTGATCATCTTCCATGTTCAAGCCATAAAAAATACCACGCTTTTATTAAATATTGTGGCAGGAAGAGTTGAAGACAAAAATGAAGAATGTTGGTGTATGTTGTAAAATGTCTATGGTGATGATGTTGGCATTGACATTTCTCACAAATGTACGTTGTGCTCCTTTACGTTACAGAGGTAGAAATGTTTAGCCTGAATCAGATGTCTGAGAAGATCTTACTGAGGTTGCTGAAGCACCCTAATGTAATCCAGGAACTTAGGTTCAATGAGAAGAGCAAGAAAGCACCAGAACATTACCTCTATGTCCGCAACAGACCTGCGGACTACTTCATCCTCATCCTGCAGGTCAGCTGGGTTGAATGATGATTAAAAGTGAAGGATTTCTAAAAACGTTTTATGAATGGAAAACCCTCTGTTGTGAATGAATAAAATATAATATTATAAATATTTAAGGGTGCTCCTAGAGGGATTAACGACTAGGTGTTTATTGACTGATCCATGGAAAGCAATTACAGGGCAAGTCGAACTATATTGGTTAATTTTTGTTCAGTCCTGGTCTGCTAAGATCTAACACCTAAATAAACATGCCTTTTTAGTCTACAATAAGGGTGGAACCCTTCCAAGGGTGAGTCTGATTACACTGATCATTAATTCATGCCGGAAACATTTGTTGAAACGGAGCGCAGTCCCTGGAAATGATCATTGGTCAGCCTTAAAATGATGGTGGTCTGGGGTACATTTCCAGACCATATTATGTGTGAAAGCAATCACAGTGATCTGAGCAGAAAGCAATGAGATCGGTTCAATTGATGTTGTGGAATAATTAAAACTGCAAGCGACTCAAAAACGATTTTGTTATAGGCTGTAAGTGAGCAGCTCCGAATGAACTGTTTCAGCTGAACAAAAGTAATCAACGTTAATCAGAACAATAAAGAGAGGCGCCTTTCATTTTGCAAAGATCGTGCACAAAGCAGTCTTGCGAGTTTGAATCCAGATGACAGTGCGTTATGCTTCCCTGCGACGTAGCATGAGGAGCAGTTCCAAAAGCTTCAGAAGGAGGCTTCATGTATCTCGGAAGAAGTACATATACGTGCCTTCATATTCTCTGGAAGGTTGCTGGGGGGACCTGGACTGTGGGTGGGAATTGGCAAGACCAAATTGGGGAGAAAAATGAGGGAACATCGAAAAATTCTTCTAGTTTGGAAGACGTTTGAAATATTATATGTGAAATATTAGTATTCAACTGTAAAACTTCTTCTCATATTCCACAATAGTCATCTTTTAGATATTTTGAAGAAGACAGATCATGTTTAACCCACAGGAGTACTAGAAGACATGGGACTAGATGATGAGTCCAGGACATGGAACAAAAGTAAACTGAAACATATTAGACGTAAACAAGCCTGGATTTTCATAAGTATTAAGCATAGTTTAAGTGGGAAGCTTATAGATGACAGTTTAAAGAAAGTATGGGTCAAAGCTAGCAGTGCAGAGCTGATCTGTTTTCCTACTAGTTTTAAAACAGATAGAACTATCCTACACATGGGAATTACTCCAGTCTTTACGCTCTGAGAAATATGAGTTCATTGAATGGTTAGTAGTTCTAATGTGAACCTTTTTTTAGCACTTTTGTACATAGGATCTTTTGGGAGTTGGGAAGATGAAAAAAAACCCAAAAGACACTTTTGTGGAGATATATAGAACTTGTACAATCATTTATAGTAATAAATGTAACATACTTAATGAGTTGAAAGACCCTAGTGTTTGTACGCCAGGGTAATTTGTAATTGTGTGACTTTTTTTTTGTTTCCCCCAGGGGAAGGTTGAAGTGGAGGCAGGGAAGGACGGCATGAGGTTTGAAGCTGGAGGGTTTTCATCATACGGGATGATGGCACTCACTGCTTCTCCAGGTAAATATCACACGAACTTTCCTGCCATTATCTCACCATTTTACTGCAGCTGGTCTTTGTAAAGTTTTGCTTCTGTGTAAAAGGGAGGCAATCAGGGACAATGTTTTTAATATTTGGTGCAATAAATAAAGAAATAACCTCTTGTAGTAGCCACACTGAATCAGGTGTGATAGGGAAAATATCTATGTGTAGGACAGGATGTAATCCAGGACCAGTGTTGGGAACCTGTGGTCTAACAGTGTGGCTTCATTCACAAAAACATTGGCCCCATTTTGAAAGCTCACACTTGTGATTTTGGATTTTAGAATCCAATCAGTGGTGCATTAATGATTATTTTTACTTTCAGTGACAGCGATAGTGTTTTCTTGTGGCTCTGTTATGGCAGAGAATCATAATTCTTTTGGGCTGAATTTCCCAAAGGCATTACAGCACAAAGATCATTGTTTAATGGAACAGTCTTCTCACAAATGGGTTCATCAAGGGTTCTTTGAAGGTACACTGGATAAATAAAGGTTCTTAGCTTCCATTAAAGCAACCTTTTCTTATCGGGGGGAACGCTCTTTTGTAGTTTTCTACATTGCTCCTCTGAGGGTTCCCCAGAGGGACAACTGAAAAACCCTTAAGGGTTCAAAAATGTAACGGTTCTAACGCTTATCTAATATTTAAGAAGATCTTAATGATTTTAATTTGACACTACCTTTGCAGAACAGGACACCCTTTGACATCTTACAGAGGAACTGGAAAGTCTTCTGTGGAATAAAATAAAAAGCATAAAAGCGTATAGATCCTTACAAATTGTCCGCATTGGAGTCTCCTTCCATAAATCTTTGCCTTTCACAACCATCTCCTGACAGACAACTTCACCATATCGATGTTTTCTATGTTAAATAACCCAGTAGTTTATTATTAGCCTTAGATTATGTGGAACATCCTCCGTACAAGTGTGTTATTATAGAAATGATTGCATGCTACTGTGAAATAATAAAGAAAAATGAAGGTGTGATTTGCCTCGCAGCTGGTCTGACTGTCAGAGCTGCTGTTAGGAAAATTTATCCGGACCTTCTGACCAATCAGATTCAAGAATTCAATAGCGCAGTGAAACAAGACATTTTAAATCAACGGTCGTAAAAATCATATGCTCCTTATCTACTCTAGAACTAGAAAGTCTACATAGAACCTTTAAATGTTCCCTAAGACAAATATTGAAACACTGCATTCAATTATGAGTGTGTGGATGTCATAATTCTCCCACCTATTACTACAATGCTGTCACTGTGTACACACCACTGAGCCATGTGAACAACACGAACTTCTTTTCCCTTATAGGATTCAAATATTACACACAATGAATTATGGCATACTTAGTGTAAAAAGAGTGTGTTTAGTGTGCATTTGTGGTCTTAAACAGGGCTTTGAGAAATGGGACACAATTAAACACTTACCGGAAGTCACATGAACACACACAAAACTGCAAGGGTGGGCTTTGGGACTGGGCCATCGACGAGGGAGAAATATGGTGCAGGAGTTATGTGACCTCTGTTGGTTGAATACTGGAACTGCATTTTAATTATATATGTACTACATCATGTTGTTTTTTTTTACAAACATATCAGATATTGGAGGCAGAACTTTGGATGATTCTTGTCATCAGAACATTGGTGGTTTGGACCCGACTCATCTGATGATCAGTAGCCATCTTGTCTTTTCACCTCACTGTAATGAATTGTCCCTGTCTGTTTCTTCTTCTTCTTCTGATTTTCTTGTTTCTTGCTGTCATCCTCTCCGTTTAGTTTCTCTTTCCCTTTCTCGCAATTGTGTGGTCAAGAGGTCAGAATCAATTGGAGTACCTCCAGGAACTGGTATTGGAAATATTTCACTCTGACCTCTTATTTCCCTGGCTTCATTTTGTTTGCATGGCATTAACTGTTGGCAAGAATATCTGACAGTGGCAAAGAATGTGCATGTTACTGGCTGCATGCTGATGTATGACAGATTAACTTACAAACATGAATACTGTTAAAGGAGAGGCAAAAACAACACTAAAGCGCATGTCTAAGGGACTTGGAATATATTTAAAAGGTTCTATGTTGTGTTATCCATATCAGAAAGCAGTTCATTTTTATCAGATAAGATCTTTTTTACTTTTTAACAAGGCTGAAGAATGACCTAGTTGGACGCCCCCACCTCCTTTCTGTACTTCCATGTTCTCATACCATAAATTCGTAGTATCCCTCCCACTGATTTTGCCAGACTTGGAAAAATAACCATGGCCTCCCCCCATTCACACACATACACTGATCCCATCACACACACACTCACACACACACACAGAGTCCGACCCCATGCACACACACTCTGACCCAACGTGTAGCGCGCGGGGCCCCTCAGACCGGGGACAGGCGCAGGACTCAGACATCCAAACGCGGATTACATACATTCCAAGCAAACTGTGGCATTAACACTACCAGTGATTGAGCATGTGTGTGTGTATGTTCGAGAACGAGAGGCAGAGAAAAGTGTGTGCGTGTGTGTTTGTGGGCCGGCCCCCTTTAAGAAGTGGAAAAAATAAGCTGTGTTTAATTAAAACAGGACTAGTCCTCTGTTTCAGGGTTGTAAGGTCTTTTTTATCAGTCTTTATCCAGCTGTTGCCGCCACTTTAAAACACCGACCTCCTCACCAACCCCTTCTGTGACTGCCATTAAGACATTTCTTTACATTGCAATGGTTGGTCATTGTTTCCATGAAAAATCACTTACATGTAGGGATTATGTGTAAGGTGCTTACCACTGCATGTCGCATTGTAGAGTATGGGTGTCTTAAAACCCAAATTCCTACACCTGTGTTTTGGAGTGAAATCCTGTTTTGGAGTAAATGTGGACATGATTCAGCTCACAGTCCTAATTCGATCCCTTCATTACCTATATTCTTTGTTGTTTCAGAGAACAGGTCACCTCCTCGGCCATATGGACTGAACCACTCTGACTCACTGAACCGGAGTGACCGCAATGAAGCTATTAATCCCCCGCTGGGTAGCAGCAACAACCAGCTCAACTCCTTTCTGCAGATCTACGTACCAGACTACACAGTTAGAGCCATCACAGACCTTCTTTATGTCAAGGTGAATAGATAAAATCCGACACTGTATTTTCATATGTGACGGTTACATAAGCAATAGCGATCCTTTATAATCAAAACTTTTCTTTTTTTCATGTCTCCAGGATTGAGAGGCATTATGTTCTGAGGTTGTCCATCTGTCCTTCCATCCATCCATGATCCTTGTTAGTGTGATGTCTAAAGAACAAGGGGTTAAATGTTTAATTATCATTGTAGCCAGCAGGTGAAGCGATTGCATTTTGAAATTTATACAAATAGGATGAAGGTCAAATGTGTAAAACAGTTTTTCTTCAATAGCTGCCTTGCTGTTTGAGTTTTACTTACACTTTCAGGACATCAAGGACCATTTTTGGCTAGCTACAAGTTTTTCCCTCTGTTCGTGTGCTCATGTGTGTGTCCATCCGTCTATGCGTCTGTCTGAGATTCTATTTAGCATGATATTTAAAAAATAAGTGGTTGAAGGTTTATAGGATTTATATGGAATTATCATTGTACACAGCAGGTGATTAGATTTTGGAATTGATCGAAACAGGGTCAAGGTCACAGCAAGATCAAATATCAGGTCCATTTTATTTAGTATTATCCAAGATTTAGACAATGATACAATTTTCGTAATTTTACCTCTGCGCACCACCACAATGGATTTGAAATGAAGCCATCAAAATGTGATTTAGGTGTAGACTTTCAAATTTAATTAAAAGCAAAAATATTGCATTAACCATTTAGGACTTACAGATATTTTTTACCGTCCATTTTCACAGGCTTGAAAATAATTGGACAAACTAACAATTATAAATATTAGCATAATTCTTAATACCTTGACCAATCTATGACCACCTGAATCTGAAATCCATGGACATCACCAAATGCTGAGTTTTCTCTCTTGACTTGTTTTGCCTTCAGTAAGTGAAAAGCATGCTCAATTTGGTTGACCGAGCATTCCATTTCCTTGACTTAATATGCTCTTGGGTTGCATTTGCGATATGTTTTGGGTCACTATCCGTCTGTACTGTGAGGCACCATCAGTTTTGCAGAATTTGACTGAATCTGAGCAGAAAGTGTAGTTCTACACACTTCAGAATTTATCCTGTTACTTCTGTCAGCAGTCACATCATCAGTAAAGACCAGTGACCCAATTCCATTGGCAGAAACACGTGCACATATCCACCATGTTTGACAGATGATGTAGTATGCTTTGGATCATGAGCCATTCCTTTCCTTCTCCATACTCTTCTCTACCAATCACTCTGGTACTAGTTAATTTTTGTTTCAAAGTATCTTGTTGCACAACTGGGCAGTCTACCTAATAAAGTCTAATCCGGCCTTTCTTTGTTTGACTGTTACCATTGGTTGCATTTTGAGGTAAATCTCCTGTATTTACATTCATGAAGGCATCCTTTTATTGTAGACTTTGCCAATGACAGGCCTGCCTTCTTGAGAGTGTTCTTAATCTGGCTACAGTTTGTGAAGGGGTTTTTCTCCAGCAAGGAAAGAATTCTACAATCATCCACTTTAGTTGTCTTCTGTGGTCTTCCATGACTGTTGGTGTTGCTTGAGCTTGCTTGTGCATTCCTTCCTTTATTTTATATCTATTTTTGATTTGGCCACTCCTAAGGTTTCTTCTATCTTTCTGATGTGTCTGTTTTGTTTCAGTCTAATAATTACCTCCTTCACTTGCATCAACCTCTCTTTGGACCATATATTGAGAATTACTATGAACAGGTTCCAAATACAAATTCGACACTTGGAATCAAGTCCAGACCATTCAGCTCCTTAATTTATCATGGAATAACAACACAGGCCATAGCTGTCCATGAAACTGCTTATCAGTCATTTGTCCAATTACATTTAAACCTGTGAAAATATAGAGAATATATAAAAATGTCTTTAACTCATAAACAGTTAATGAAATAATTTGGTTAAAAGCCTTGGATTAAAGCTGAAATTCTACATTTCAATTACATCTTGATGGATTCATTTCAAATCCATTGCCATGGTGTACAGAGACAAAAGTATGAAAATTGTCACTGTCCAAATACTTATGGACCCGACTGTATGTTCATTCTCACGAATTCATGGCCAATTTTCTGGCTATATAAGATTTTTACTGTGGGTCCATCCATGTGTCTGTCCATGCATCTGTCTGAGATTCTCTTTGGTACAATAGGTTTTCATCAGTAGCATCCTTAATTTTTAAAGTATAATTGAAGAGTATTTCATATGTACAAATCAGTAACAAGGAGCAGACTTCCCCATCGATGCCACTAATTTCAAGTTTGACTTGTTTTTGTCTTTTCCCCCCTAAAAATGTGACCTTGAGGGTTACTACACTCCAATGGAAATGCATCATTTCTGGGTGACACCTGATAGTGGGACAACAGACCATTGATTTTAAACTTGGCATGCCAAAGAATCGTTTAAATTCTGCAATTCTGATACTGTCATTTCACTGTTCTCCTTCCCTTGCCATTGTATTAGGGGACATTATTGTAGCGGAGACTAGACTGTGCAAGGTATGGCCTCTTTTCCTCAAGAAAGGGGTTTTGAAGAACACTAAAAAGATCATATCCTGTTCTTGTCCAGCTGCCTGTGAATTCTCAATCAAGAATAACTATCCCATATGCATCCCATGTTTCTCTGCATCCGACCCTACAACCATAATGGGTGCACATTCTTTTCAATCCGGGGCTTTTGAAAAAATGGTCAGACTTTTGAAGTATGAAGGTGGAATCTTCTTCTTTTTTTTTTTACCTTTGCTCTTAACACCGCAACTATCAAGCTGCATGCAGTAGGTGAGGAAGAGAATGATATGAAGCAAGATGATGATGAAGCCACTTTGGCTTTTTGATACAGAGCAAGTAACCATCAGCCATAAATAATCAACCGGCTAACCACCAGAAACATGAAGATGTGGGATAACTAGAGATCATTCCCCATTACTTCTAGGACATCAGTACTTCAAGCAACATGTTCTGTACTGTACTCTAGTCCAGCTCCTCACCCCCCCCCCCCCCAATCAAGAAAAAAAGACTGTGCATTCAGACCATCAGGTCCACAGTGTTATGGCCACCACAGATTTCCAATTACACATTCCAAATTTAACACCTGTTCCATTAGTGCCCCATTCAACATCAACATACCCCATGCATGAGGTTGCTTAGATAAAGGGAAGAGGTTAAAAGTGTACAACACAGCTACTTCCTTTCCTGGAACTCTGTGTTAAACATTTAAGGACATATACTTTCTTTCTCTATTTGTACTGGGCTGGTTCACCATAGTCTTAATCTGCTGAATGCTTATTTAAATACAAGCATTTACCTCATAGACCCCCTTGGGTTCAGTGTATTGCTTGTTTACTGTATGTCTGTACATACACGTATAATTGTCCAAAGCCACCCCAGCACATCTTGGTGAAAAATGGAGTATCAATCAGTCCACATTTTGTACTCACAGTGTTATTCTTTATCACCGTAGGTCACCCGTCAGCAGTACCAGAATGCCGTGATGGCGTCACACATGGAAAAGACACCGCAGCCATCAGACAGCGAGTACACCAAAATTGAACTGACTCTCAGTGAGCTGCACGACGGCGTGGCCGACGAGACAGACATTCTACTTAACCAGACACAGAACTGTGTTGCCCACAAAAAGACAAACCACATGGTGCACAACGAGGGTACTGTCTAGCCCCCAGCGGGGTGGCTGGGGGCTTACAAAAGGGTGAAAAAGGAAGCTGCTTATGTTTTTTCACCCTCTGAGTTGTCTCCGCCACCCCATGTAACAACTGGACACAAAACCACTATGGACTGCTAAAACAGCATCTGGGTTTTTGGATCCAACAACAGGACTGGAACAGCCAGTTCAGTTCCACACACCCTGCCGTGTGCCTGTCCACCAGACCAAAGAGTTTGGAGTTTGGACACCCTTCCCCATTTGTCACAAGGCCCTGAACATACTCCTCGACTGTCCCCTTTAAGGTGCCAGGAGGGATTCTGGGATAGAGGACCACAATTCAAATGGACTACTTTCTACAACTTCTTCAAGCTGATGTTGTAACATGGTGAGTCAAAGACTGTGCCAAATACCAATTTGAAGGAAACCATGAACTGCTTACCAATAACATTTTCTTCCTGTATTTATTTATTTTATACATGTCTACTCTATATACATATGTGTGCATGTAACTACAGACACATGCCAAGAACACACCTTTGTAAAATTCAATGTAATGTGTGTACTGTATATGTTGTGAGTACATATGCCTTTGTGAGTGTGAATGTGATGCCATGCACATGCTATAGTATATACATAGTTACAAATACATTACTGTATGTGTATTGGTGAGGGTCTTTTACATGTACGTATATTACAGATTTTGTTATTTTTACTATTCTAAATCAGGCATATGGTACAATACATTTTACACCTTTTTAAAAAAAAAAATCACAGTATTGCCTTAAAGAATCATATTAATTTTTAACAAGTGCAATGAACATATTTCTATTTAAAAAGATGATTTATTGATTAAAATCAGTTTATAGTAAACAGTAGCTATTTTTATGCAGTCACTGTGTCGCTTAAATTTGTATCAGGCTCCTGTAAGTACTCTTTCACTACCCGCTTGCCTTAAAAATGTAACTTTAGAGGATGAGGTTCTCCTTAATATCACCTACTTATGAACAAAATTCAGGTTTGAAAAGGCAAATAATTCCACGCATCTGTCATATGAATATGCGCAATGGAAAAAGGTTCCTACTACTATGCATACGTATATGCATATGTATTTGGAGTTGAGGTACGCACGTGTAATAGTGAAGTTGCACACGTTGGTATTCTAACTTCAGACGTTAACTCTGGGCTTAAGAGCTATTCAGAATTCACGTAAGAGTTGTGCATGATGAGTGTAAAACGGTCGTCTTAGTTACGAATGATTCCAAACATGAACTCAAGTGCATTTTTTTCTTGCGCTGTATTCAAAGTATTAAGACATGCTGGATCAAGTGCTATTTTATAAGATGCTGAATAATGAGGGTGGAGGCCGTAGTGTTAAATTAAACCAATTTGCTGTGTTACATGTGTTAATCGTTACTCGGACTACTCATGCAGTTGTCTTTTGCTTTTATGTTGTTGGATTACACTTGACAACTAAGAACATGCTGTTTCCTGTTTTAGTTTGCATTTTCATTCAATGATTTTTTTGTGGGCTTAAAGACAAGTGCGCATGTTTAAATGTGATGGTATAAATGCTATTGAAAAACCCCGTGTCCAACATTTATACTTGAGAAAAGTCTTGCAATCTCTGAGACTTGAACGACAAACAGGTTATTAGCGTCATCTGAATGCGAAGCCCAGAACGTAAGCACGTGCGTAGCCCATCACTGAGTGTGAGTAACTTTCTCTGCCTAAATAATATTGAACTTAAGTTGTCAACTCTGAATAAGGCCCAATTTAAAGCAGGTGACTCCTAATTTCTTTACACCCAGTGAACTCTCTGCTGGTATCTCAAAGCTACAACATTACCTAGCTTTTAAATTCTTTACACTAATGTTCATTATGAAATATGAAGAATTGACAGCTCAGTATAAAATGGATAGCAATGTAATTATAAAAGCAAAAAGATGCTAACGTGAATGGAATACGCTAGGGCTGATAAGACCTTTATTCTTCATCCTATGTAAAGAATGGTTATTTCAAACTATTTTCATCAACTCAAGTTTTTCAAATGGGAACCAGAATTTTTCCCAAAATCTTAAACAAATGACCAGTTAACTCACAATGTGCCTCGTAATAAAAACAATATATTTTTTAAAACTACTATTGTGTGCTCATGTGTATTCTCTGCCTAGGTATTCCATTTACATCACATTCAAGGAGAAATAATTATTATTATTTCTTTAAACTTCACCTATCTAATGTCCCCGCTTAGAAACTGTGAAATGGTTCCACTTTTTTGTTTATTCTGTCAAAATTTTCATCCCTTTTTTGAAGCACCTTTTTGGACAAAAATGTTTAGTGGCCAAATTTTTGGATGTTTTTTCACTGTTCAACTGTAATGTTTCTGTTGTCTATAGCCCCTGTTCTTGGCTAACAGGAGTGAAACCTGATGTGGTCATCTGCTGTTGTAGCCCATCTGCCTCAAGGTGCACTGTGTTGTGTGATCGGAGAGGCTTTTCTGCTAACCATGGATGTCAATAGTGGCTACTTGAGTAAACATAACCTTCCTTTCAGCTTTAAGTCTTGCCATTGTCCTCTGTCTCTCATTAACAAGGTGTTTCCACCCACAGAACTGACAGTCACTGGGGGTTTTTGGTTTTTCGCACCATTCTATGTAAACTCTAGAGCACGTGTAAAACCTGCAGGCCAAATCCAACTTGCAGCCTTGTTTCATTTGGCCCATGTAAACTTGGAAAAAAGCTACCGAAACAACCCGTAGTACTGCTGCTCAACTTTGTCACTGTCCAGAATTCACAGTAGATCTGTAGCATGCAATTCCAAGCGCAGTCACCGTCAACTGCCATATACAGTTGTGCTTGAAAGTTTGTAAACCCTTTAGAATTTTCTATATTTCTGCATAAATATGACCTAAGACATCATCAGATTTTCACACAAGTCCTAAAAGTAGATAAAGAGAACCCAGTCAAACAAATGAGATGAAAATATTATA